>CM037865.1:6067288-6665520 GCA_021292105.1 Anadara kagoshimensis
AAAAAGAAAAATCATTTCTTATAATTCAATATATAGAACTTTGTCAACAACAAAACAACCATTTTAACGGCAATATAGCCGTAGCAAGAAACAAACAGCATCGCTATGTCGTCTCTTTGTGTAGTCCGTAGCAAGATGGCGTCACTGTGATCCAATCAATTCATGCAAATATGACAGAAAAGATCTGATCAATCAAAATGACTGAATCAATGGATAAGTAAATTAAATATAGATTGCAAATTTGTTTTTAAATATTCGATAATCAAAGAACTATTATTTATTGGAATAATGATCAGATGCAATATGTTCAAAACAAATGTTTTTAATCTTTAAATTTGGGTAGTTATGGACAACTGGCTATAGCGGTGGGGTTAGAGGCACTTCGGTAGTACTGTATACATGAAACACACCAAAAGGAATTTTCTCTAGTTTCCACAAACAATCGTTATCCAGTTCTTGTATGTTTTTTCTATTTATCGTCTTATTTACATGTTTTTTCTATTTATCGTCTTATTTACATGTTTTTTTTCTATTTATCGTCTTATTTACATGTTTTTCTATTTATCGTCTTATTTACATGTTTTTCTATTTATCAACTTATTTACATGTTTTACCATTATTTATTCATCTATTTACTATATACATTGCAATATTCGATAATTATTTTAATATAAAAGTGTCAATAAACAAAAGTTCCCCTACAAGCCATCAAAAAATTAAAATGCATATCCTTCATAAGTGTTTATCGACTCGACTAGAACATTGTTAAGGTGACTGAAATAATATTTGTGCATCAGATTTCAGCATCAGATTTCAATCTAGTTTCCTCAAGTCCTTATACTTGACTTGGTTCATTCAATTGGTTCAATCAATCTACCTTAAGCTTACCAATTTGGTATATGATCCATAATTATACCTTTAACATTTTCTTACCTGGTATTTCTGTGAGTAGCTGCGAGACATTTTTCATTTCCAAAACTATTTTCCCAGCAATATATGGATTGAGCCAAGGTTACCCCGTTCACCGAAACTGACTGCCAGTCTCTATAAAATATATAGAAAAGGGAATTAAATTAGTTCTTATGCACTTATTCTGAAAGTCTGACACTTTAATTGTAAGTTGTTACCGATGTTTATTAGTATAAATCTGATTTGATGTTAATAACACATTTTCTCTAAGTAAACATGGTCCAGAACCTGTTTATTAAGGTTATTGAATTTTTTTTTAAATGTAGAAGTCGTCAATCTAAAGGTGTCATATACGTAAATGCCTCTTTGATTTGGCCATGACTTATTGAATATACAGGTCCGTTCAAAAGTAACGTCACCTTTCATTATAGTTTTTTTTTAATTTAAGAGTGACGCTATTTGAAAATGTTATAATAACGTCAATGAACCATTTGTCTTTTGACGTTACCAATGGCAACGTTTTTTCTCTGGCGTCACACTTTTGTTCACTTTTTCATGTCCTGATACAAAAACAAAGATTTAGAACTAGACAAAAAACCCTTTTAGGATAGTGTTATATTTAATAGTGAATATTTTTACCAGATTACACATGTACAGGTCTGTTTTTTAGTTTTCTAATCACGCCCAGTATTCCTCATAAAAATCACTAATGCGGGTTTGACACAAGACAAACCTAGAATTTGGGCATGAATTGCAATGTTTGATTGAATGAAAAATTACCTTTTCGTTAAAAGTTCATGCGATAAGCAAGCCGGAGCGAATACAGCCCTGAAATAAATTTAAAAGTTGTTATACATCATGTTAAAATTGTAAGTATATTTCTTGTCAATAATGTTCTTAAGAGGAAACGGGATACATTTTTCGGATTGCGCACCTTAATTTCAACTATTTTAGGGAGCCAATGACGTCACAATAGCGATTATCCCAAGTCATTTCGTTGACATCATCGAAATTTCTTTCAAATCGCCGTGACACTCCGAGAGTGGTGTGTCGAATATTACCGGTGCACTCAAAGAGTTAACCAGGAAAAAACAATAAAACAAAAGCTGAATTGTGTCATAAATAACACAACGCATGTGGTCGTCAATCTAGAGGGATGATATATATTGTATATTTGTGAGCACCTGCAGTTATGCTTCTTGAGTTTATTGTCATTAACAAAGTAGTTTTTTTAAATCTCAGAGAAATGTTCTTCAATATTTTATTTTGTAGATTCAAGTAAACTGTTCTGATTTTTCTAGCAGCAGCCTGTAAGTGTAGTTTGACAATTATAGAGAGAAATGAAAAAATTGTAAATGCTAAACCATTTAAGAAATCTGCCATATTCACATTTGACTGTAAAAGGGCTTTTTTGATTTTTAGAAATGCGCGTTTTCATCGCTTAGATTAAAGACTTATGTGATGTGTTTACCTCGTGTTTTGTTTGTGGAATTGTCATATGTTAATACGTGACGACAGTTCTGCCAGTTGATTAAACTGTGCTACTTTTGAATTTTTATGAAATAATACATTCAAAAGTAGCACAAATTGTCATGCGCTACTTTTAAATTTTTATGAAATAATACATTCAAAAGTAGCACATGACTACTTTTGAATGTATTATTTCATAAAAATTCAAAAGTAGCACATGACAAAACTACCAATGAATGTGTCTACATTTAATGAATGTTCTTCGGGAAAACACCTTTTTTAAAATCACTTATTGATGCCAGACTGTCATAACAACTATTCATCGATACCACAAAGTCATAGGTACTTCTACTTTAAGTCCTACATTTCCATGTTCATGTCATTCTCAATTTTGATTTCACAAGTGGCCTGTGAAAGAGACGCTTACTCCTCCGGAGCACACGGTCTCAGTTACCTAGTGTAATAAGAAATTCACGTGATTAACTTTATTTGCCAGATTTCAATGTTTTTTACTTTGCTTTTTGGATTCTGATTTGACCATGGACCTGTAAGCTTGTGTTTGATATTCAGAAACGCATTTTTTTACCAATATGTTTAACATGCTACCAAAGACGTGACCACTTTGTAATGTAAAAGCACATTTGCTGCTGAATAATGCCCACTTTTTCCTTGTTTAAGTACCTAAGAACACGAGACAACAAACTAGAGAGTCAGGGAAACACCTGCATCTAATATAAATAAAACGCAAACGAGCAAAACACAAATCACAATCTCCAATACTAGTACCAAGTTAACAACTAAGACTTTGAAATTAAGTCAAACACGAAAACTTCCATAATGGAAAAGAGACCGAGTGTTTCGGATGGGTAAGCAACTATTGTTAAGCTACGTGTGATATCGAAATTGACAATTCAAAGGAAGTTTTGGACGTCAAATTTTTCTAGAAAATTGCACCAAGAGACATCAAATTATCAACAATAGTGTGATGACGGTTATAAATACTATAAATTACATTAACTTACGTAACATTTTGAAGAGTATTCTTAAGGTGTTCTCCTAGCTTATATAGGTATTCCCACTGTTCTTGTGAGAACGTAGCCGATCCTCTCTCCATTACCAGCTGGGAGGGGTCAATAAGATTATTAACGGTTATCTGTGCTTCATCAAATAAATATTGCACAATAAAAACTGGAGCTGGAAAATAAAAAAGACTACTGTTAGTAAATTTAGGTATGATATATATCTGAAGCATTAAGTTATAATGTTAATCGTGCTTGCTTTTGCAATCAATATATCCATGCCAATTGATCATTTGCGAGTTCCATGATGGGTTGTGTTGTGCGTTTTTTTTGTAATTGTATCATTCGATAGATTTCATAAGTTCTATTTATCCTAGATTATACAATGGTTGATATGTTTATACAGGTCACAATTCATACTGGCCATCTGACGTACATTGCCGGAAGCAACCATCTGACGTCACATTGCCGGAAGCAACCATCTGACGTCACATTGCCGGAAGCAACCTCATCACGCCACATATGATGACGCTTTAGAATTATTTGTTCTTTTTTAGATATAGAACAAATTAAGATAAATAAATAAGTAAAGACCAAAGGGATATTGAGAAAACTGTTGGAAACTCTTAACCGATCAATTCGAGTAACGTTATTATTGAAGAACTTCTTTCTGTAGTACGTGACGGCTTTACGTTAAACAGATTATGTTAGGTGACATCACAGAATCAATTAAATGAACAGTGGTCAATCCGTATATCTAGCTCGTGATGTTATTACTTGTACTACATTCAAAATGGAATTAACACGTGAACTGCATGAGCAGAGAAACGTGCCACAAAAATAAAACTTAGTAATATATGATAGTCAAAACAATTGTTATTTGTTTTCTTTATTATTGTAGTTGTTGTTGTTGTTGTTGTTTTTAACATACATAACAAATTGCATGAAAGACCATAAATTATTATTTATTTATTTATTAATATTTATTTATTCATTGTTGTTGTCATGAAGACAAATGTAACCTGCATTATGATTAACAAAATACGACTAACTTCTAAGTGTTGGATACATTCTGTATCCAAAGTAACATTTCCACTCCTCCGAGGCTGGATACTGGTTCCTACAGCTTCAGGTACACGACCTTTCCACAAACTGCAAAATAAACACCCTTATTAATACTAACTCGGTTAGGCAGACTTATTGAAAATTTTACTTTGACTGACAAAATAAAAATATTCAATAAAATCGTAAATAGAAAGATTTATCAAATTAATTGACAAAGTGATTGGTCGCTTTATTGGACCACTGTTTGTGAGATAGGTTAAACCCACGAGTAGTTTCATCAATCCACTGGGGACATGGTTTTGTATTTATTTACAATCAACAGTCGCGAGTGTATTTGTCTCATAATCATATTTATGTGTATCTGCACTTTGTTGTGGTCCTTTAAAAGTACTATAACGACAACACTTGACAATATTTTTTCATTATCCCCCCATCAACAGTTTAGATGATTTAATTTTCCTTTATTAGTCTGTTATTATATGTTTATCGCGTCCTTAATTGTTATCTTGACTGGGAGGTTTCTTTAATAGTAGTATTACCAAACACGGGAAAATAACTCTAGTACCCGCCCAAAGTATCAAAGTTTCGTATTGCTGTTTCTGACATACATTGGTATTCTGTCCTGTTCTTGGTTGCACGTTGGCTGTGGCCAAGTACATGTTTTTTTCAGTTTCAAATTTCTTTCTTCTACCTGTATATACCGTTTGTTGTTGTTATTATTTTTTTAATGTTTGCTTACATTGGATACAGTCAAGAACATGTTCCTCAGTAAATTGTTACTTTTTCGGTTAAATCGTTTTTACGTTAAACCAAAGATATATTCCATTGCAAATAAAGTCAAGAGTTGGTCACTTTGCGGTTCTATTCGCTAATTAAAAGGACCACTTAGTGTTTGAGTTATCAAGAGATAATACCTTCAATGACCATATAAACCTTTGATATCTGATATTTAATTATAAAATCAAAGGAACAATTACATATCTCTACTGACATGATGACAAATTCAAATCTCTACCCTTAGAAAAAGTTCACAGAATTTAGCTATATCTAATTTCCTAATCGGATATGATACAGTTCCACTACAACAACAATCTCCGGAAATGTCGAACGTGTTAGCAAAGTCAATTAAAAACATGCAAAGGTTTTTTTGCAGATCAAAGACTAACAGAAGTAGATAATTACCTATTTCTGAATCAGTCAGCTGATCGTGACTTATCATTTAATCAATTTTCACTCAACAAACATTATCGATTATTTACCAGATCAAAGAAATTATCTTACATCCACACATTTATACGTGCTGATGTTCAACATTAAGGTGTCATTAATTCTCTGGGCATCTATTATGATTCAGGTTTTAGGTGGGGAGATGCACTGGTCCGGTATTATTCCCAAAAAACACGCGATAAAATGCCATAAAGTTTCATTAATCATATACACGTTTGATACATAAAAATGACACATCCAGAGTAATCATATTATCAAATACACTGAAAGTAACTAGAACCTTTGGAAAATTATGTCAGCTGTTTTGATTCGCCAAATAAAAAATACTTCCCGAATATTCAAATGTTGTAATAACGCGTATACATGATATTGACAATTTCGTAGATTGTTTAAAACTATATAATGATAACAATAACAATTACATATTATACCAGGCCAGTGTTAATTTTAAGCACGGCCGTTTAGGAATAATATTAATTAGGAATGTCATGTGCTGTTTCAATAGAAATTCAAAAACAGCACATGACAGGAATAATAATAATAACTCAAGTAAATGCCTTCGGGAGCACCCGGTCTCACTTTCTCGTGGAAAGCGTTTAACGTGTTCACATGTTTAACCTTACCAGTTTGTCAGCTTCAAAGTTTTTACTTTGCTTTGGGATTTTGTTTTGAACATGGATTGGTATGCTTGTTTTAACTTTGCTTTCGGATTGTGGTTTGGACATGGATTGCTTTGTTTGATTTTGAAATTCATTGAACAAATTCTCTACGATGATCTTACTTTACGCCTCGTTTTATTCCATCACTTGGTGCGCATGAAAATGGCTCTGTGCACTCTTTAGGACGGAACTGTGGAATGTCTACAAACCAACCGGAATCAGCAATCCCTCTAACCTCGACCCCAGGAGCAAATACTTTCATCATATCTGCTATTCTATCCAGGTTCATCAGTACACCTGTGGCACCAGCACTAAAATATACAGAACACATTAAATATTTCTTTAAACTTTTTGGTATGGATATTGAAATATATGAACTTGCTCTCTTGTCGTCGAAATGCTCATGGAATCATATTATGTGTATAAATCATAATAATAATTAAAATAAATATATTTATGACTCCATTTTAACTTGCCTTTTACATGCAGCAATATAATCAGCTTCTCTTAATTACGGTGTATTTGTCTCAAAGTAAATACCCTATAGCAGAGATGATCCAACTACTGGAACTTCATACAACGAAACAAGGTGCTACCAAATAAATTTTAGATTCGGGAATATTGCCAACCTAGATTTGTCAGATGTGGCGGGCGGATGTTATTAACTAGACAAATGGTTCTTAACTTCTCTAGAAGAAGTTAAAGCGATTTACTCAATTTCCAGTTCCCAGTTTTGGATCGTGGGCCTGTGTGGTTTGTGGTTGATTTTACATTTTTCTTCATTGTGCTTGCATATATTCACATACCTACTTCCTGCTAATATCATCTTGCGAGCTTTAGATAATCCCTTCGGAAGTAATTCTTTGATTACCTCTTCAATGATATATGAACCAAGATAGGAATAATCATCTAAAAACAAAACAAGATAAAGTAACCATCAGAAGTAGTTTACATAGAGACGTAATTATAAATTACTTAAATCAAAATAACTGTCAGTAGCAGTACACAGACAGACATAAGGATAAATTAATAGATTTGTGGGTGTTGTCATAACGTCACTCTCCTAACAAGATGTTTTGAAAAATTGGAACAAATAAAGTTTTTACAAATTCCAGAAATATATCCTTTCTTGATTCTTTAAAGTTATTGCCAATAACATTTACCTTTTTGCCATTTGAATACCATACATTTATGAATGAAATTAATGAATACGTGTTACCGATATAAACTGGCTTCATAATTGTTACCAATGAATGCCAATATTGAAAAATTGTACCTTGCAGTTTCTTTGTATTTTTTTTAAAACGTTTACTAAAGGCTATTACTCTGACAGGTGAATTGACAGAGAACAGAACTCTGAATTTCACCTCAGTTTCCTAAAAAAGTTTTTTTTAGTAAATATTGTCATGAATTAATGTTCCTTTTTTAGCTGTATTTTTGCGTTATTGTGTTGATTTCCAAACACATTTCAATGCACTTTTTGAAGCATGGTTGTAAAATAAGTGGAATGGTTTGAGTCTACAAAGTAATTAAACCATGATACTGTACAACCTGTTTTTGATTTGTCTAGTACCCTATAGCTAGTTGCCTGATTTCTTTTGATATGACCAAATGTATATTTATCCGTCATAAATTGTTTTATTTATTATATTTTATCTATATGAAGCTGCCTCCGTTTTATAATCGATTCTGATTCTGCTATTATCTGAATTTGCTGCAAGTTAAAATCTGAAAATCCTCAAAAATTAAGGTTTAATCCCGTATTCAAAGTAATTCCTTAGCTAAATTTTGTATAATATATTTTTGCCTTTTAGATATTTTTTCAATCCTTGAAACATTTGCTTCAACCATTTTGGTTCAAGCACTACTGATGAGGAATGGGTGCCTAGTGCTGTAAAATTAACACTGATGTAATATCTAATTCAGATGTAGACCTTCTTACCTGTATATCTGGCTGTTCCACTCCAAGAGTCGCTTGAGCAATATGGAACGTAACTAAAAGAACAAAGAACAAATACATAAATCTTTTAAGTATACAATATGGTTGTGTAAAAGTTGAAATTCGGGCTTGCGCCTATGTAGTCAATTCAATCGTGGTCCCAGTATAGGATGTCAAATCAACCATGTAATGGTGATATTCTATTTATACAATGTATTGTTTTTCAATGCTATTTATAAACAATAGAAAGGTTCTGAAAACCTAAAAATATACCTTATGATGTTAACCGAATTGCTTACATTTCTCTAGTTTGATTAGAGATGTACATCTAGTCAGTCACAATGAAAAGCCGATAAACATATTGAGTTTAATTAATTTTGTGAATCAGAAATTTTCGATAGATCTGGCATTTCAGTATATTTGCGACCATTTATTTCTGTATCGTCGGATGATGGTAGGTGAAAATGCAAATGAATGATATCAAAATAAAATTTTAGATAGCACACAAAAATATCCGGATTTACAGAGTTTGTATCTCAGTGTTATAATACTACTTACACCATGTTTGCATTGAAGTAATATGGATTCTCTTTTGGGTCCCATGATAATATCCCAATACCTAAAAATTAAAAAAACGACGAAAATATGAGAAAACAAAACAAAATCTTAAAAACAGTAAAAAAAACTACCTCCTATGGCGACCAACTCTTTACAAAGACACTTGTCATGCAGTAGAAACTGCTAACATAGCGACCGCCTCTATACAAAGGTTCTTACATGTGTAGCCAGCTAGACAAGAGATGCTTAACCTTGAAACACACGGTCTCACTTAATGATGACAATACACGTTTTTCACTTTAGTTTCCAGTTTTCAGAGTTGTTAGTTTGTTTATAGGATTGTGGTTTGAACATTGATCGGTATGCTTTCTTTAACTATATCTGAACATTTATGACTCGTGGTTAAGTGTGATAAAAAATGTGCAAAAAGCTTATAAGCTTTGTGGATCTGCTTAAACCTTGTGGATGTGATCTGCCTTGTGCATGTCTTCTGACCAAATTTTGTACATCATTTTGAGTTCTTTAAGTTTTATTATGCAGATTTTATTTTATTATTTCACTTGTGACAGGTGTAGCTAGCAAAAGAAGAGATGCTTACCCTTCTGAACCACCCGGTCTCTTTGGTAGAAGTTCACGTGTGTAACTTCATTTTCTAGTTTTCAACATTTTTGGGATTGTGATTTGAACATATATCAGTATGCTTGTGGTTTATATGAAGAAATTAAGATAGTTAAAATAACATTTATTATAATGACTCATATATACGTATACAAGTATCTAAATATTTTATCAATTAAATTACATATACGGGTCATTCTCAAAAAATGTAGAAATTCATGTCACCAGCAATAAACATGCAGATATGTTTTAAATTTTATCGATTTAAAGGTTAAAATAGTTTGTACAGGTTCAGAACTGTAAAATGTTCTCAAAATATTTGATAAATAGTTATACTTTATAAAATTGTGTAATCATTTGAGTGTGATTCTGTTACTTTGTTACTGTCTTTCGACACAAGTTTTTTGTTTGTCATCAAAATACTTTATTTAATTGTTGATTTATAAATCAAATTTGGGTTTTGGCCATTAGATAATCACGTATACTGACTAAAATGACGAATTATTCAGTTTAATATGTCAACGAATGATATTTTTCTTGGATAAATAGTGTGTACAATGTTGCACAGTCCTTGGTGTTACCAAACACTAAAAGTGCATATATACGAGTTACTGCTCTTTGCATATAAAAGATGGTATATGCTCCCTAGTCTGCAGACATCATGTATTCAGCATCTGGACAAAAATCAAACATCAGTAAAAACATAATAGTAAAAATTGATAAAGATTAGTTTACATTTAACAGTAGATTTATTTTAAGTCTGTGGTGTTACCGTTGTGTATACAATACCAAGAAAGAAATAAGAAAAATACACCTTTCTAAAGTTTTGGCAACGTTCAAAGTTCAGATGTAGCATGTGTTTATGCTGAAGGAGGCATTGTTTTTTAAGCCATGCGTTAATATCTGAAAATATGTCCATTGTGTAACTGTCCTTGGTATTACTGTAGAAATTGGTTATTCCAGAGACAAATTTAGTGTTACCACAGACATTAATACTAATTAAGTGGATTTTTTTGTAATTTTGTCAAAAATATTGAAAACAAATGTTTAAAAGACATTGGCACACCTTTAGTTGTACAATTATGGTGAAAGAAAATATTAGATGACCGGTTATCATATGTTACTCTATTCTGGTTACACCAATGACTGGATACGGTAACACCAGGGACTTTTATTTTGTATATTGTTCCTATACCTAGTAGAAATTAGCAAACAATAACTATGTATATTTTGAGCAATAGCAACTGACCTATCCTTTAGTTATAATTCGTTGAACTACAGAAATAATTATCTATTTACGTATGATGAGAATTTTTAGATACACCAAAGACAAAAATGTAACACCAGGGACTTATATTAATTATACTTTTAATAATATATGCATTGTTAGAAATACGTAAATTTCCTTTATTTTGACTGATCTTTTGAATGTAAATAAGGTTCTTGGGTTGTTCTTTTGCTGTAAAAGTAATAAATGATTTGTATATTCCTGAATTTTGAAATGTTAGTTACACCAGTGACACAATTAGTAACACCATGGACTACTGGTATATATTTTGAATTGTTTTATGTGATACATACAATCTGAGTTATATCACGGTGGCTATCACATATTCCAGATTCATATATGGGTCTTCGCTTACCATGAACAATTGATTTTGCGCTATGTTATCAGAGATATCATATTGAAAATGAAGTAACACCAGAGACAAACAAGTAACGCCACCGAGTTGTTCACAGACAAGATATAATAAGAAAGAGAAAGAATGTCATAGATTTACGACAGAGTAAAACAGATCCTTAGGGTGGACCTAAAAAGCGAAAACAAATAAACCACAGTAAGTACGCAGACAGTAGGACACGTAGATATTGAGACATAGACACGTCGTTGCGAAGGGGCATTCAATATTTAAGACAGATGCACTAAAAAAATAGACCTACTACGAATTTGATACAAAATTAGGAGAATTTGTACAGACCGATGACTCCACAACAGATACAGTGAAATATGTGGCTACACGAGACCAAAGGACATATTTAGACAGACCAAACAATAGTTGAACAGACTGACCTTTTAGTAGACTCTATGTCAGATATAGCAGGCGACACTATAACAGACTCGGTGACAGATAAAGCTGCAGATAAACAGATAGATTACCCTTTAGCACAACTCAGATATAGTTCCAGATAGACAGACAGACAGATGACCCTATAGCAGACCCAGTGACAGATATAGTTACAGATAGACAGACAGATGACCCTGTAGCAGACTCAGTGTCAGATATAGCTACAGATAGACAGACAGATGACCCTATAGCAAAGTCAGTGACATATATCGCTACAGATAGACAGGCAGATGACCATATAAAACTGAGTGACAGATATAGTTACGGATGACAACATATTTCTCTATAACAAACTCAGTGACAGATATAGCTACCGGTACAGATATATTATCCCTATAGCAGACTCAGTGACAGATATACAGATAGACAGATTTTCCTATATAAGACTCATTGACAGATATAGCTACTGCGAAACAGACAGATGAAAGCAGACTCATTGGCAGATATAGATACTGAGAAACACAGATGACCCTAAAGCAGACCCATTGACAGATATAGCTACCGAGAAGCAGACATAACCCAACAGCAGGTTTGATGACTGATATAGCTGCTGATACTTTCGTTAAAATCCTACTGTGATTGTTGATGTTTGCTACATTTTGAAATTTCACAGTCAAGAATGTTTCAAATAATACCGAGGCGGTCAGTTTCTGGAGAAAACCAGAGTGCCTGGAAAAACCATTGACATCCGGCATGAGAACTGACAAATTTGATCACACTAGGGTCTGTCCGAGTTGGATTCAAATCTGTGAGATACGAAGCACTGTGATCTGTGAGCGTGCACTTTAAGTGTACTTTAGCATTTTTATTTGGTAGATCTGTCATATACCACTTTTTAATTTAATCATAAAATACACTCAAAAAGTGGTATATGACAGTATCATATACCACTTTTTGAATGTATTTTATGATTAAAAAAGTGGTATACGACAGATCAACTGTCTTTGGTGTTGTCTGTGGTGTTACCAATATATAAAATGACATCAAATGGTACAAATTTTACAAGGAAATATTATATTTCAATCGTTTATTTATTTATTTTGATGTACTAGGTAAATCGCGAGTTTTAAGATTAAATAAAAGATCATCAAATCAAAATACTACAATATTGTCCCTGGTGTTACAAAGGTGTCTCTGGTGTTAACAAAACAATTGGTAAACATTGGAAATCTTGAGGAATGTAAATTTTTCTATTCAAATATCTGTTCAAACTCCATTTTTGAGAGATAGAATATAATGTAAGATGTATTGTCTTACTTTTGTTCCCCAACACGCATTGAAATTTCAGTATTTTAAATGGCTGTCTTTGGTGTTATTCTTTTTGTCTTTGGTATAACTTCAAATGTCTGTGGTGTTGCCATGGTCTATTCATTCATTAATTTGCACAATGTAAATAAATTTTGTTAACTTATGATTAATTATAAATTACGTATTAAGTACTTTTCTATGAACCAGTAAAGAACGCGTGCCACAAAAAGGCAGTAACTTATTATAAAATTCCGTTCTTGCATTTTTTTAGTTTATCATTTCGAGATTTTAAGATTGTTATTTAAGTGTTAAAATGAAAAATACAGTCTCAAATTTTAAATGATATGTCAGCTAGTTTGTATTCATGTATAGAAATAGGTTTTATATTTAAAATCTACTTAAATATAGATATTTTCAAAAACATAAATGATGGTTACTCCAGAGAACATTATGAAGCACAATTTTAAATTCAATTTGAAATTCTGTCAAAAAGGACCAATGTCTTGTGTGCATATTTCTCAGAATGAAATTTTATGTTTCAAATATTGATTTCCAACCAATGAAATGACGGGATTCAATTATTTTTTTATCGTTATTTTGGTTTGTGGAATTTCTACATTTTTTGAGAATGACCCATACATGTATAATTTGTATTAACAGCCAGTATGCAACACGGTTAACTTTATACATTGTACATTTATCATATGTTAATCAAGTTATTATAATTCAGTAGAAATGTGCTACATTTCAGTATAAAGCCGTGGATATGATATATATCAACACATCCAACAATAAAATCTCCATAAATACGCTAGACCACCTTTCATGATCAAATAAAACCAATTAACCCTCTAAAAATAAACGGACACCCAAGAACTATATAGGTTTATTACACCAGAAATGTCTGGCTAATGAACACGCTTGTATTGTCTTTAGAGATAAAGAATTAGGCTACAGGGACGCCGCCGCCGACCCACGTCTCACTGAGGAGTCCGGTGCAGCGAACTTTTTATACTTTATGATGTTCGTCTACATTATGACGTATAATGATTAGAACCAAATCATTATGACCAAAAATCTCCAACATTTAGCAGTAAACCGACTTAAATGTGCTCATGATCATCCTAAATCTTAGGATCTCTTCAATCAAAAAACTTTTTTTTTCAAATTAAGAAAAAAATGCAAAAGCATTCATCGTCAGGTTTAGATTCAATATCTGTGCGAGTCAAATGCCGCTAAATATCAAAACATTTTTGCTTTCTTTGTAACATGTTTATTTGTCTAATTTCGATATTTACACGATTTTTAAAAAAGATATTTTATTATTACTTTCTCCATGGTTTTGTTGGCGACTGCATTGTTTTGAAGCGCAGTGTAGGTCACATACTTTGGCGCCGGATGTCGCGTGCACAATATTTACAATTTCACTATACTTCCGGACTGATTGGAAGGTCACGTGTTTATCAATTTATGAGAGATCGTTTTAATATCCCTTGAAATCACCACCATATAATTTATCAAAAGTATACAATGTATGTAAATATAACTGGTTACTAATTCAAAAGCATTTATTTTTTCCAAAAATACACGTATGAATATAGAAAAACAATTTGGATTAACTTGATAACCCTTTAAAAATTAATAACAATAGATGTTAAAACAATACAAAGAGATCGCAGTTACAATTTGATAATCATTAATGGTATTTCTCTTTCCGTGTGCACAGCAGTGCAGATAACCACGTGTCCTTATCTCCCAAATACAGAAAAACTGGCCAACTTCTGTTGTACATTAAATATTACTTCTATTTGATAAAGGTATATACATGTTTTCTTTCATCTTAATAATTACAGTTATAAGTTTTATATAAACATGAAGTTTGACGTCTTCTATCCGGCCTTACTGCAACTGGATTCTGCCCACACCTATCGTGGTATCATTAACATCCTCTATCTAGCTGTGTTAATTAATATGATTCCACAATACTGAGTTAAGTCTCAACCTCTCACATTGGGGTAATTAACCTGTACCTTGTTCTGTGATATACAAGTGATCTGTTACCACTCAGTAATGTTTTACTTATCTTACTATATCTTGGAATTACATAAATTTATTTGTACTTGAAAGACCCTCTACAGAGCTCCAGGCCGGATAATAAAAGTACGCAAACGTTCCAACAATTCATTCACAAATTACATTATGGTATTTCTAATTGAAATTATATATAGGAGAAGATAGATGTTAAGAATTTTCAAACATGAATTAAGAAATTAAAATTCCATCTGTTTTTTGTCTTTTTTTTTGTTGTTTTTTAAAGAAAGAAATGAATTTACAGCGAAAAAAGTACTTGGCAATAGCCAACGTAACAAAGGACCCGAATAAAACACAAACATGCCGGACAATGTTCAAATCACAATCTCAAAACCAATGTAAAAGCCCGCAAATTAAGTGAAAACGCGTAAACTTCCACAATGGAAATAAAGTTGGATGTCCCAGAAGGGTAACAAAGAAATGATTCTTACGCAGTTTCTGTACCGACCGATCTGGATCTTAACTTTTAGCTTTCGAAAAATTCTCAAGCTTTTTACAGTATCCGACAACAATGTCCGCGTATCTAAGGCTTTGGTCTTATGATTTAACTTAAAATTTCATAGGAGCAAAGTTGTTCTATTTCGCAAAAACTTCACAATCGTTATTCGCATTTGTTCACTTTTGACAAAGAGCTTACAAGTGCTCCAGTAAGTACGTGTGAATAAACCAAACCTGACATGGTTTAGAAGATGTTGAATGCTAAGTCAATACTCTATATTTTGTCTATTCTGTACCAAAAAAACTCCCAACTATTTGTATTTTCTTCAAGGTCAAAACAGAATCTTTAATTCGTTTTAAAAAAATTAAAAACATTTAAATCAAAAGTCTTATATTTCACACTTTGCTGATATAATGATAAATTTTAAATAACGGAAATGTACATAAGATACAAGCCAATGTGTGGGAATGTGGGATGTATGTATAACAGGAAGCAGCTGGAATTCTGGGTAATCTATGAAGTTATTTCTTTCCGACTGTGTTAAACGGTAAGAAGACAGCGGAACAAAAACAAAACGATCAAAGAAAACAAACAGTGTGTGTACCGAAACAGTGCGTGTTTTATCTTAGAAGTGTTAGATCTGTAAAATCATTTTACTTTTTCTTGATTAATCGATTCTTTGATTGTATCTACTATCTTTACTTAACCTGGTCGTAGATTGACCCATAGATAGGTCATGTAAAGTAGTATAGTAGGAAAATGGACATTGGTACAAGAGATAGGTCATGAATTAGAAAGATGGATTTGATGGACGGAGATATTTTGCAAAGCAAAGAAATAAACATTTTGTTAACGGTATTGAAAACATTGTACTTGAAAAAAGGGTGCAATTAAAATTTGAAAAATGATAAGTACGTGCTTGGCAACAACCAATGCATACAAAAATACAAAAAGAATATTGTGAAGGTTTTGATCGATAATGAAGCGACACGTCCTGCTTGTCTCTTTATCCAGAACCATTTTATTCTTTCATTATATAAACAAATTATTCAAAGTAGAAAGAAGAGTAAAGTACCTTTAGAAATGGACTAAAACATATTTTCTAATGATTCCATCTAAAGCTTTACGAGATATTAGTACATGTATGTTCATTTAGGGTGTTTTTGCGTTATATCTTAACAAAACACGTGCGTGAAACTTAGGACAAATGTTTATTTCCATTAATGTTTTCTTGTTTTTTGGCTACTGCCAAGTACATAACATTTGAATATGCTAAATACAAACATACCGGTCTCTGTCCAAATCACAATACGAAATTTTGAAAGCTAGCATATTAAGATAAATGCATTAAGTTCTACCATGAAAGTAAGGACAGGTGCTCCGGAAATTAAAGGTAAGCACCTTATGTTAAGCTAGCTACGCCGGCCACGTGTGAAATCAAAATTGGGAATTTATATCTTAACAAACCATCTACAGGTAAATACTTTTTTCTTTAGAAAATTTCTTAAATTAGTTGTAAAAAATATGTAGGACTCTAAAACGGAATACGTGTAAAACACAAAGCAGCTAAAAAAAGCTTTTCTAGGAAGAACCTGCGCCAAGGATTGGGTTCAAACGTACTTCAACTCAAACTGTAAGTTTGTCGGATTTTTTATACAATTAAGAGTAATATTAAAAATCAAATTCTCATGAAATTCCAAAACTTAACAAACCCTATCGTGGGTGGATTACCAGGTGAGAAAAGTATTCATTTGATTCTCTACCCCTAACCTTAACCCATGTCCCTCCTGGGAGGGTACAGAGAGTACAAAACAAAAGTACACAAATTACAACAGATCTGAAAGTCTGATCAGAGAGAAGAATGTAAAGTATTTACGTTAAACAGTCTTTGGCACCATGGGTGTAGATAAGGTACAATGAAACATCGGGGAATCAATTAACAGTCGTTAAAAATTACACTGATTGTTACCCTCATATCACCGGGAGTGCATGTAAATAAAAAGTCTTATTTTGTAGGAAATCCCCCAATTATCGCCTTTTAACGATATAAATTGGTGTAATAGTAACGAGGTATGAATAATCGATCCTTACTGCTGTAGGTGTCGTTCAAATGTACTTAGTGGGAATAAAATACCAAAATGGAGATAAAAAAAACCAAAATCGAAAAAAAAACTTAATGAATGGAAATTTTTAGCAAGCTCGGTGGTCTATAGTTCTGATACGTCATATGGGTTTTGTTCTTTAGTGTAGTTGAATTATATTCCTTTTTCTTACCATGGTGTCTCCTTAAAATATACCGCGAAAAATGTTAGATCATTTTGGTTTTTCCATGGACGACACATACCGTAAAACTAATATAAATAACATGACTTTTTTCAAATATTTAAGTTTTTTTGGTTCTTGTGTACTTAACATTCGTGGTTTTGATAGTTCTTAAAAGGTTGTTCAAAATTCGGATACTATCCCCATAATCCTCGAAAACAGAAACACGCGAATATATTGAAATGTCTCGCGAAGACTAGCCCACGCGAAAATTTCCTGATGTACAGAATATCTTTTAAACTACTTAATATAATTAGTAGAATATCTACTTACCTGCTTTTAATTCTGGCCAGCTGATAGATGTCATATATGTCCTCATGTGTTTACTTAGCCATCTTAGCTGACAGCTTTTGTTATCAAAGCAGTACCATCCACCTGGAAGTAAAATATACCTGTGTTCAACTTTGTCTAAGTATTATTGTATATTTAGTGACACACTGCAAAAAGACTGAAACTATATCGCTGGATATTATTTTGTCATTATATTCAGTGCAATTCAAAAGTCAAGGACTGTAACAATTTGTATTTTATCTCTGGTTGTATTTCGTACTGCTAGTTTTGCTTAGTATTGTAAATGTTCACGCTAATATCACGTATCTGTGTTTTGTAAATAATTTCTGCTTATACTCTCAGATAAAGTATCAAATGGCTTCATTACAATCCGATCGGATGCTGCCGGACAATTCATCGGATACAATCGCATTTTTAAATAACTTAAATCTAAACAAGAGCAAGTGACAAATCATGTCAAAATGGTCATCAAAAGTATAGTTTGTTTTAAATGGAAGGTAAATATTTAAAATAAATCGATTGGTGAAAGATACTTTAGTTAAAATGAAGAAAGAAAAATTACAACTGAAACATGTACTTGGTAACAACCAACGCAGTCAAGACCACAACAGATTACTAGTTAATGATAAAACAGTCAAGCAAGACAAGATAGAACAAACACATGCAAGGCTACTGATTATAAAAACTCTGACATTATAAGGGCACTAGAGTTAATGTCCAGTGGTGTGGTTATAGTACTATTAGAAGACCCCAATCATCACAATTACTGAACGGATTTGGTTCATTACTTCATTGTTAGGTGTTTATTTTTGATTCACTAAATAAATACTTTAATGCAATTGTTGCATCTGTAACAATTTAATGTTATCGTAAACAATACATTTAAGTTGATTTAAGGTGTAAATGTTTTCGTACAGGTGTATTATATAGGTATATAGTAGATACTTCCTTTTACACCTGAGCAGGTATACTAACACAATCTATCAACTTAATCTTCCACAAACAATCAATAAAAAGTTAAAAGGCGGTGTTATTAATTTAAAAAAGGCTATTTATAAATCTGTAATAGCCGAGGACAGGGTCATGTTTTAATAAACTTGATCAGTTTTTGTAATTTTAATTTCTTAAAATAGGTCAAACATTTCGTGCCAATTTTCCTACTGGTGATAATTATCGGGTAAATTCACCTTTGTTTATTAATCCGTGGGTCTTAATCAGTCATATTTTTCCTCAAAGAAATTTGACAGATCAAAAGTTTTCCGTACTTTGAGACCTGATCCGTGCTAAGTATTATTATTTGATCAAAGAAGAAGCTTCATTGTTTGTTAGTTTCTAGATACTACACATCAAACGGAGATCTGATTCGAAGAAACGTTTGAAAAGAGCCTGATATCGTTCAATATCAAAAGCGTTTATCCGAGAGAAAGCGGAACTAGATACGACCAGTGTATTTTTGAAGTGAAAAATCAATCACTTTTGAACTCTGGGTAATTTCGGCAATATTTATCCACATGATTCAAAATCTGTAATCTTATTCTATATCAAAGCCGATATCTCTTTAGCATGAAGAAATATGAAGAAAGGAATCGATTTAAAATGTTTAATTTTCGTTAAATAACTAAATCCTAAAATAACTTGTCCTGAACATACGTGACAATGGTCCCAATATACAATTGCTTCGCGGATTAACGCTATGTCCAGGATAAATGTATTTAGGCACGCTAACTTTTAAAGTGTACTATACAGTAGCAACAACCCAGCAAGAACAAATTTGGGCAAAATCGTTTCAAGCGCATACAAGGAAGTCCTACGTAATCAGGATCACAAGCCGTACCTATAGTGAACAAAGTGCTCAAGGCCTTAAGCAGTGCATATGGTGAACAAAATGTTCAAGGTCACAAATAGTACATATGATGAACAAAGTGTTCAAAGCCATAAGCAGTACATATGGTGAGCAAAATGTTCAAGGTCACAAGCAGTCCATATGGTGAACAAAATGTTCAAGGTCACAAATAGTACATATGGTGAACAAAGTGTTCAAAGCCATAAGCAGTACATATGGTGAGCAAAATGTTCAAAGGTCACAAGCAGTCCATATGGTGAACAAGATGTTCAAGGTCACAAACAGTACATATGGTGAACAAAGTGTTCAAAGCCGTAAGCAGTACATATGGTGAGCAAAATGTTCAAAAGTCACAAGCAGTCCATATGGTGAACAAGGTGTCCAAGCTCAAAGCAGTGCATATGGTGAACAAATTGTTAGGGCCACAAGCAGAGAACAAAAAATGGACAATTTGAAACGTCAAAAAAAGATTAATATATATATATATATTTCAACAAAGCATTTCAAAAAGAATAGAGTTGTATAATAAATTGTATAATGCATGTTCTATTGTCATACAAGAGTGAGTAGATGGCAAGTTTAAGAGTGCGAACAAACAAGCAGGTCACAACCTCACAGATTCAAATTACAAGCAAATATGCACTGAGAAAAGCATTGGAAGGTTTCCGACTGCAATTGCTATTTGGTGTCTCACATGTTGAAATGTAGACTTTCCTTTTGGATTAAGATTAATATCTCTGGTACTTTGAATTTGAAATATTGGTAGAAACGTGTTTATTTATGGATACAATTTGATGTGAATAAACTAAGCTCGTTTAAAGGATATATGTTGTGTACACAATGAATGGAAACTGGTTGGAGTTAGCCTTTTTAAGTTGGTTTTGGGTTCTGCTCTCTGATATAGATCTTACACTAGATCACTCACTTAATATAGATCATATAACAGATCACTCACCTTCCATATAGATCATATAACAGATCACTCACCTTCCATATAGATCATATAACAGATCACTCACCTTCCATATAGATAATATAACAGATCACTCACCTTCCATATAGATCATATAACAGATCACTCACCTTCCATATAGATCATATAACAGATCACTCACCTTCCAGAAATATGATCCACTTCTTGCTGCCGTAAGACTTGCGTATATAATACCTGTATAAAGTATAAAATACATAAATATTTATCAATGGAATACTTCTTATCAAAGAAAATTGTATTTGTCATAATAAAGACCCCAATTATCTGGGATGTTTGTCTTTAATATTAAAAGATGTTTGTAAACTTATCTGTCTGTCAAAATCCTTGATTTAACAGCAAGGTCAAGTAGGGCCTTCAATTTGAGAGCTTAAAGTGTTCCTAAATACCTTATTATTGCCAATAAAGTACCACCGCTATTCTAAGATCAGAGAAGACTACTAATAACGTGTACTTAACTTGTTTGTTGGAAGTGTCTGGATGTGCCATTTTTAAGTGCTGTGTATGTTCAGAAGAAGCATCCTTCTTTTCAAAGATCAAACAAGTTTTATTGGAGTGTTTGGTTATTTGTAAAGGCATATCTACCAAGTGATTTTCAAAAGAGCAATAACTTGACTCCGATGTTTTCCAATCTTGTCTATATAACTACGATTTGAACGATGTATTACCAGACTATATGTCTAGATTAGGTGTAAGTTAATGGATGTATACAGATCAAACGAGTACGGTGGTGAAGAATATTTAGAGCAAATATAAAAATAATGATTTTGATAAGAACAAAAGAAAATCAGAATTAAAATAAAAACCGGTCATTGCAGCTTATATGAGGGAATTGAAAACGTTTACTGTTACATGGACGAAAAGTCTTCAATATCGCAAAGTGTGGACTAAACTGTTTAACAGGGCTTATACTGACGTTAAGTCTACAATATCGCAAGGTGTGGACGAAATTCTCATCGAAAATATAGCATGACAGCAATCGCTTTGTCAAAACCATTCGGTGACTGGTGACTGGTTAAGAACATTTACGAATCAATGGTGCTTAAATCCCATCTTTTATCAGAAACACGCATACGTATTTCTGTCACGACATTAGTGATACAAAAACAAGATCGTTACTATTTCAATGAAACTGTTTCAATTAAAACAATCATTTCTATTCACTTTTTTGACCAGTAAAAACCATGTATTAATCATTAGATGATTTCATTCTTGAAATTACATTTTTACAACAATTGAAAACGGCTGTGTTTTTGTTTATTCTATTTACTTTTTTAAATATGTTTTAAATTGTAAAAATCATGCTTTAATGGCGTAAATTTAATCATTTTTTCTTGAAATAGAACATGGTACTATTTTCACATTATTGTGGTTATGCTAATTTTGTTATTATTTTATTGTGGTTATGGTCATGTTGTTATTATTTTATTGCGGTTATGGTCATGTTGTTATTATTTTATTGTGGTTATGCTAATTTTGTTATTATTTTATTGTGGTTATGGTCATGTTGTTATTATTTTATTTTGGTTATGGTCATGTTGTTATTATTTTATTTTGGTTATGGTCATGTTGTTATTATTGTATTTTGGTTATGGTCATGTTGTTATTATTTTATTTTGGTTATGGTCATGTTGTTATTATTTTATTTTGGTTATGGTCATGTTGTTATTATTTTATTTTGGTTATGGTCATGTTGTTATTATTTTATTGTGGTTATGCTAATTTTGTTATTATTTTATTGTATTTATGGTCATGTTGTTATTATTTTATTTTGGTTATGGTCATGTTGTTATTATTTTATTGTGGTTATGGTCATGTTGTTATTATTTTATTGTGGTTATGGTCATGTTGTTATTATTTTATTTTGGTTATGGTCATGTTGTTATTATTTTATTTTGGTTATGGTCATGTTGTTATTATTTTATTGTGGTTATGCTAATTTTGTTATTATTTTATTGTGGTTATGGTCATGTTGTTATTATTTTATTGTGGTTATGGTCATGTTGTTATTATTGTATTTTGGTTATGGTCATGTTGTTATTATTTTATTGTGGTTATGGTCATGTTGTTATTATTTTATTGTGGTTATGCTAATTTTGTTATTATTTTATTGCGGTTATGGTCATGTTGTTATTATTTTATTGCGGTTATGGTCATGTTGTTTTTCTATATAATTAGTTCAAACTCTCTTACTCATCAAAATTTAAACAGATTAAATATTCACACTACTTTAAGATGTAAAACAAAGCAAAGTTCGTTCTAACATTGTAGTGCGCTCGTGTAAGCCGTGTTTACATACATATCTAGCATACTTATATAAACCCATATACAAATTCCAAAAATTCTACATTATACAAATATTATGTACAGGAAATGCCGGCGATATAACTGCCCGAAATATTCTTCAATAAACCGCGATTTGAATGAAAACATCAGAGGGATCGTATAGTATGATTGATCACAGCTTCCTCGTTTATATATGTTCAGTTTGAACTAACAAAACAATTGATTATGTCCGTGGCTTGGCCTAGCGTGTAATACAGGGGTTAGGAATTTAGTTTAACAGCTTTGCAAGGTATTTGCCAAATAGATACTGCTGATCACAGCCAGAAATGTAAGACATCTATCGGCGAGCACTCAAACATCAAAGTCTTGGAGAACGAACACAATACCATACATATTGTAAAACAAATTGTTTTCTTCTGTTTGATCTTAGATACGTTCATCTTACCTACAATACAGACCTGTTGAAAGCTTAACACTGATTATCATTAGGAGTCGAAGCTTAGCTGTCAAGTATCCGAGATATGGATAGCTAGTACCCACAAAGCTGTCGACAGATAAATAGTGTTCACCTGACAACATATAGGTAACGTCGGTGGCCAAGATGAGCTGCCAATTCGACAATAATCCGTCAGTTTAGTTACAAACTTTCGACAGGCCTGTACTGTATAGTAGAAGCGTTGACGACGACAGTAAGTACAGCCAACTATCAGAAACAAACACGTAAACATCTACTGATTCTTTTCTTCTTAAATCAGAAATACTTTTCATTCTCGACAAAAAGATTTCTGGAGTCTTGTGTTTTTTCTCCAGATATTTCCCGCCTTTTATCTGATCTTAAGGTATTGGTCTGGTTATTCTCTTTAAGAGGTCGATACACTAAGGTATAACCTTTGGGCAATGGCTTCAAATATCAAAGAAAATATTGATAAGAAAAATAATTTCATACAAAAGAATCTCGTCTGCTGCTTCATCTCAAACACTATCCATATTTTTGTGTTTTACCGCTTTTCATCTTGCACTCAAAAGACATCGACGGTGAATTTTTATTGTGGATAAAACAAGATTGTGTGATATGAGAAGCTTCAAGCAGAGCAATTACTTAGCGTTTTCTAAACCTAAAATATAGATGTTGGAGCGAAGACTTAGGAAAATCTCAATACACATTGCACTCCAATTAAACACAGTCTATCGTTGGGACATAAATAAGAGTCGTTAGATAAATTTGAAAGCTTCAATCCCCAATTGTCTTTGAAGAAATATACATGATAGAAATGTTTTAAGACAATACATGGATAATAGACATTCTAGCTACGGTTGATTTGATTTTGATAACGATGTTCAGACACAACGCTAAACGTTCGTTGCAGCAATAACTCGCCTTTCAACCAATAGAACCGTTAGAATAGAGGTTTTTTCTATTATTGGATACTTCATTAAAAAATTCAGAAATTTATAATATGACATTCAGATTATTACTAAATTGCGCTATTGCTATTTAACCAAAATGTCTTAACATAAGTTACAATATAAATATTTTACTGGAAGAAAAATAGACTTTGTAATAACATTTGTAGTCTATCTATATACAATGTTGTAGTAAGAATCGCCGCTTCATTAAAGCCTTGTAGCTGTAGAATTTTTACATTACATTTCATAATCTTGTTGTAACTATACTTATTCATTTATATACCTTATTTAAGACTAAGTGTAGCTTTTCAAATGTTCTTTATTGTGATGTTATATTACGGTCTATAAAACCTTTATTGGTGCTTTTGTGCCAAATTCGAACGGTTTTCTTATGTAAAGCGGGATTTATCATATGAATCGGTTCTTTATGAACCAGACCGAGTCTTTCCCGGTAATTGAAAGGATTGTTGTTGGTTCTGCTCGACAAAGGACATCTAATTGTGCGTGAATTTACGTGTAGTATACTGTCAATATCGTGTTATTGTCGCTGCACCCGTTCTCACATTCATTTGTTTTGTGCCCAATACCAGATAAAATATACACGAACAAACATACACTCTAATTTTAGCATACATACATACAAATGTCATAAACATATAATATGAAAAAATGTTGAGAATAATCGAAAACCTCTTTAATAATTAGATGTTAAGGTGACGTCAACATAGTTATGTAGCAGGTTGTTGGCACACATTCCCGCTCGCTCCTCACATACCGCGCTAATATCATGCTTAAATGTATTACATGATAAGCATTTGTAAACAAATATTTGTGAAGTACACACGAGACTAGATACACATCAAAGATAATGCCTTCAACTTGATGTCAGTGTGTTTAATCCTGGGGCTGACCTGTGTATGTAATGATTAAAACAAGGATATATCTTCTAAACTTTACTTGTATATAAAGATAAAACTCCGTGGTCGCTGTCTTTGATGATTTCTCATATACTCATAGGTGCTTTAATATTTTGTTTTCAACACAATTTAAGATGAATGAAGTTACAATGTTCCTAGTAAAGGTCTTTCATATTTTGTAAATTTGGTTCATTCACACTTAAAATAATACAAAAGTACATTACAATATAACATACACAAAAATTACTAGACAAAAGCTAAGGCACCAAAAACACGCCGTAACAAAACAGGCGAATTAAGCAACTAGATAATAATACAATTGCCATTACAAGACCATTGAGTCCAATTATTATTTTGACCTTATGGCAAAATAGCATCCAGTGACGTGCTTTAAGTCGTTTTGCAGGTACCCAACAACCCCATTTGTTTTCACGATGCACAAACACTGAACCAACTTCCTATTATAATTTATATTTACCTCACAATAATTTTGTTTTAGGATACTTTACCAAAATGTTTAGTTACTTTTTACAAAGTACAATTAAGTTTCTTTTCAATGAGATTAACAATAAAGAGGCATTAAAAACTTACGTTGTTGAAGTTTAGAAAACGCTTATTAAAGATGCTCTGCTTACGTGGTACTTCACTGCCCTAAATACTTATAATTTGGGGTTAGTGTACCCGCGCTATTTTTATTTATTCTGACTTTTAAGAGAGGTGGGGGAGTTTACGTATGGTATTTCAATGATTAAACAGTTGTTTCATGGCCTTGTACGCAACGACACCCCTTGGAGAGCACTTGGAACCTTTTCTCAGTTTCAAATGCTTATATGAGAATTTTGAATGCTTGTTTCATAGCACTTGTGTTGGTTAAGTCTTTAGGAATTTGACATGACGATCATATATTATACATAACCCGTGCTGATTTGTGTATAATTTATACGAGGTGGTTATGGGTCGTGTATAATGTGTTGTAATCAGCTGTAAATAACGAACACTTGTTTCCAGATACACGCTGTGATATACATATATACCACATAACAAGATGGTATGGTTAAGGAATGCATGTAGTCAATTCACAACGAAAAATAGATAATTGAACAAGAATCCATACCAAAAAACACTAAAATTACATGTATTTGTTGTGATATATATACACTTTAACAAGTAGAATTTCGAAGGAATGCATGCAGTCAATTCACAACGAAGAAATAGATAATTGAAAAAGAATCCATACCATAAACACTAACAATTACATGTATTTGGTAGATATGCAACCAATGCACATAACATAACATAACATAGCATTATATTAGTTCAACTCCTGTATCTTTTTATAACAATGAGAAATTGAAAGGAATGTATGCACCACAAACTACGGGACCACAGCATCACAACAATACTGTACATGTACTTGTTAAATCTGTAAATGCTACCAAACCTTCTTAATTTTTCAGCACTAGACGACCGTTTCAGAACAAAAATCATCATCGGTAGTGCTGGGGCTCAAATTGCGGAAATCCAAATGTTGAAATGAGAAAAAAGAAGGCCCAAAATACATTTGGTCAAGTCAAAAGTATGCATTGACTACTGCGAAAATTACATGTATTTGGTGAAAATGTAATGAAAGATATTATCTACAGCGCGACATTACAGGAATCCATTGACCACAGAGACAATCTGCAAGTACCTGTATTTGTCAAAGGCATGAATTGATCACAGCCAACAATGAACACAGTAGAAAAGTGCACGTATTTGGTAAAAATATAAAGAAATACATGAACACAACGGAAAATCACATGTATTATAACAAATGTAAAGGAATGCAACCAGAACAGCGAAAAAGTAACGCATCCATCCAAACAAAACAAAAACATTCTCGAAAAAATGTTTTTTGTAAAATACATGTATGTTATAACGATATTTTCTATATGTAAGATTTACCGATGTTTTTTCTCTAATATGTAAAGTTTTAAATAGGCCAGGGTTTACCAGGAGTCGAGGATTAACTCTTAATCCTATTAAAGTGTAATATGCTTTACTGAAGTTTAGTGGGATCATTATGCAACCTTAGACCCACATTTCGTGCTAATCTCTATACGCTTAAGCAGAAGTGTACCTCTCTCTCTCTCTCTCTCTCTCTCTCTCTCTCTCTCTCTCCATACAGCAATTACTTAGTTCAACTAAATTTCAATATCTACCTACATGAAGCTTTAGATGTTCGAAAATGCAATCGTCGATATAGGAACATCTGTAATATCCGGAGGGGCAAAGATATCATTGAGGCTTTGATAATCTAATATTGTTCTTCAGAAACGTGGTGATATTACATTTTATTTTTGAACGACAGCCAATATTGTATTATATATATAACTACATCGTTACTATATTAATCCTCGTGTACAGAAGTGGTACAGAAATAACGTTAAATTTATTTCTATTTATTTCTTAGACGAGACTCATATATCAAATACCTTACATAATAAATATAAGAAATAATTGCTCACTTAAAAACAGAACATCACAAAGCCCGCCCCGTTCGCTCTCTCTGCTCTCTAAATGTGTAAATATAGCACTTAGAATTCACATGTGAGACCTGTAATAATGATGTTTTATTTGTTTTAATGAACCGTTCTTGCCATGATAATACACGCCGATTAATTCAATGCATTGAGCGTGTTTTGAATGGGCATGTGTGGTTTTCGGTATGTGTACCACTGGCGGAAGTTCGAGTTGGAATCTAACCCGTTCTCTAGACTTTATAATATAAAAATTGTTAAATTATCTACAGGATAGATAGTTAGTAACATTAACTACACGTGAATTTTTGCTTCGTCATGAAATACACGGCAGGAATAAATCGATCACGTATTGACCAAGTCTATATCGTAAAAACACTTTGTGACTAGGACAGATCGTTCATACAGAACAGACCTGTCAAAAATTTAACACCGAGGAAACGGAAAGAAGCCTAAGCAGGGCTGTCAAGTGGCAAAAATAAGGATAGCCAGTGGTTGAAGAGTTACCGAGAAAGAGATAGCAGCTGCCGGAAGTAGTCGAACTAACGAGAGGCCAAAAAATGTTGTCTTTTCAGCACTGATTCGTTAGCCCAGTGTTATATGTCAGTACTGTAGATATTTGAGTTATTTCTATGATTTATCGATAGCTTGCACTTTGTGATGTTGTTGTTCAGCTGAATGTATCCTACCAGTTTATTAGATTACAATAGTTATTTTAGTTCTACTAATGGAATAATTCACAAAGTCAAGGTTTCTCTGATAGTTATTTTCGAAAACCGTGTACGTATTTAGGCGGCAAAGTTTTGTTTGAACTATAAGAACACAACATGCTACACAGCAGTACATCTATATTTCTAGAAACCTCAACGAACAGTATGTCAAACAATTAACAGATACTAGTAAATAACGCTAACCTCTAAATAATAGTGAATGGAAAAAAGTCTAAAATCCTGTATTCTGAGTTTTTTATTATCATTATTATAATTATTATTTAAAAATTACTTAAAAGATTTGATTAATATATTCATAATAGCGTATTTTTTGTAATAGGGCAGTTAAGTTGTAATTATGTCCAGGTAAGCAATGACACAAAACCCTGACAAGGAATGACACAGTGTTAGTTAAGCCATAACGCAATGCTCAGGTAAGCAATGCTTTAATACCAAGGTAGGCCAAAACGCAATGCTCATGTAAGCATCGACACACACAATGCAACGTAAGCAATGTTACAATTAGCAAAGGCACCGTGGTCGTGTGCGCCAATCAACAATTCTCCAGAATGCAATACAAAAATTTTAAGGTAGTCAACGAAACAATGGTCAGGTAGGCAATGAAACAATGCCAGGTAAGCAGTGGCTCAATTTTAAGTAAGCAATACCAAAATATCTAAGTATGCTCGGTAACGCAATACGAAAAATGTACTAAATGGAATTTAATAGTATATTGCAACTGGAACCTAAGGTCTAATAATTCTGAAATCCAGAGTGGGGAAACAAAGTTCGAAATCTGGAGACGTAGTAGTAATCTAAAGTAAGTACATAAACAGGATTTAAAGTGTTAATGGAATAAAATGAAGCATAAATCGTTCTACTTACCCAGCTGATGTTCCGTCATTACACGTGATCGTGCTGTTTTTCAAGAAATGTCTACGTAACTTGGGTATATCTTTAACTCCGCAGTTATGAGACTGTTGGGCTATGTCTTTTAGCGACTGTATAAGAGTTTCTGGACGTCCCAAACTTTCCAGTTTTGGCACATTCAGTGGCATGTCATGCCGATGTCTATTGTCCGGTCTACATACAACATAACTAGTATAATATACCAACATAAATAATAAATTGAAAGTCCTCTTCATTGTAATTACAAAACTGAAATATATAAATGTTATTTTGATTTGTAAACAACTAGTTCCATTCCTATGTTAGCATTTCCTAAATCGTGACAAAATCATTCAAAAATATCAAAGTTGCATCACCGGTCTCTCTTGTGCAAATAAAAAAATATTTTTCAAGAAACTGCCGTATTTAACGTTAGGCATTTGTTAGGTAACATTTTGGCGACAGAAATATTGTAACAAACAGCTTAAATCAAGTTAATCCCATTAAAACAATAATTCCAGGATAAAACACGTTAACAAACAATTTAAAAAACTCAGCTTTTCCCCATGTTTATTTCTTTCCTAGTATGACAATAACACCAAATTCTAACTGTCAACATGAACATATTTAATATATAATAATATTATCCTGAATTAGGCCGCTTAATATCGCCCGCCAGCAATATTAGGATTTTCTTGAATTAGATATTAATTTGTTCTACTGGCGTTAGATAATACATAAAAAGTTGTTAATTTGTAAATCGCTTTACGATTTTAACTCGTTACTCCTAACTCGATTTTCTCTCTCTCTATGGTCGTGTTGACTGTGTTGATATAAATCTACTAATAATAAACGCCACCAGGATTAGACCTTGCTTTATGTGTTTCTTAGTTGTAAGTCACAGATCACATGAAGTAAATAAGTCCCCATATCTTTACACTTCAAAGTGATTCATTCATACAAAGGTACAATACTACAGTACACTACTCCATTTAACCATCAAATATATCTCAGCGTTAATGTGAAGCCAAGAGGCTGGCATTACATATATATCTAATGCTATTGTGTGTATATATACTATATGTATATTTAAAATTTAAACTTTCGCTCGCAGGTACTAAATAAACGGTCAATGAAATTTATCTACAAAAACATGAGAAAAAATCTATCATTATTTGGCCACACCCCTAATCCACTTGAAATGTCATTCTCCTTTGTAAAACTTCAACTCGGGTTTTGATTCGTCCAGAAGTAAGAATAAATTAGACACGTGCAATATTTCATCAGTGTTGATTACGTGTGATTAATGAGGGAGACGCGGTATCTACACTCATCAAAGGGAAGACTAGCGGAGATCACAGGTACACCGGGCAGGGAGGAAGACCCTTCTACACTATCTATGTAATCGGAACAAAAATCACCACCTTCATAGAGGAATGCACACACACACACACACACACACACACACACACACACACACACACAGATAAAAGGCCAAAAGCAAATATTCGTTAAAAGGTTTATCTCTTAAATATAATCCGTAATATAATCGTATGGGGTTAATTAAATCTTGTTGAACTTAAGTTCTGAGAAAAAAGATCTGATGATTGGGGAGGGGGCAATTAAAAACACGGTCCCTCCCAGCAATCATCTTCCTGCTTATCTACTTCACTAGATGTAAGAGTTTTCCACATTCATTTTAACATCAAAGAGATCGGTATTGCCAAGAATCTAGTTTTTCTATATAAGTATGCATGTTGTGTTTTTCTTCAGGTGTGATTACTACGATATGCCTTGGGAAGGGTGAACATAACAAGCTAGTGCACATAGGATTTAAAATATATTAACAATTTTGTTTTAAATTCATATCTACACATGCATCAGGTGAACTATCGATATTGATCAAAAATCGATACTTAATCCTATTTGATAGGTCAGCTATTTACTTTTAACAAAACGAATTAAACAAACTGACTTTAATACAGATTTACAGTACAGTCCCGTCCAAAGTTTTAACACTAAGCTAACAAACTAGTACCGGACCGTCAGCTTATCTCGTCCCCTTGTTAGCTATATATTGGCAGATGCTGTCTACCTTTTGGCAACTGTTGTTCTGTCACTACCTATAGCTAACTGTATCTCGACCACACGGCAATCAAGTTACGATTCCTTTTTCGTTATTTCGATGTTAAACTTTCGAGAGGTCTGTAATATAATGTAGGATTGAACTTTATTCAGTCCTATGTATTTACCCTTTCACTCCATACTGAATAAAAACGCACAAAATTGGCAAAAATAAGCAAGTACTATACACACCTGTCGAAAGTTTAACATCGAGCTAACCAAAAGATTCAAGTCACTGCTGTCGATGGCCGAGGTATGGGTGGCTAGTGACCAAATAGCTGCTTAGACGGATGTATAGTAGCTGGCAAGATATTGGTAAAGAGAGCCTAAGATGAGTTGCGGATTAGCGCTGATTATCTCGTTAGCTTAGTGTCTCGACTTTCAATAGGTCTGTACTGTAGTTGGAGCGATCTCTGTCGGAATACCAATTAACAATCCCAATTACCTGTTGTATAATTTGTGAATTAACAGCGGTATTTTTTCTATTGACCCATAGGTATGTGAATTAGCGAGTAACACAATTGTACGAGCGTGATGGAATCAATCAACGCTATACGAGGTACTTATATATATAATGTGTGGACGAAAAATAGAAGCTTTTCACAATGGACAAGCAATTTGGCTATTAGACTTAATAATGGTGATACACTTCAGGATATCGTAAGGAACCTAGTGACCTTTACAATATTTAAAATGCAGTCTTTTTTAAAATTTCGGATGAATGAATTACCTATTTATCCTTTCCTTGTCTGTTGAGAAAGTTTTTAATTTACAGCTAAAACGCAAATACGCCAAAGATTTTAACTGAAGAATAATGAATAAAAACGGTTTTTATTTAATATCAAATTATACGTTAATACTTTTTAAAATTTGTACACCGTACATAGATTAATCAAATATAAGGTTAATAGCCATAAAATAATAAGAAATATTTCAAACACCGCGAACCGTAGTAATACGTATTTATTTGCAATTCAGTTAACTTCGTAATGCGAAAACGTTCCAAAAACAAATTAATAAATCTATTTACAATTTTCTCACGAACTAATTTTTCGAACGTTAGTTCGCATATATAAAATTTATAATATTTATTTATTTATTTGTTCATTTTTTCAAAAGTTAATACAAACGGTTTCTTGCGTCAACAGAAAAAACTAAAAAGAAAATATTCAGCAAAACACAAACCATGTAAGTTAAACCTTACGTGTGCCTTGAAATGCATTGTTGTTAACCTATGACGCTAAACTCCCAACGTTAATGATATTTTCAATTTTTCCTTGTATTTTGTGAAGTCGGTATAATTAGCGGTAAATGAGTAGGTATGGTAAGATAACATAGCGTCGCCAGAATTTTAATTTTTAATGCTCATCTATGGCCATTTTCGATAAATCGAGAGCTGCGTCTTTTTGCGAAAATATCTTTAAATTTAGCATTTGTCATACAGGGCGTCATAAACATAATCCACTCTTCTATTTTGTCAATAACGCCATTTATAAATGCTATCGCCAGTTTTTGTCTGGCCTACTACATATTTTAAGAGGAGAAAGAATTTCGTGAGACAACATATGTTTAATCTTCACTAGTTGTTAAAACCAAAGGTAAAAAAGTCTTTCCGCGGACAAAAATGTATGTTTCGTCATTTTGTCACAAAAAAAACAAAAACAAAAACAAAAACAAAAAACAAAAAAAACCAGCAAAGCTGTGATCTCATATATGCTGGATACTGATATTAAAGCTCCAAACTGCAGCAATTTTAAACCCAGGACATGGGATTCAATAAATAAATACATAATAAGAAATTTAGGTTCTTTTTTTTCAAACAACCTTACCATACATTATCCATTCTATAATCTTTGTATATAAAAATATATTTTTATATTCCATATTTTTTTATATTTTATTTGAAAGAATTGTATAGAAATGTCAAAGCGTGTTTTCACCTTATATGCTTTATTTGAACCAGTAATTCTCGGCATTTGCTTTTTTTCAATAAGAAGGAATTCCCATATGGTTGTACAAAAGCTTAAAAGCAAAGAAACGTTTAGCCTTCACAATTTTCGACAATTGTCGGATTGTATAGAATTTACATTGTCTTTTCATTGCGTATGTCATGTGCTGTTTTTGAATTTCTATTAAAATAATGCATTCAAAAACAGCACATGACAACAATGCATTATTTAAGTAATAATTCAAAAACAGCGCATGACACTTACATTGATATGACTTTGTTTTCCAGCGACAGTGTTTTACAATTGCAACACAATCAGAACAGAATTAGAATTGTCTCAAAACAGAAGTAACTGATTATAAGTACTCGTGTTTCCGTTCTATTTGACACTGGGCTTATTGCAGACTTGGCAAAAACATAGATGACACAGAATAATGTTAACGTGAGCTTGTCACACATAGAATGATAGAATACATCGCCACTCGAGGTACAAGGGAGGCTTCGTAAATGTTAAACCTTTGGTCCAGTGCGAGGCTTGCTCCAATTGCCACGTGAAGTCGTAACTTCACTCGACAATGGCGCGCTACTGCTTAACGAAGAGTTTCACAGTTCTGTCTCTAAGGCCTTGCCTGTTTCATAGCCACTAATTTAATACTCCATTTTACATGTTTAATTAGATGTTGAATTGCCTTACTGAAAAAATTGAAATGAAATTATTTCAATGTTTTGTGTTAATTTTTTTATTTCTTAATATAGATGGTTCTCAAACTGTTCTTGCTTGCTTGCTCTGGTAATGGCCCTTAACCTTAGCTTTTTGTGTAACGAAATTTTAATCACTGGTGAAAGTCCCTATACCCAGTCAGATTTTGCCTTCAAGATAAGCTTACCTTCACAAAAACACGTGTTTTTAATGAAGTCGGGCAGTTATTTGTAAAATCAAACAAAAAGACTTAAAATGAACTGATTTGTAGATAGTTTGTCCTGGCTCACGTCGTGTCGGCATGATCAAAGAAAACTGTGATGTTCTCGGATACTTAATCATGCAAATACCTTTATCGTGTTCAATCGTATACTTGAACGGAATACATCAAGGGAAATAGTGTCGTATAAATACGCGCCATTTTTGAGGAGATAATTAAGTTTCCGGGGTATGGAGTTATTAGGAGGTGTGATTTGTCCACCCTTTTAGCGGTTCATATGTCAATGTTATTCGATGTTTACTGACCACAAAAAGCGACCTTTTGCAGGTGTTTGTCAAAACGATTTAAATAACAAAGTACCAACGGTATCACCAACGTAAGATAATATAGTATAAATGCAATCTTGGATGTTTAAGGACATTTTGGTTTATGGGTACACGCACGGGTAAATAGCTAAATATAGATCTAGATGTTAAATGAGGGTTGGTTATGAAGGTATGAGCATAGCTATGTAAAATACCGCCAGAATTTGAAAAACAAACACGTAAATATATACAGCCATTACAGACAAAGGCTCAAACAATCTTGTAACAAAACTGAGTGTGGTATCCTATATATATATACATACATGTACGTTACCAATGAACTTTAACTGTGCCCCCATTTCTTCAGAACTTTGAAAACAACACGTAAATACACACATCTGTCACAAAAACGATGCAAGTATTTTTGTTAACAAAACCGAGCGCGATACCCTGGGTTGTCGGTATACCAATGAGAACCAAATGTGTTCCGTTCCTAGTCCATTTATACTAGTCGTTTGTATAATGCAGACAGTGGATCACTCTAACTTGTGGTTCAGTAAATAAAAAAAATAAAATTTTCACTGATATGTTATCTATCTTAAGAGAAATTTTTATATTAAACATTGTTTTGTTTTCATTTTACCTAGTCTTGTCCAAAATAAACTGATCTCACAACCATGACAATGTAAGAATCTGCAGCCTTTGTGTTTTCGTTTTCTAGTGTTTCAGGCATCTCTTTGCGCCCCTTTGTTTTTTGTTGTGTCATGTTCCTTGGCGCCTTCGTTATTATTGAGTTTGCAGTTTTTCAGACTTTCAGCTTCTAATTTATAAAAATGAACTCCCGAGGCTTTGAATCTAGACCAAAATCCTTAAAATTGTTACGACGAAGCATAACCTCATTCGTCGCCTAAAGATCGGACTCGAACAGAAAAAAACACCTTAGTCACAGATCACAGTTCAAAGTCACTTTGGACATATAACTTCTCATTTATATATAAAACACAATTTATTTTAACTTTTTAAAACCCAAATGTCTATAATTGCGATATTTATCATTTAACCATCAACCCCAGACTGAAAGTTTGGCGACAAATTTACAAAAAATATCCCCAATCTTTATATTAAAATATAGTATCAACCTTTAATACGGTTGATCCTTACAAAGGAGAAAAGAATAAAAGGCGTTAGTTATTAGAGGCAAAATTGAATACAATATCATAATTAATAAACCCCTCTAATCTAGGAAGAAACGAAATACTGAATTCAGAGAAATCTCATTATCTTGATTCATAAAGGTTTAAACAAACAATTATATTTTTCATCAAAGTGAAGCAAACTTTTATTATCACATGAATATTTGGCAAACTAGGTTCTTATAACAATCATATGAATGTACGTGTTGTCTCATTCATAAACCAGATACTGAGAAGCACATGTTTAATTTTACAGGTAAATAAAGGTGTGACTAAATATATGTACCTAATTATTTATCAATTTTTAAAACTGAGAAGGTCAAACTTATTACTAACTTAATAAGAATGATGGGCGGTGGAGAGGAGTCGACTAACAAACATAGGAGGTTTTTTTATTAAGCTATATAGAATTGTATATATTTTACCCATTATTGTATAAATGTATTATAATCAAATCTTGGTCAAAATATTTACAAATACCTATCGTTTGTAAAACTTTATAAATACATTACAATAGAAATATTTTGTAAACATCATCGATATTAAAACAGAAATATTTAGATTTAAACAACCCATTCAACAGGATTTAAATATTTATTATAATTTAATTTTTAATATTGATATATTAATTTTTAAGACGTTTCCATGCAGCTGTTTGTGTGTGTATTGCAGTTCGGCTTTTGTTCCAGAATACAATACCATCCAGTGTTATAATCCTTGCTCAACTTATTTACACACATTGTAACAGTGTGTCAGTGTTTACGACAATCTATGTCCCTGTCACACCTATATCGCCATTGTGTATATTAAATAGGTACACTATTCAGTTTTTGCAACTCTGCAAATTTTTAGGGTGGCAAATCCAACAAGGAACATAGCATTTGTCAAAATTCAAAACGTTTGTAAAATGTTAATTTAAAAGTTCTGGACCTAATTAATAAGAAAAACATCAGCGTTCCATAGAAGACACAAATTAAGAATGTAACAAATTATTAGTGCAACAATCTGGAAAGATTTGTCAAAATTCAAAACGTTTGTAAAAGGTTAGAGTAAGAAAAAACGACAGCTTCCCAAAAAAGCCATTTTTGTCATTACTTTTCTCATCCACTGAAGATTCTAACAATATTTATTAATTCCAATCAAAATATTCTTCGTTTTCAGTCTTGGGTCTAAATGTTTTGTCGCCTCTTTGATGAGTTTGTCGACTTTTTAAATGTTTATCGTGTGTTATCACGTTGTAAAATCCATTTACAGACGCTGTGGAAGAAAAATTTTGAATACCCCAAAATAACCAGAATATAGCCTTACCACATCGAGTTTAGAAAAATAAACAGTTCAAGTTTGAATGAATGAACGTAATTACATAATTGTCGCTCAATATAGAAATGAAATTAATTTCTCTTTTTGATATGAAAAAAATAAAAGAATTGGACATTTTATACACTGTATAATTCAAGTAGCGAAAAATTACCATTTTTCAGAATTCATAGAATTTTAAATAGGAATCCAACCATTTAAACAACTGTAGAATCGTAACATGGAAAATAATAACATCGCTATGACGTAGGAATTCAAATGCTGCTGTGCGTCGTTCACAATGACATGACGTCATTGAAAGCCAATTTATTTATGCAAAAATAACAGAATGGATCTGGCCAATCAAAATGCTTGAAACAAAGGAATGCATTCAATTAGAAAGAATCGGGAAATAAGTAGGTAGAAAAAGAGAGGATAATGTTTCTGTTTTACGTTTAATAATATACTATACTTACAGTTCTATGTAATATTAATTTTCACCATTTTCTGCTGTTGTGTTGTTAACTCAATGGGAGATCTGAAAAGGAAAAATATTTTCAAATTTTGGCAATATGAATACAATCACCAAATACCGCAATGAGATTTCATTTGCCAGCGTAACACGTGACCAAATACCCCTTAGCGATTGTTCGGAAAAATATGAAAAACGTTGACGTCGCAATTGTCCTGAAAATGACGTTTTTATGGGAAACGTCATCTTATATGTTAACTCCGATGGATATGTATATTGTGGAATATTACGTGGTACGCCGTCAAACTGCATCTCCCAAAAACTAAGAATTTCTGAACTCTTATTAATTGGAAAATTGGGACATTTTAACTTTATGGCACACGTTTATGCACTTCAATTCTTGTGGAGGTTTGTGAGTTGAAAATACTGAAAAATATTACCAAAACCGTACGTATGCAGATCTAAATAGAAAATTTCGTGACATTGGAATCTTAACTTTGTTTATGGTACATGGTGGAATAAGTAGGCCTGCAGAAGAAATGGTTATCACTGTCCAATATGACTTGCTTTGTAGATTGTTTTAATCGAAGTTTCTTTGCACCTTTTCATTTCATTTCGGAATTTTGATATATAGAAATGTCGTGTTCCGAGGTTCATATGATCCCATATCAGTGTTACTAGTTGTTAGCAACTTTGCAGCTTGGTGTTCAACTGTTGAACACCAAGCCTGCAAAAACGCTCAAATAAACACCTGTCCAAAATTGAGGGTTTATAATTAAATGCTTCGACCCATATTTTTTTTAATAATTATTTTATTTATATTGGTATATTTATTCCAGAAGTTTTGCAGAAGCAGTATCTACTTTTTTAATTTGATTTTTTTAATGAAGTATTATCAAATAAGCAAACGGAAATTTTTTGATTACTTTATTTTATTTAAAAAAAATACAAAATTGAGAATAAATGACAAAAGACAATTGTATGAGCAAATTGAACGCATTAGAAATAATCGCTCGTTTTAACGGCCGAGTTTTCCGTAAAGGTAGCTAGCTATACGTTTAAATTTTAACAAAGCTAGTTTACAAACCGAAATTTACACTCACTGTATTTTAATTTAAACTGAATTAAAATTTTAAATCTTTGTCTGGATATTGATAAATATGAAGTGTTTCTCTCCATGTAAGAAGTACAGGGAACACAAGATAGAAGTTTTAATTAAAGACTAAAAACAGATCGTTTTAACAGATGATAGTATAACCTCATGAAAGGGTTTAGACCTCGTCACAGGGACATAAGATGTAAAGGAATATAATTAATATCCGCCTGATATTTTACTGTCATCTCCCTGGGACTATAATTGTTTTCTCACGCTAAAGAGTTCCGTAAATGATGATATTTCATTCCTGCCTTTTCATTATTCCTCCATTTGTCCTGTAGGACTATGTCTGGAGCAATGTCACATGTCTATCTAGAGTCAGGTCTTCTCCGCGTAAAGATTGTAATTATTTTCTACATCAGACGCAATTTTTATTTTGAAGACATTTGAGAAGTCTGATGCGTACCGAATTAAGTCGGCTTTAATCATAGTATTTCATTTAATCATTTTCTCTTTTTTAGAAATAATAAAACCCGGTGTTTGTTATTCTCCTGTCGAACTCTGACTTTACCTAATGGTCCGGGCTATTAAAAACTGAAAAGTCTCCACAAACGGTTCAAACGTATAAATAATAAACCCTCCGAGAAAAACACAAATGTCATGATTGGCGTTATGTTTGTATAGAACAATATCCGTGTGGAGTTGTTTGAACTTTCACGACCGATCAGAGAGAACGAAATGTAGAATTTTGAAAATAATTTTTCTTGGCAACAGCGAGAGCAATCGACAACAATACAAATGAAATGAGACCAAATATTCAGGTGTTGACTAACAAAATTAATAATGAAGCAACACCTATACATGAGTACACAATTTCCTCCAAAGCGTCAAAGATTGTGTTCTGTTAGGAAATGTGTGTGTTCTTTCAGGAAAATTGTGTGTTCTTTTAGGAAAATTGTGTTCCATTGGGGAAATCGAGTTGTTTCAGACGCTTCTGTTGCTTTAGAAGAACTATGTGTTACTTAAGAAGGGTTGTATTGCTTTAGAAGTTCTGTGTTATTTTAGAAGACCTTTGTTGCTTTAGAAGGGTTGTATTGCTTTAGAAGCTTTAGAAGGTTCGTATTGCCTTAGAAGCTTTAGAAGGGTTGTCTTGCTTTAGAAGAACTGTATTGCTTTAGAAGGGTTGGATTGCTTTAGAAAAACTGTGTTGCTTTTGAAGGGTTGCATTCTTTAGAAGAACTTTGTTACTCGAAAAGGGTTGTTTTGCTTTAGAACATTTACCGTAACGCTTTGAAACTTCGAAACTAAATTATGGTAGTAGTTTTTGCACTTTATATCTCATATGGCTAAAAAAACGAAAAAAATAACCACGAGGCCAATATTGTCATGCTGGCGAAATATTGCGTGAAACGATTCGTCCGAACATAGTGTATCACACAACCACAAACCACATAACCACAAAGGCGCACACATAAACACCCCCCCCCCATAAAATCCTAGTGTGGGAGAGTTTTTTAATAGGCTTGCCAAATTCAAAGGTAGGTTGTCTTCTCCCGGAAATACAGTGCCCTTTACCATTTAATTCTGATTTGGACACCACAGTTCGTTGTATAAAATAGAACTATAAAATCTTTGCTATATGGCGTTAACTCCACAACCGTTTTTTAAGACGAGCATGTGACTTCCGGACAATGGTGAGGCACAATTTGTCTAAATACTCGTTCCCCGGGCAACGACAAATTTCCAGCACCTATGTTAAGACAAAAAATGCTTATTTGACAAAAAAGTAAAATAGGGCCTTGTAATACATATAAATAATGGAATTAAAGTTGCCCCTGTTTGTACGGATGTAATCAACTTTATGATATCATGAGAGAATTAATTTGTAGGTTGATTTCAGACTGAGTATAACGGATATCGGTGTCACATGACACACTGTTGGATACCCTATACCTCGTGAGTCTTACTTATGTCAATAGATTTATTGTGTCGTGGCCGACTGGTAATTAAATGTAACTAACATCCAGAAAATAGAATAAAATACACGTATTGATATGTATTGAATACCCCATAATGTATCACCATTGACACAGAAAATCGTCTACATAAATCATACTAGGAACAAGTGAACTTAAAATCTCTTAACGCGATAGATCTGCTGAAAAACCGACTGACATGATGACCAAAAAGGTCACTGAAAAAGCCAAAATATATGGCGGTCAGATGTGGTATGGTGGAAGAGAAACCTCGGTCTTCGGCTAGCAAAACTTTCTAATACAATGATCTGTATGAATGTGATTCGGGCCATTGCGGAGAGAGATGCTGCGATCCGCGAACGCGGCCTTGGACCACTCTGTCGCCGAGGCCACACGGTATGATGGGAGATTGAAGAAGAAGAAGTACGTAAATAAAGTCTGTTCTGATATCGTTCAATATTCTATGAAGGAATTTTATTTATTATTATATCGTAGAGAACTAAGTGCTATTTTCCCCTTGGTTGATTTAGAAGCCCAACCTGTATTTGTGATCGATTTTTGATTCATACCTAGACGATAAACAAATGGAATCAGGAAGTTTTTGATCCGTTAATTAGGATGATTATTAATGTTTGTGATTGCTTTGTCGGTCCGTTTGATCTTCAAGGTAGGGCTTCAAATATTTGTACTAATCCCTCCCTACACGTTTTAAGTACTACAGACAAACGAACTCTGTGTTTAGTATTATAATTAGTTTTGTTTTAATCATTTTCCCCTCAAAGATTTGTGTAATCAAAATGCACTGAGATTTAGCACTGGTCAGTTACGTCACTAATTCATCTATACCTACAGGAAAAAAAATGTTCTCTGCGATTTAAAAATCAAGTTACAAAAAATAGAACTAATTAATCAAAAACAAACATACTAATCCATGTAGAAAAATCCATTAAAAGATTTAATCTAAAAAAATAGACTTTTTATCTTGCAGTAAGAAAGTGAATCATTGTAGAGTCTGGTCAGATTAAGACAAAACAAGTTGTAAAATTAAAAGTTATCTTACAAAAAGAGTTACGTACTCTGCGTTCAATTTCTAGCCGCGTTATTGGGAACATGTATTTATTACAGGGATTCAAAATTATGTTTTGTAAGGTCTGGGACTTTTTGCTTTCATTTTTTGAAGGTCCAATATAAAGTTTTGGAAGTCCAATATCAACATTTAAAGGTTCTTGTGTTATTATATAGAAAGAGCAGTATTGTCCTGATAAAAATGGAAGGGACATAGGACTTTTACAGTTTTAATATCAAGGTTCCCAATGTAAAATCAAAGGGTCCTGGACATCGGACTTATGGAATTTCGAACCCCTAGATCAATTTCCTACTTTTTTCGCCTCTCGTGTTTTAGTGCTTAACAAAAATTCTTGTGGCTTTAAGACAATGGTTATCTTAACTCGAGAGTTGTAACTGCTGTGACCAGCAGAACGGACTTTGAAGGCTTGTTGGTTTTCGGCGGTTCGAATAGATTGCACTTGCTTTGCGATGTCTGAACCCATTGTCACCAGCAGGCACAATTACTGACAGGAACACACGCAATCGTTCGAGGCATTATTCTGATCGAGGGACATAGTTACATGTGATCAATTTAGCGTGGACTTTTGCAGTAACCGTCCAACTAGAGTCTATCCAGTAATGCAGATCGCAGACAAGGCTGGAGGTTTTAGCGAGGAAACCTGCCTGAGCTTTACACAACAGTTAAAACATTCTTACAATTTCAAAAACACCTGGAACATTGAGGTTTTTCAGACCAGGTGAAGATCGATTGACCTATATATCGCACAGTTAGTTCTGAAGTGATGGAGAAAACCTGAGTATCCGGAGATCACTGACTGGCCTACCGCTAGTAACTTACTCAAACTAGGATCAGCCCGAGAGTGAGATTCCAAACCTACATATAGGCGATGAGAAACACTCGTCAAAAAGAACATTGATTTCACCAATTGAGATGTATTCATAATATAAACCGGTATTTTAGTGTATTGCTTATATAGTACAACCGTACCGTTTGATATCTATAAATAAAACTGTGTTTATATTCTTAGACACACACCGGTAAATAATATTGTCAAAATTACAACAGTATTTCACGGCGATTTTGTATTTATTACATAGCGGTAGTGGGATATGTTAGGGGATTTCATTTACACTTTTTTAGCATACACGTACCATCTTAATTCTCTCTCATGATCAAAAACTAGACCCGTTTTTATTTCATGAAGGTTAATTCATCAAAGCGCTAATAACTGACAGTTTTACAAATAAATATTTAAGATCAAAGAAATAAAGAAAATTGTTTTATTTTGATCTTGTTGTTGGTTAAATGATTCTCGCTTACTTGACATTGATAAAAAATGTAAATATGTTTTAGATTACAAGATAGCGCTAGATTTATTCAAGAAAAAATCAAATTGTTCTGTTTGTGAAATAAAATGAACTTTCCCAGACCCATTTTAATTTGTGGTAATAATTTTAAGATATCCGTGAACATTTAAGTAGATTTATCAAAGGAAAATCTAAAATGTTTATTATTTTAAACTACAAACTGACAAAAAAAATTTAATATCAAACGGTTAAATTATTTTCAATCACTGAAATTCGTTTCCGTTCGTCCATAACACGATATACATCGGATAACAGTCGAATTTCGGCAAATCAAAGGTAATCTATCAATATTTGGATTTTGCAATATTACTACATTTTTTTAATCCATAGGAACGTAAACATGTTATAAAGAATGAATGGAAAACCGGAAAAAAATATCATTGAATTTTCCCTATAGTGTTGATATTGTTTTAGCATTAATATTAGGATTGGCTATTTAGCCTTAGTGCGTTTAAAAAGTTCTTGACTATTTAATTTTATGAATAATAATAATAATAATAATAATAATAATTTAATAATATTTTGAAATTACTATATAATTAATTTAAATATTTTAATGGAATTAGTTGATTTATTTTAATGGGAACTATTTGTAAAGTGCAAAAAAAAAAAAAAAAATAACAAATCAGATACAAATAAAATGATATGTGTGTATATACACCTGTGCAATGATATTATAAACATTTTCTTACCTTTTAAACATTTTTTATCACTTTCTGGTCATTTTTTGATTTGTCATTCACAACGTCTTTTTGGAGGATGAAAATAATAAATTTTGTGTGTAGTTATATTTAAATAGAGCGTTCAGTTCTGAACAATGTTGAGGCTTAACCAAGCGGAGACCGGTGTAGTCACTGTCAATACCAGCGGTAAACATCAAAGACAAATTGTTGACATAATCTTTACTCTGTCCAAGTGGATATCCCAGCATGTCCCGTCTTCTTAACGAGTCCTTCACAATATCGCGCCGCAAGTTTTTATAAACTCTGTAATTTTTGCCCCAAAATACCGACAGAAATTATTGAAAAAAATCCACTATTTTAAAAAGATATAAATATTGAAATAATTATTATTTACACTGTAGTACATCAAGTTCATGTTTTGTGACAAAAAATTAAATATCATACAGTCTTCATTAGACCTCTACAATAATTACGGGTACTTTTCATTAAGTATCCAAGTAATTAACGGGTATTTTTCTTAAAATGGTCTAGTTGTCTCTTCAGAATTAAGGGATTGAAATATTTTTATTTTTTGATAATTATAATACAATCATAACTCAAATTTAACAATGTAATGTCCATCCTGACAAACCCACGGTCACCTAGTACAGAGTTAACGGGCCCAGGCCCCGGTTTCACAATAATTCCTTAACTAAGATTTTCCTTAACTTAAATCTGGCAAATTTTAACAATATTTTATGGTTACTACAAATAATAAGTTTTAACAGAATTAAGATATAGATATAATGCGGTAAGAGTTATTTTCAATAAGACACTTTAAATTCCAGAATATGTTGAATACTAACCGACCGATTGTTCAGATTCCAATTTTGCTCGATTTAAGCGTTACAGATTGTAAAACTGGGACCAGGACGGGTAGGTTACTTGAGAAATAATCTATTTTGAAATTCATGAAATACAAACTTTTCATACGGCGTGCTATGTACAATAAAAAACAAACATACCGTGTCATGTTCAAATCACGACCCAAAAAAGCAAAAATTGAAAACTGACAGATTTAGTTGAGGTCTGGTGAACGGGAACTAGGTAAGCACCTCTTGTTTAGCTAGCTACACCCGCCGCATGTGATATAAAAATTGGGAATAACAGGAACGTTGAACTTTGCGATGTCAAATCCTTGGATACAGAGCCATCGTACTTATCTTGTTCTTTTGTTTTTTTTACAGATTTGAAACTACAGTTCTTGCCTCATCATCTTTATTTTATATTGACATTAAAACGTTTATAAGTTTTTAGCTCACCTGAGCCGAAAGGTCAAAGGTCAAGGTCATGTCCCAGTTTTTGACCTTTGATAAAAAATGCTATTTTTTAAACATTTCTGGTGATAATGACGTAGGATTTTTGGTTAATTGTAGGTATTGACATGACGATCATTTTGATATATCGATTAAGGTCATGGGTTCCAAGGTCAAGGTCACAGATGTACAAGTTTACCAAAATAGTTAATTATCTGCAAAACTATGAACTTTTTGTATAGGCATGTATATTAGAATATTGTAGGTAATGGCCCAATGGTCATTTTGATATATGAATAAAGGTCATGAGTTCAAAGGTCAAGGTCACAGGTGTAAACAAGTACTGAAATGATTATTTATCTCAAAAACTATAGACTTTTTGTATAGGCATGTATATTAGAATATTTTAGGTATTATCCTAACAATCATTTTGATATATGAATGAAGGTCATAGGTTCAAAGGTCAAGGTCACAGATGTGAATGAATACCTGAATGGTTAATTATTTTGAAAACTGTTAACTTTTTGTATATGCATGTATATAAGAATATTGTAGGTATTAGCCTAACAACCATTTTGATATGTGAATGAAGGTCATAGGTTCAAAGGTCAAGGTCATAGCTGCAAACGAATATTAAAATGGTTAATTATCTCAAAAACTATAAACTTTTTCTATAGGCATGTATATTAGAATATTGTAGGCATTTGCACAACGATCATTTTGATATATGAATGAAGGTCATAGGTTCAAAGGTCAAGGTCATAGATGCAAACGAATACTTAAATGGTTTATTATCTCAAAAAGTATAAACATTTTGTATAGGCATGTATATTGGAATATTGTAGATATTGGCCTAACGATCATTTTGATATATGATTGAAGGTCATGGGTTCAAAGGTCAAGGTCATAGAATTGAATGAATACTTAAATGGTTAATTATCTCAAAAACTATAAACTTTTTGTATAGGCATGTATACTAGAATATTGTAAGCATTTGCACAACAATCATTTTGATATATGAATGAAGGTCATAGGTTCAAAGGTCAAGGTCATAGATGCGAATGAATACTTAAATGGTTAATTATCTCAAAAACTATAAACTCTTTGTATAGGCATGTATATTGGAATATTGTAGGTATTGGCCTAATGCACATTTTAATATACAGATGTTTTAGCTGTTTATAAATAACATATTGTAGCTAGACTTTAGATATGTTATTTATTATATAATCTACTCAATAATCCATGCAATACGGTCATACAATAAAAATCGTATTGAATGAGTGTGACGTCATAAAAGCATGAAAGTCATTCCAGAGTGACGTCACACAATTGACCCAGTTCACAGATGTTTGTTTCATTTGACAGTTTGTTGATTCTAATTTAAGCTGATACTTTTGTACTTTTCTTTTAAAAAGAAGATACATTGTATTTAAATTGAAAATGTTTGTTTTGTTTTTGTATCCTGCGGACAGACTATTATTTACTTTTAATATTTTTGGCGGATGTACAGTTACGTGAACTTGTTATGTTTCGGTCAATCTGCTGTTTTCTTATAACGAGAAGACAAGTTTTAAATCTATGAAAACCCCGTTTTTTATGGGATTATATAATAAATAGAATCTTGCATTCGTGTTTATGCAATATTGAATTAATTAAACTCGTTGAATAATGTTTTATGCAACTCGCCAAGGCTCGTTGCATAAAAATTATTCAACTCGTTTAATAAATTCAATATTACATAACCACTCATGCAAGATCCTCTATATATAGCATACTTATATAATAATTATTATAATTAATTTGCAAAAATACTTGCATATTATTGGCCCTTACTGCTGAAAATTTTGATATTCTCTTTTATTAATGCCATTGACCATTGAACCTCTGCAAAAAATATGTACTCTGCCTCAGGTGAGCGTTAAGGCCCATGGTCCTCTTGTTTATTTACAAAATTACCTCTCTCTGAGACAGGAAAAAATTCTGAAAAAAATGTTTAAGGACTACATAAAATAAAGCTTTTTATCCGGTTTTATTGGAGATATTTATCTGTTTGATAATCGTGAACATCTTCATAAAAACATTCCTAAGTGGGGTCTCGGAAGCCACGTGACCTAAAACACCAGGTTTCGTATCAAAGTTCCTTTCACACAGTAGAATCGAATCCTTCCGTAGAGAAGTCGGGGATGTTTACCGACCCGACCATCAGGCCTCCTCCACCATTCCTGATCTGACCGCCATGGTGTAAGTAGAATTGATCTACCAGATTTTCTAGAATTACATCGCCCATTCCATCACGTGACCATGCCCTTTACTTAAAGATAAGATAAGTAGTAGTGTGCTAAAATGTTAAGGTCTTGCAACAGACACAGACCATACAATAATACTTCAACCACACCACTGGACGCCACTACACTGCCTGATTATATACATTTGTCTCAGTCTTTAGTAAATAAATCAGACGGACGTGAAATTCAAGCATGCCTCTGAACGTCATTGCGTCACGTGCCCGCCCATTTGTCTCAAAAGTTTAGTTCTTAGAGAGGCCATGAACTATAAAAACCAAACCACTGGATGTCATTACTTTAGGTTCCCATTCGACAGTTGTATATTCAGTTGCCACATTGTGTTTGTGTTGTCTTATTGTTTCCTATATAATTATTTTTGATGTTTCGCGATTTTGGCGGTTTTGGCTATAGGATCATGTGACCTGTTGTATAAGAGACATGTAGATATAAATGACGTCATTTTTGTACTCGACGGCAACCTTTGTTCTCTGCCGCCAAACACTTTACATACGGATACAAAAATACCCAAAGATAGCAGACCCTATATTATTTGATATATATATATTGTTTGATGTCTCTGTGTCCAGGATTGCCCTGGATATATTTGACGTCCCATAGTTCCATGTTCCTTTCACACAATTTTGATTACACACGTTGCGGAGCACCCGGCCACACTTCACTGGTGGAAGTTCACGCGTATAACCCAACTTGTCAGTTCCAAAGTTTTTAATTTGCTTCTGGATTGTGATTCGGACATCGATTAGTATGTTTGTTTTTGATGCAACTTTGAAATTTTATTTTAAAGAAAAACAATTAATTATCCTTACAAATCCAAGCAGCATTAGTCATTATGAGAGAATCACTGAAGCATGAATAAAGAATGTTAATGAAGTGATCATACATTGACCAAAGACTATAACATGCTAAGTTTTGATATAAGAGAATTTAATATAACCACAATGGACATGATTTTTTTCTCGTTAAAATTGTTAAAATGTTACGCTTAACAGAGTGAACAATAATATGATTACGACGCAGTAGCATTTGACTTGAAATTACTATGACGTATCCGTGTTCTTTAATAATTAATTCTTAGTACTGTCAATAAAAAATGCCCAACTTTGACCTTTTACATTTCTCAGGGTCAAAGTTCATGGTCAATTTCATACTTGATCAATGGCTTATAAACTCAGCAAGATCAATCCGGTGATTGTGTTAGTAATGTTTAATGACAAATGCATGTTGTACTTTTGCAAATGTTGTTTGTACGACTGATTAGTTAAAAAGAGGATGGGTATTATGAAAAGTTTAAATTTATGTACATTTTTAATTTCTTTGAAATATCTGAATATATAGTAAAATCGGCATATACCATTATATACTACAACCTTTATATAGAATTCAACATTGTCATATGACAGAAGTGTCAATAGGTTGTACTAGTATATTGCAATATCATATATCTAGATACTTCCCGTTTAAGGTCCAATATGGTTGAAAATAGCTTCTATTCATTGCATTTGGACCTTAGCCCCTCCGCATTCACATTTCCGTTTCTTCAATCCCTCGTCTTTAAGAGCAAATAAGAGATCATTAACGGAAGCCATAGATACCTCTTTGCAAGATTGGTTTCAACCTTTAAGTACTATTCTGTTGAACATGCGCAGTACATGCAGGACAGTCAAAAGTTTAATACTATTAAATAGTGCCGAATCGTCAGCTGATCTCGAATCCTTGTTACCTATTTCCTGACAGCTTAAATTTGTGCCAGTTGTTATCTAACATTAGAATAGCTTTTCTATCTGATTTGACGAAATACAAGTTTTATCGAACACGTATGATACAGAATCTTGTATCACCAGTGGTGATACAACATTGGCGGTAAAGCGCACGTGCACTTTCTCATTGTTACGTCATCAGGGAGTCTTGGATTTGTCGGTCATAACATAGTTCAGTGGTTTTCTGTGGTAAAATGTAATTTTTCACATAAAGTATTGTTTTTTTCATTATTTTGAATAACCTTATTGCAAATGTTAGATTTTTTCGTCCTTTTTTCGTAGCTGTATCACTACTCGTCGCGCAAGCGCGACTCGTAGTGATACGGCTTCGAAAAAAGGACTGGGTTGTACATACACACTGTGTATATAATATGTATTTATCTATTTCTGGACAGTTTTGTTCTAGTTGCTATCTATCTCTAGGCAGTTTTGTGCTAGTTGTTATCTATCTCTGGACAGCTTTGTGCTAGTGTTCATCTATCTCTGGACAGTTTTGTGCTAGTTGTTACCTATGTCATGACAGTTTTGTGCTAGTTTTTATCTATCTCTGGACAGTTTTGTGCTAGTTGTTATCTATCTCTGGACAGCTTTGTGCTAGTTTTTATCTATCTCTGGACAGCTTTGTACTAGTTGTTACCTATATCCTGACAGCTTTGTACTAGTTGTTACCTATATCCTGACAGCTTTGTACTAGTTGTTACCTATATCCTGACAGCTTTGTACTAGTTGTTACCTATATCCTGACAGCTTTGTACTAGTTGTTACCTATATCCTGACAGCTTTGTACTAGTTGTTACCTATATCCTGACAGCTTTGTACTAGTTGTTACCTATATCCTGACAGCTTTGTACTAGTTGTTACCTATATCCTGACAGCTTTGTACTAGTTGTTACCTATATCCTGACAGCTTTGTACTAGTTGTTACCTATATCCTGACAGCTTTGTACTAGTTGTTACCTATATCCTGACAGCTTTGTACCAGTTGTTACCTATATCCTGACAGCTTTGTGCCAGTTGTTACCTATATCCTGACAGCTTTGTACTAGTTGTTACCTATATCCTGACAGCTTTGTGCCAGTTGTTACCTATATCCTGACAGCTTTGTACTAGTTCTTACCTATATCCTGACAGCTTTGTACTAGTTGTTACCTATGTCATGACAGCTTTGTGCTAGTTGTTACCTATGTCATGACAGCTTTGTGCTAGTTGTTACCTATATCCTGACAGCTTTGTACTAGTTGTTACCTATATCCTGACAGCTTTGTGCCAGTTGTTACCTATATCCTGACAGCTTTGTACTAGTTGTTACCTATGTCATGACAGCTTTGTGCTAGTTGTTACCTATGTCATGACAGCTTTGTGCCAGTTGTTACCTATATCCTGACAGCTTTGTACTAGTTGTTACCTATATCCTGACAGCTTTGTACTAGTTGTTACCTATATCCTGACAGCTTTGTACTAGTTGTTACCTATATCCTGACAGCTTTGTGCTAGTTGTTACCTATGTCATGACAGCTTTGTGCTAGTTTTTATCTATCTCTGGACAGCTTTGTGCTAGTTGTTACCTATGTCATGACAGCTTTGTGCTAGTTGTTACCTATATCATGACAGCTTTGTGCTAGTTGTTACCTATGTCATGACAGCTTTGTGCTAGTTTTTATCTATCTCTGGACAGCTTTGTGCTAGTTGTTACCTATATCATGACAGCTTTGTGCTAGTTGTTACCTATGTCATGACAGCTTTGTGCTAGTTGTTACCTATGTCATGACAGCTTTGTGCTAGTTGTTACCTATGTCATGACAGCTTTGTGCTAGTTGTTACCTATGTCATGACAGCTTTGTGCTAGTTTTTATCTATCTCTGGACAGCTTTGTGCTAGTTGTTACCTATATCATGACAGCTTTGTGCTAGTTGTTACCTATGTCATGACAGCTTTGTGCTAGTTGTTACCTATGTCATGACAGCTTTGTGCTAGTTGTTACCTATGTCATGACAGCTTTGTGCTAGTTGTTACCTATGTCATGACAGCTTTGTGCTAGTTTTTATCTATCTCTGGACAGCTTTGTGCTAGTTGTTACCTATATCATGACAGCTTTGTGCTAGTTGTTACCTATGTCATGACAGCTTTGTGCTAGTTTTTATCTATCTCTGGACAGCTTTGTGCTAGTTGTTACCTATATCATGACAGCTTTGTGCTAGTTGTTACCTATGTCATGACAGCTTTGTGCTAGTTGTTACCTATGTCATGACAGCTTTGTGCTAGTTGTTACCTATGTCATGACAGCTTTGTGCTAGTTGTTACCTATGTCATGACAGCTTTGTGCTAGTTTTTATCTATCTCTGGACAGCTTTGTGCTAGTTGTTACCTATGTCATGACAGCTTTGTGCTAGTTGTTACCTATGTCATGACAGCTTTGTGCTAGTTGTTACCTATGTCATGACAGCTTTGTGCTAGTTTTTATCTATCTCTGGACAGCTTTGTGCTAGTTGTTACCTATACCCTGACAGTTTTGAGCTAGTTGTTATCTATCTCTCGACAGTTTTGAGCTAGTTGTTATCTATCTCTAGGCAGTTTATGGCAATTTGCTATCGATATGTACAGTACAGCCTTGTCCAAAGTTTAACACAATGCTAACTAATTCGTTAGTACCGGATCGGCAGCTCATCTTGGATATATCTTGACAGATATTCAACAGCTGTTTTCTAGCTCTTTGCAGCTTGTCTGTCACTAGTTATCTATATCTGAGCCACTCGACAGTTTGGTTAAGTACAGTGTTACATTACTGTAAGAGCTTTGAACTCTGACCTCGACAGGTCTGTACTATATACTGAGCAGCACTATATTTGCTTAATTTGTTCCAAGAGCGATGTCGTTAACCCTCGGTTTCATTTTGAAATTAGTTATGTATTCCTTAATTAAACCAATATTAAGTTTCTAATTAATCGTGGATCGTCGGGAAATAATTTAGATACAAATTGGAAAATGTCACACACAAAAAACTTTTCAATTTACAAGAACATCGTTACCACAATGAATTAATGGCAAAACATGATTGATAGTGTTTGTACCATATATTCACTTCTCCTATTAAATTTTTTGAGAATGTAGAATTAAAATTTTACTAGTAAAATAAATTCTTAAAGAGTATACTCGTGTTGTGCGATTTAATTATCAGCACAGTTGGTATTTGACAGGGGTTTGTACACCGACTGGGTCTGGCAAAGATTTGAAAATAGGTGTGGACTGTTCTTTCGCCAAAAGCTTTCGAAATGAAAGCCACGGAGTACTTTAGAAGAGACGCAAAACCTATGCCCCATATGATAGTTGGCATTGGTTGCCATGTACATGCCCCTCTATATTCCAGAAATTGTTGATGAAAAGTGACGAACATTGTGCCGGTATCATTATCATTGAACACAGTGTACGTCTAACGTCAGTTTTATAATCACTGCTTCTTGTACACATGTATGTTCACACTATCTTCTTTGTTTTGATCGGTCGTTTATTGTTTTGTGTTCTTGGTTGTAATGGTTGTCACAGAGTACAGTTTTTTCACAGCTACAACCGTCTTTCTCCTATAACTAGTAATCGTATTCTATTTTGATGCAGTCGGAGTTCAAATGGTACGTAGTACTCCAGACATTGTTTTTCTGAAATATTCAATGAGCATATTCTTCAAAGAAGAAATAGATGATAAACAGTCATCAAAGTGATTTTTATCCGAAAAACCAACAAAACGGTTTTAATGTCAAATTTACCTAAAAACCCCTAAGTAGAGGAACCGTTTACTAAAATGTAGTCAACTTATATACCTATTTGATGCTGATGGAAGGATAGGTCTATAGTAATGGCTCTTATATCAACTGACGTCAAACAGCTTTACAATTTGAAAGCACATGGGATTTTTCAAAGGTATCATTTTAAAAAATGAAAATGGAATATGACAGATTTTCTATTTTCTCCTTTGATATTTTGAAACCACACCTTTTGCCTTTTAACTCATTAGTTCATAAAAAGAAGAACAAGAAAAACGAACTTAACAGAAAGACTAATCCTCATCTAGTCAGTAATGATATGGCTCAGCGTGCCCTTCAGCACAAGTGACTAGACACCCTTCGCCCTAGGGAAATATGACTTGTTGGGGGTGAACAAATGTTCATATCTCCCTCACTCAAAGACAATAAATGTACATTATTATACCTCATTCATAAATACTGGCGATTGATTGGAAGACCGCAGTCACATGACAAGGGTAGAAATCATATTTCCCTCACGCAATCGAATTTCCTGATACTATATCAATATATATCACACCATAACGTTACAATAATATGACCTCATTAATAGAGAATCGATCTCAACGTTATAGCGTTTATCTCCGATGAGTTTCGATAGGAGAAAAATGACTGAGACAGATTTATGTTCGTTCCAAACAATGACAAATACAACTTTCCTTTTTATTATTATGTTATCTTTCAAGTCGGTATAATCAACAATTTATTGCGTTTGTGTGAGGGAGATATGAACATTTGTTCACCCTCAACAAGTCACATTTCTCTCACTCAAAGTCAATGTATTAAGCAATCAACACATCTAGTTGTTTGATGTTGTTTTGGCACTGTCTCCGAGGCACAAGACTTATCTAAGATTTATAAAAAACAATAACATCACAAGTTTTACTTACGTAGAGGTACATTAAGTTGTTTTTGTTGTTATTGTCTTATTGTCAAAGAAACTTGAAAGTTATCTTGGACCATGTCCAAATTTCAATCTCAAACCAAAGCAAAAAAAAAAAAAAAAAAACCATACCAACCCATGTCCAAATCAAAATCTCAAAGCAAAGCAAAACAAACATACCAATCCATGTCCAAATCACAATTTCAAAGCAAAGCAAAACAAACATACCAATCCATGTCCAAATCACAATCTCAAATCAAAGTAAAACAAACATACCAATCCATGTCCGAATCACAATCTCAAATCAAAGTAAAGCAAACATACCAATCCATGTCCAAATCACAATCTCAAAGCAAAGTAAAGCAAACATACCAATCCATGTCCGAATCACAATCTCAAAGCAAAGTAAAGCAAACATACCAATCCATGTCCGAATCACAATCTCAAAGCAAAGTAAAGCAAACATACCAATCCATGTCCAAATCACAATCTCAAAGCAAAGTAAAGCAAACATACCAATCCATGTCCAAATCACAATCTCAAAGCAAAGTAAAGCAAACATACCAATCCATGTCCAAATCACAATCTCAAAGCAAAGTAAAGCAAACATACCAATCCATGTCCAAATCACAATCTCAAAGCAAAGTAAAGCAAACATACCAATCCATGTCCAAATCACAATCACAAAGCAAAGTAAAGCAAACATACCAATCCATATCCAAATCACAATCTCAAAGCAAAGTAAAGCAAACATACCAATCCATGTCCAAATCACAATCTCAAAGCAAAGTAAAGCAAACATACCAATCCATGTCCAAATCACAATCACAAAGCAAAGTAAAGCAAACATACCAATCCATGTCCAAATCACAATCACAAAGCAAAGTAAAGCAAACATACCAATCCATGTCCAAATCACAATCTCAAAGCAAAGTAAAGCAAACATACCAATCCATGTCCAAATCACAATCACAAAGCAAAGTAAAGCAAACATACCAATCCATGTCCAAATCACAATCTCAAAGCAAAGTAAAGCAAACATACCAATCCATGTCCAAATCACAATCACAAAGCAAAGTAAAGCAAACATACCAATCCATGTCCAAATCACAATCACAAAGCAAAGTAAAGCAAACATACCAATCCATGTCCAAATCACAATCACAAAGCAAAGTAAAGCAAACATACCAATCCATATCCAAATCACAATCTCAAAGCAAAGTAAAGCAAACATACCAATCCATGTCCAAATCACAATCTCAAAGCAAAGTAAAGCAAACATACCAATCCATGTCCAAATCACAATCACAAAGCAAAGTAAAGCAAACATACCAATCCATGTCCAAATCACAATCTCAAAGCAAAGTAAAGCAAACATACCAATCCATGTCCAAATCACAATCACAAAGCAAAGTAAAGCAAACATACCAATCCATGTCCAAATCACAATCTCAAAGCAAAGTAAAGCAAACATACCAATCCATGTCCAAATCACAATCACAAAGCAAAGTAAAGCAAACATACCAATCCATGTCCAAATCACAATCACAAAGCAAAGTAAAGCAAACATACCAATCCATGTCCAAATCACAATCACAAAGCAAAGTAAAGCAAACATACCAATCCATGTCCAAATCACAATCTCAAAGCAAAGTAAAGCAAACATACCAATCCATGTCCAAATCACAATCACAAAGCAAAGTAAAGCAAACATACCAATCCATGTCCAAATCACAATCTCAAAGCAAAGTAAAGCAAACATACCAATCCGTGTCCAAATCACAATCTCAAAGCAAGGTAAAACTTTAAAACTGACAAATTAAGTTAAACACTTGAACTTTCACCAGGGAAGTGAGACCGGTTGCTCTTGAAGAGGAAGCGCCTCCAGTTCGCTAGCTACACCAGTCACACGAGTGTAATTATAAATTGAGAATAAAAGGAACATGGAACTATGGGAAGTCATATATATATCAATGATGAAGGACATAACATTTTTTTCAGAGCCGTAATAAGTCTATTGTAGGAACCACTGTGACTGTGACAGTGAAATTCTCTTAATCAAATAAATTTGAATAAAGATCGGTTTTTTTCACTTACTTGTACCTAGTCGTAACAGGAAATCTGTATGCGCATCCGCGATTGTCATAAAGTATGTCTGTAAAAAGGAAAATGTTGGCGGTATGGGGATTTTACACATGCGAAAATGACGATGTTTACACCGGAAGTGATGTCCTTGGTGACGTTTTACGTCATATGCGCAACAGAAGCCGCCATTTGCATGGTTTTTCAACATGTTAAATCCCCATAGCACCAACGTTTTCCCTATGCAGATATATTTTGGGCTAATCACGGATACGCATACAGATTTCCTGTTACGACTAGGTACAAGTAAGTGAAAAATATCGATCTTTATTCAAATTTATTTGATTTTCTATGGATATAAGGAGAATTTCACTGTCACAGTCACAGTGGTTCCTACAGTAGGCTTACAAATATATCCCTGTGTCAACAATTTATTTGTAAGCAGCTTGCTTCGTTGTATAAAGTGACCATAGTTGAAAAAAGATCTACCATAGGCAGGAGAAGAAGGTTTATTGCTGCATAAGGTCTTATCATTTCCACCACATTCAGATGGTCCTTTACGTATGTCCGCTCTATTGGGTGATCAAGTGTCTGATGATTGTTCTGCCAGTTTGCCGGAACGTTAACAATGAGATAGACATCGCCTGCACCAAGGTTGGTTCTTTGACATTAAATTTCGAGAAACTCGTATCTAGGAACTGAATCAAGGATTTCAAGCAAGCCCTACATACTCCATTGTTTTATCTCAAATGATTATAACAAATCTATGAAGAACGGTGTCGATGCCCGTTATATTGATGTTACTTACAGCAGATTTCAAAACATATCTATAACGTACTCATTTTTAAAAATCCAGTTTAAGAGTTTTATGATGTAACAAGTGTGTGTATTAAGGGGTTTATAATTGGTGTTGAAGATCAGACGCTAATTAAACACGATAAGGTAGAGAAGTTAATTGTTAAACGTTGTACCAGAAAATACCTTTAGTCTTTTATCTTTAACTACATAAACGTGTTAGTACAACAGGTGTTGACAAATACAGCCACCTACATCAATACTTATATCTATACAACACTGACTTGTCCGATTGACCTTTCATTTTAAACTTTATTATGGGCTGGTATATTTTTCCAAAGGGAACGCATGTGTTTTTATCTACACCATGGGAAATATGCATTGTGTATGCATTAACAACGATTGCTAGCACTACCCATTTGCTGGATGGATTATCGTATTAGAATATTCTTAATGAAAGGTCAAGCAGACAGGTCAATGTTGTTTGCCTATACTTTGTAGACAAAGCGAACTGCTCGTACTGATGAATCCCTAATTAACATACCGATGTTATACTGCATGTTAAAGTAAATAAATAAACAAACGTTATATGTTATAAAGCTGTTATTTAGGATGTTACTTTTAACACGTTGTCTATCAAATAGATGATCATCTCTGTCTTGTTTTACTTTGATGTTCTATGATTTATGTCTGACAACAAATTGTAGGGCTGACTGTGAGTCCATTATTCACCACACGGGTGATGATGATGATGATTATGATGTAGCTCGTATTCTTTGTGTTTTCCTCTTTTATTTTATTATATGTTAGAACACGTTTATTTCTTAAATACGCAATTCACCTTAGGTGTTTTGGCTGCGGAAATTAATTTTTTTTTTGTTTTTTTTCCAGGAGAAAATGAAGTTCGGGGATTTTCTATAAACTTTTGTTGTATAACTTTGAATATCAAGATATCATGTCCTTAAAGATTATGTTTGATTAAGACGAATATGACATAAATTAAAGAGACCGCAATAATGGTAACCTAACCGCAACCCACCACACTTATCCAAACCTTAACGCTTACCCTAACGCCAAGCACACCCCCAACGTTATTCCCAACATCGAGTAAAACCCAAACGGTAATTATACTATACCTATCACTAAAACTTAACCCTTAACCTAGCACCGAACCAAACCCCAAACACCAATCCGAACCCTTACCCTGACACTAACCCTATCGCTTAACCCAGCACCATCCCAAACCTTAAAGCTAACCGTAACAACCGAAACGCCAGGTGCCTATAACAACTACATTTCCAACATGCTAGAGGATGATAGGTACAACAACCCTAGGAGCTTCATCAAAAGTAAAAGATCAGAGAACTCAGGAGTGTCACCACTGAGGAAAGAGGGTATCTTACATAGTGATTGTAAAAACATTTTGAATTATCAGTTTGTATTTGCATTTACCAAAGAAGACACAAACCACAAAAGGGACTTACCTGGCATTAGTCTTTCCAGATGGAGTGAAAATGCTACTGAGAGATATCAACCCTCACAAGGTTACAGAAACAGACAACTTACCTGATAGTCTTCTCAAGGAGCTCGCTGATGAGGTTACATCAATACTCACCCTCATATTTAATGCTACACATCATGGGCAGATACCTAGTCGATGGAAGGAAGCATTAGCTACCCCATTATTCAAGAAGAATGGCAGAGGAAAGCGGCAAACTACAGACCAGTTTCGATTACACCAATAACCTTCAATGGAACATATCCTCCAGAGTACCATCATTACTCACCTAGAAAATCATAGTATCCCATCGGACTTTCGACACGGATTCTGTTAACAACGATCACGTGAGAGTCAGCTAGTCATAACCATACAAGACATAGCCAATAGCCTCTGCACAGGGGACTAAATCGATTGCGTCCTTCTGGATTTCTCTAAGGCTTTCGACAAGGTACCCCACGGAATTTGTGGTGAAACTCTTGATTGGACAGCAAGCTTCCTCCAACACCGGACCCAAGAAGTCGTTTGTGATGATGAAAGGTCGGAAAGATCACCTGCCACATCAAGGGTGCCCCCAGAGGACAGTACTAGGACCCCTTCTCTTCTTGGCCTACATAAACAACTCAACTGAAATCCACTGCAAGACTATCCACAGATGATTGTTTACTATATCTCCAGATAAGATCATCTGAGGACTACAAAAAGATCGTGACAACCTGCAGTGGAAAAACTGGCTAATGTCCTTCATCCCTGACAAGTGCCAGGTTCTAAGGGTCACCTACGAGAGGAAACCACATATCACCAACTACAGCATCCATGGACTAGCCACCGCCACAGTAAAATCAGCGAAGTACCTCGGGCTTAACATAAGCTCTAACCTTAGTTAGACACTCCATATCGATAACGTAGCTAAGAAAGCAAACAACATCAATGATTTTATACAAAGAAATACAACAACTACCCTAGCAAGATCAAGGAGGAATGCTACAGAACAATGGTCAGAACAATCATGGAATATATATGCATGTGTCATCCAAAAATACACCGACGGATTATAAATGGTACAAAGGAGAGTGACTCGCTTTGACTATGGGGACTACAGAGCAACGAGCAGTGTTACAGTGATGCTCAAAAATCTCCAATGGCCTACATTACAACAACGAAGTGATGATGTACAGATTTATACACTAACGCTTAACCAAGCACCAACCTTAACCATAAGGCTTACCGTAACAACCTTGAACACAAACGTTAATTCTTACCATAACATTTGCCCTACCCCCAGCCCAAAATCCTAACATCAATCAAAGCCCTAACGCTTAACCAAGCACCAACCTTAACCATAACGCTTACCGTAACAACCTTGAACACAAACGTTAATTCTTACCATAACATTTGCCCTACCATCAACTCGAAACTCTAATATCAACCCAAACCCTAGCGCTAACCCTAAAACCAACCTTAAACCATAACCCAAACACCAGCCTAACCTTAAAGATTGTCCTTCCACTAACCCTAGGCCTCAGCACTTGCAATGGTTATTGCGTAGTGCATAGCTGCCCTAAGACATGATACTGCATTTCCACACTTTATAATTATCGAACTTGTATTTCATATTTATGTATCCAGTATTAGTTGGCATCACTTGAATCACTCTGTTGTGTGGTTGTCGTTTAATACATTCAATTTAATATAAAAATCTATTCCTTATTCTTCTTGTAATATTCGAAAGCTGAAATTACAGAAAATTGCAAAGTTAACTAATTTCTCAACTAAGAATTCCAAATTTCACCTGCTTTCTATGCACTCCGCCTTTGATCTCGTTGTACCGAGATTAACCGAGATTTGACGTGAGTTTATAGCTTTATAATTATACTGATCTTAAGGAATTTATATATTTTCATCTTTATAATTAAAGATCTATTTTTTATCATTTTCTTTGATATGCCGTTCTAGAGACAAAAACATGCCAATAATATTTCAATTTTGACTTAAACTTCAAAGTGGGTCGCCTAACTAAGCTTAAATTTCTATTTACTGATGAGACATAAGGACAGACCTGATGAAACACCAGAACAATTACTCTGCCCTCCGCAGTGAAGGGTCTAGGAGACGAAATAGTGACAAACTTCTAATATAAACCTGTTAAGATTATAATTATTAAGAAAAGAGCGTCAACAGGGCTTTTGTCTTTGTATATACAACTTTATTTAATATCCAGGGGGTCTTTTATACTTTACAGAATTCATAAGTCATGTAAAATGGCTCTTATCATCAGGAACAAAGTTGGTTATCGTCACAAATATTTTCAATATACAATACATACCGAACAACTAGCAACCTTGCTCTATCTCATGCACGAAAGGTTTGAAATCAAGTGTTTGTTTATTCACATTATATCAACTTTGATTTTTATAATATGTTAGATATTTTCTTGATAAGAAATTATATCAAGGTTTTTCTATGTATAAATAATGACTTCAGCAATATCAGATGGCAGGATAAACCTGGTGAAAGGAAGAGCTCTGATTATAGCTAAGACATCAAAAAATTACAGAAAACCCTTACAAATTGAAGATTTAGTTGCTTTAGACACTACCTTGTATTCTCCATTTGTACATAAATATGTTATATGTTTGTTAAACCTTATATTTATAGTTAATAAAAGTGCACAAATGTAGATAGCAAGGTTCAAATTATGCAAAAGACAATCTAAATCGGATTGAAAAAAATGTTTATGATCAATTGAAGCTTAAATATATGTGATATTCAGCCTGAAATAAAACATGTTTTGGTCTAGAGCATAAAACTCTACTGTCTTCTACTGAAGTTGTTTCACTTACAGGATTTATTTGATGGATGGGGTATAACAATCTGTGCGATTCACATCTAGCTATAGACTTTTAATATTAAAGAATGTTGGAAGAACCTTGAGCACAGAAGAAAGCATTTTGCAACTGAAAAAACACATGGATAAAAGTCAACGCAACCAACCAAGAACACAATACATGAACAACAAAACACAAGAAAAGAGAAACACACATAGAAAGACCACCGGCTATGAATTGCCGATTTTAGACGCAATGTAGGAAATGTTTATTGATGCATTTACGTTTGTGATGTTTTATAATATAAACCGTCATATAGATGGGCTGTTCTAACAATTGGAAATGCATGTCGTACAAGACAGTGTTTTAAATTTATTTCAGGATTTAAAAACCAAAATAGATTTTTTTTAAATGGGAAATGTAAGTATTACCATTAAAGTATCTAGAAACTGTGTTTATAGTAATATAACTTCCATTACCATGCAAAGCAAACTAATCATAACGCGATAGCGTGCGGTATTCAGTTTGCTTTGCACGGTGGTATAACACTATACACGTTTTTTTTCTAGACAGTTCAATGGTTAATCAAAAACAAACATACTTATTCATGCCTGAATCACAATCCAGAAGCAAAGTAAAAACTTTGGAACTGACAAGTTAGGTTAGACTTCTACCAGGGAAGTGAGGCCGGGTGTTCCGGAAGGGTAAGCACCTCCCACACCTCCTGTTGAGCTAGTTACATCCGCCACGTGTGTAATCAAAATTGTGTGAAAGGAACATGGAACTACGGGACGCCAAGTATATCCAGGAGAATCCTGGACACAGATACATCAAACTTATCAACAATACTGTGATTACGGCCATAAAACATTTTGAGGTCTTTGATAAGCCTAGGCTTGCAATATCCATGGGTCAACAATTTATTTGCAAACAGCCTGCTTCTTTGGAAGAAGTGGAAACAAACATAATGACATTGTCAGTATCATCTGTTTTATTGGATCAGTATACAATTGAACTTGAGATGTAATGGTCTGCAAATTACAAAAACTATTCTCCAGTAAATTTTCAGTTGGTCACATATAGTCGAGGTATACGCCCATAACTGATCAATAGTCCATTTCAATACTAATCCACCACAAATGGCCCACGTTCAACTCACAATACAAAAAGGAAAGTAAAAGCGTTGAATACTTGAATATAACATTTGAACTTCCACCTGGGAAGGGTTAACACTTTCTGTCTAACAGGCTACATTCACCACTTGTGTAATGAAAATTGGGGATAGAAGGAACGTAGAACTATGGATCATCAAAAGTATCGGAGATAATCTTTGATAAAGAGACATCATTCTTATCAACAATTAATGCTGTGATGACAACCATAAAACATTTTAAGGGTCTTAAAATATAATTATTAAACATCAGATGTAGCTAGTTTTAATAATCACTAATTAATGGTAATGATAATTTCTTTCTTTTAGGTGCTCATTTTGTAAATTATATATTGTACTCTTAACAACTTTATAGATTATTTTTATCACACTTTTTTCTCCACTATTTACTCTTTAATTGTAAATCGATTTTATAACTTTTTTAATATGAAGATATTGTTTATGTATCATTAGGTCCCGACATAACGATTAAACGATTTTACACCTGAACAGACATATAAATATAACACCTGTAACATCACGACGGATAAAAACATCCGTGTGAATGATTAACAACAACTTGTTGATTAGCCCTCTCTTAATTACTGTGTAATGGGGGTGTACAAGATCACAATCCTACAAGTAATAACATAGACATGTACATCATAACGGTAAGTATCAAAGTCATGTTATAAAAATACATACAGACAAGTTCTTCAGAACGGCAGAAAAAACTGCCAACCTTAGCCGACAAGCTGTTATTTAGAGAATGTTTAATGGTTAAAAGGCAAGAAAAGATCAAAGGAAAACGGCCAAAAAATCTACATAGTATTAAAACAAGACAAATATGTTTGAAGTAATAGGCTGAAAAGACTTGAGCCAAATCTATTGAAAATGCTGCCAAACCCGCTTTTATGTTTGAGTTATACGACAGAGCACTGTAATAAATGGAGATACATTATAGTTAAGGTCGTTGTCGGAGACTAGTTGGAGAGATAAGGGTATTTTTACAAGCAACTGACGCTGTTGGTACTGTTTTTGAAGACATCTATTGTATACCTGTGGGGGCATCCATCGTTAACTCTCAAGAGATCGGATAACGAAACAAAAAATAAGCAGAATAAAGTGTAAAAATTGAACGTAAATATTTGTAATGTATGATCCACCAGGATGAAAGGCTGGTAACTACAAATCAGCCAGGAGTCGGTTATACAGACACTTAACTAGGGCTTTATTCTTCTATAACGATTTGTTGTATAACGATAACACTATAAGTACCACTTGTCTTACAAACTGCTTCATATCTACACAAGTTAATGTACCAATTATAAACAAGTGTTTGGCTTTTATAAAGTCAAGCCTATTTATCAGTTTTCACTTTTTAGTTGTTGATAGATAACTTTTCTTCAATAAATCATAGATTAAAAGGCTCTATATAAACATATAAATGATACTGAGATACCAATGTACTTGTACTGGGGAAAGCTTCTATGATACAGTTTATATCGAACAGAATATACAACTTGGTATCTTACAGCATACATAAAGTATTCAAGAATAAACAACGACAAACGAAGTGGAAGAATTTTGTTTTACGTCCCACTGCCTAAGTCAAGAGTTTTCACTTCTTATAATAAGTTCTTGGATGGTGAAGGAAACCGGGTTGCCTGAAGAAAACCGCCGACACTCTGCAAGCGAACTGACAAACTTTCTCGTACACTAGAGTCAACCACCCGTGTTGGATTCGAAACTAGGTAATGTGAGGCGCTGTGATCTTTAAGACTCGACCACGGACCCTCCCTGAAAGAAAAAAGCCTTTGGGAGGGTCTACGGTTGAACGAAACGGTATGTAAAATACTTTGAACGGTCACTCGACATTATCCAGTAGAATGACTTAATGACATATTATTATTCTATTGTTTATATTGAAGAAGAATTTATACAGGACCTTGTTGAATCTGGAGAGAAGACTGTCGCCAAATCATTCAACTCCGCATACAGATACATAGATGACGTTCTGTCTCTCAATTTTCTGTGAATGTCATCTATTATCCTAGAGAGCTTGAAATAAAAGGTACAACTGATTCCGCAAGTTCTGCTTCATATTTATACTTCTGTCTCAGTAATGACGCCCACGAAAGGCTTCATTTGGAACTGTATGACAAATGTGATGACTTCAAATTTTCTATTGTCAACTGTTTTTTTCTTCTGTGCAGCAATATGCCTGCTTATGGTTTATTTGTTTTCCAAAATAATACGCTATGGTAGAGCCTGTTCCTACTATGGGGACTTTATACAACGAAGAAAGTTGTTTACAAAAAAAGATGACTCAATGATATTGCAAGCCTAGGCTTATAAGGCCCACAAAAAGTTCCATGGAAGTCATCACTGTATTGTTGATAAGTCCAGAATTGCCCTAGATATATTTGACGTACCATAGTTCCATGTTCCTTTCACACAATTTTGATTACACGCGTGGCGGTTGTAGCTAGCTAAACAGGAGTTGGTTACTCTTCCGGAGCACCCGCCTCACTTCCCTTGTGGAAGTTCACGTGTTTAACCTAACTTGGTTCAGTTCTTTTAGATTGTAATTTGGACATGGTTTAGTATGATTGTTTTTTATTCTTCACTAGTGTAGTGTCTAACTGACTTATTATTATTATTATTATTATTATTATTATTATTATTATTCCATATTGCTTCTCTACTACTATTATGATCTTTCCGAATGTGTTATTTTTTAAAGCATCAAAACGTAATGGACTTGTGTTTAGAATTATCGTTAGAAAATTAATAGAATTTATTTCATCTTAGTGGATAGCTGAAAATTGTTCATATGGTCTAAGAATCAACAAAAACGTAAGCAGGCCTTGCCAACCGATTTGTTTATTTACACCTGTGATTTGCATTGTTGTCGTTGTTTTTGTCCTCCTGTTATTGTTATGCCCCAGTGTAAATATGTCACATCCAACGTATTACGACGAACTCGTACTTTGGAACATTCTGTATAACACATACTTATTTATGAAGGATATTTACATGTAATGAATGGATTTAAAGTTTTGCACCGTGTACACGTGTATTATTCATTTTTTACACATCAACTTTACACCGTATACTCCCACAACAGTAAACATATATATCTGTTTGATTTAGTAGTTTCAGGACCGATTAAACATTGTGATAAACGTAACTTTAGTGTTATATGTTATTTATATTGACTTACCATTTTATCAGATACAATACAGGCCTGTCGAAAATGTAACTCTAACCTAACGGGTAAATCAGTGCCGAACCTGCAGCTTATATCATCCCCTCCTTAGCAATATCTTTGTACCTGTTATCTATCTCTCGACAACTGTCTGGTCACTAGTTATCCATATCCCAGCCAATCGACAACCAAGTGTCGACTCTTTGTCGTAAGCTCCGTGTTAAACTTTCGACAAGTCTGCACTGTACACACAAATTAAGTTTTAAGTGGAATCTTTTCAAATATTTTCACAATGCAAGTAAATTGTGGTTGATAAAACAATAATTACAGGTAACACTAATTACAGGTGTGTCGGACTTATAGGGTCTACCTACCCACTTTTTTATGTTAGGACAATAAATTATAAAAATTACAATCTATTTTTACATATCTGTCAAAAATGACAAGAAAAGGTTAGAAAAAACAGGAAAAAGATATTCTATAACCAAACATTGTAATATGAAAAAACCCGATATGTTAAAATCATTAATCTTATATTGAAAATAAAATTATGTAAAAATTCAGAAAACAATTGGTATAAATTTGTAGATTCATGTAGATATAGTGTGATATATGGTCCGTAATGGGATCAATTAAATTTGTTATTGAAGTGATATAAGGGCGAACTGAGTTTTACGGATTATCGTTCGGTTTATCTGACGCACCTTGTTGAGTTATATAGACGGTTGAAGACATATTAATGAATGTATGGTATAGATGAAACGATTTCTTTATAGAGAAAAAAGGGTGTTACCATATAGTTAATGATAATTTTATTGCATTATAATCAAACCACTGAAAACTGGGATAATTACAGTATATTAACCTTTGAAATAACAATAACATCTATTTTATATTTGGTCTATATCTGGTTTATCAGAAATACTACATTTAGTAATAATTACATGGTCTATAAATTTACGTGATGTCGATATATATATCTATAATCATACACTGCGTGTATTTATGAAAAACGTATATCGTCTTTAGTTTTGAAGTCGATAATACCATCCTTGTATAGATGCAATATTGCTTGAACTACTTATTATCATTTTTCGTTCGTATGCCTAGTGCTAGTTCAAATACATTTTGTAAAACATAAATATAGCGGTCTCACCACTGCGGTAGTTCAGTTGGTAGAGTGCTCGCTGCGTAAGTGGGAGGTGGTGGGTTCGAACACCGACAGGGTTTGATCCAAGACTTGAAAGTGGGCAGTGACTGTTCTTTTGCTAAGTACTCAGCATTACGAAATGAAACTCGCGGTTCATTCGGATGGGAACTTAAAATAAACGAGGTCCCGTGTCACGGTAGGCATGGCGCGATAAAGAACCTTGCTGTATAATGCCAGCAGCGCAACGCACAGACAAAATTTCTGTACCTTCGCCTTTAGCTGGCAACGTCTCGATATAAGTGAAATGGGACGTTAAACACCATTACTCAACTCAAGTCGTGGCATAATATTTACTGTGGCGGAAAGTTCATGCTACTGTATGTAATAATTGTAAACCAGACATTTGGTCTATCATAAAATAAATATTTAAAGAGTTATTTATCTCTTCTGTTTGTTCCGAGCGATCTTTTATTGGTGGTCTTTTAAAATACGGATACGTTTGCTGTAAATTGTCGTGTTTTGGGAAATAAAAATGATCATGATTCCTCATATACGTGCAAAAAGGGATAAATCGCTTACCAGTATTTCTATTGAAAATGTTATATTATATTGTATTCCTTTGGACAACGTTATCATCAGATATATTTTGTTTTATCTTTTATTTATCATTTTTTCTAACACAAAATATATAGAAAAACAATACACGGTCATTCTGATCAATACGTATATATTTATCACACTTACATCTTTGAACATTTTTTTCGCAACATTCCAACTTGGCGTATCTATATATAATCAAAACTTCAATTGAAATGAAAAAATGATATATAGAGCTCTCGGTATGAAGTGAAATTAAAAGCTTTTGTAAGTTGCATGAGGCAAATAAAAAGTAGGAACACACATGGTGATCTATACATAATAAAGTAATAGTTGACGAGAACTAGAAAGTCAGTCAGGAAATCAGAATAAACAACACCTGTGAATCAGAAAACAATAATACACTGCAATCAGAAACAATCACGGTGGAAAAATCCGATATTATCAAAATAAAGACGTATTGTTACACCAACTGAGATCAAAAGTACGAAACTGTGTCTGTGTTATAGTCGTGTGTAGTGTGTACTGTATACAAATGTAATCAACACAGGTGCGAATTTAAATCCTCTCTTTAATGTCATAACCCCGCTTTTACGAGAATTCGACCGCATTTAACAAAAAATTTTAACTTGCTATATAAAATGTAACAAAAAATGAGTACATAGATAGGATTAAAGAATTCCTCGGAACCACTAACACTTAATACCATCACAGGTCGTGACAAAAAGGTTAACCCCCCTCCACAATACAACATTAACAAATAGATGATTAACTACATACATCTTTTATGTTTGATCTACAAGAGAGAGGTCTCTTTTATCTCAGGTGCTTGTTATAACATTTTCTCACCCATGCGGTGATAATTACCCGGATAATTACGGTGATCACGGGATTAATTACTCCGCCTTTTAACGATTAACTCGTTACACGATGTGAGATACAATAGTATTGCATTTCCAGTGCTTTGATTAACGTATATAATATAAGTTGATTTAAGAGCCCTGCTAAGTCACGTGTTAAAGTGTAATCGGTCATGGGTGTAAATACATGGGCTACTACCTTGGCCCCTAGATTTCTTACTAGAAAAACATACTCGAGTAAATTATACGAAATCGCTGGAACCACGTGTCGCCTTAACAATTGTACGAAATTATTATGTTTTTTCAACATGGAATCGCATTAGTTGATGTATTCTAGTAACAACGACTCTATTCCGGTAATTTTGCAAAGAGTTTTTTTACTCCATACTTTTTGAAATTTTCAGTACATTTTATTAAGCTACATTTCCAATTTAGTATGTGATTTTAATTAAAATCGTCTTTTTTCCAGAGAAATGGTTAGTGCTTTTTACATGAAAGAATTGGCTCTTTACGTCATGTTGCCATACGCAACACAATATACATATAAATTACGGAAAGCGGAACGGTAACCGAAGTCAGTAAAGCCTGTCTCACACAGAACACGGTTGGGCACACGGTTCCAATACGGTATACTCGGTTATACACGGGTTGACTGGTACGAGTATTGAGCTCCAACCGTGCCTGGGGATGAGTTGGTACGATTTAGACTCGAATGTAGCACGAGTATGTACGCACAAAGCACGGATATACTCGGTCAAGCAAGGTTTGTCACGGTTTGAACACGATTTACAAACGATTGTTGTACGGTTCCAAGTACGGTCTAGTACGGTCTGTTACGGCCTAGTACGATTAAACAAGACTTTTACTCGATTAACTGAACATTTACAGGGTTTACATACGGTCCCACCGACTTTTGTTCGAGTTATGCTCGAATTATCACACATTCGTGTATGTTTTGATGTTCTTTGCTTCTTTATACACAGTTACATTTGCTAGATATCGTGTTTGGAAAGTGTAATAACACTTTTTGAGTTCAAAGTGGTTTTGATAAGAGTACAGCTTCCTAACTGGTGACTTAATTTTTGGACCAAGGGACAAAGTAGTTATTTCTTCAAAGGGAAAAATGAATAATAAGACGTACCTTTATAAGGGAGCAAATGTTATTTCAAAGAAAATATCTAAGAAAAATAACCACTGCTCGCTTATAAAGGTACATCTTATTTTTTCTATGGGAACCTTTAATTTTATTTTTGCAAAGTGATAATAATAAAATATTTAATAAGCAGTGCATTTATGTATATACGGTCTCGTACGGTCTCAAACGGTCTCAGACGGTCTTGTACGATCGCTAATACGATCATACACGGTCTCGTACGGTCTCACACGGTCTTGCACGATCGCTAATACGATCATACACGGACATGGCACCCGTGCCAGTTTTTTAAAACTTTTAAAAATCATACACGGCTTTCACGGATACACTCGAATGGCCCGAGTGTAAGTCGGATAAGGCCACGGTTGGTTCGGTTGTACGTACGGTTTACACGAGTGACCAACTGTATAAGCCGTGTGTTCTGTGTGAGACAGGCTTAAGGCAACAACAAAGAACTAAACCTAAACAGCATTGATATCAGCAAGAAAAACAACAAAGAACAAAACCTAAATAACATTGAAATCAGCAAGGCCAACAACAAAGAACAAAACCTAAATAACATTGAAATCAGCAAGGCCAACAACAAAGAACAAAACCTAAATAACATTGAAATCAGCAAGGAAAACAACAAAGAACAAAACCTAAATAACATTGAAATCAGCAAGACAAACAACAAAGAACAAAACCTAAATAGCACTGAATTCAGTAAGGCAAACAACAAAGAACAAAACCTTAATACCATTGAAATCAGCAGGGCAAACAACAAAGAACAAAGCCTAAATAGCATTGAAATCAGCAAGGGAAACAACAAAGAACAAAACCTTAATACCATTGAAATCAGCAGGGCAAACAACAAAGAACAAAACCTTAATACCATTGAAATCGGCAGGGCAAACAACAAAGAACAAAACCTAAATAGCATTGAAATCAGCAAGACAAACAACAAAGAACAAAACCCAAATAACATTGAAATCACCAAGACAAACAACAAAGAACAAAACCTAAATAACATTGAAATCAGCAAGGCAAACAACAAAGAACATAACCTAAATAGCATTGAAATCAGCAAGACAAACAACAAAGAACAAATCTTAAATAGCATAGAAAATAGCAAGGAAAACAACAAAGAACAAAACCTAAACAACACTGAAATCATCAGGACATACAACAAAGAACAAAACCTAAATAGCATTGAACAGCAGGCAAACAACAAAGAACAAAACCTAAATAACATTGAAATCAGCAAGACAAACAACAAAGAACAAAACCTACATAGCATTGATATCTGCAAGGCAAACAACAAAGAACAAAACCTAAATAGCACTGAAATCAGCAGGACCAACAACAAAGGACAAAACCTAAATAGCATTGAAATCAGCAAGGCCAACAACAAAGAACAAAACCTACATAGCACTGAAATCAGCAAGGCCAACAACAAAGAACAAAACCCAAATAGCATTGAAATAAGCAAGGCAAACAACAAAGAACATAACCTAAATAGCATTGAAATCAGCAAGACAAACAACAAAGAACAAAACCTAAATAACATTGAAATTAGCAAGACAAACAACAAAGAACAAAACCTAAATAGCACTGAATTCAGCAAGGCAAACAACAAAGAACAAAACCTTAATACCATTGAAATCAGCAGGGCAAACAACAAAGAACAAAGCCTAAATAGCATTGAAATCAGCAAGGGAAACAACAAAGAACAAAACCTTAATACCATTGAAATCAGCAGGGCAAACAACAAAGAACAAAACCTTAATACCATTGAAATCGGCAGGGCAAACAACAAAGAACAAAACCTAAATAGCATTGAAATCAGCAAGACAAACAACAAAGAACAAAACCCAAATAACATTGAAATCACCAAGACAAACAACAAAGAACAAAACCTAAATAACATTGAAATCAGCAAGGCAAACAACAAAGAACATAACCTAAATAGCATTGAAATCAGCAAGACAAACAACAAAGAACAAATCTTAAATAGCATAGAAAATAGCAAGGAAAACAACAAAGAACAAAACCTAAATAACACTGAAATCATCAGGACATACAACAAAGAACAAAACCTAAATAGCATTGAAAGCAGCAGGGCAAACAAACAAAGAACAAAACCTAAATAACATTGAAATCAGCAAGACAAACAACAAAGAACAAAACCTACATAGCATTGATATCTGCAAGGCAAACAACAAAGAACAAAACCTAAATAGCACTGAAATCAGCAGGACCAACAACAAAGGACAAAACCTAAATAGCATTGAAATCAGCAAGGCCAACAACAAAGAACAAAACCTACATAGCACTGAAATCAGCAAGGCAAACAACAAAGAACAAAACCCAAATAGCATTGAAATAAGCAAGGCAAACAACAAAGAACATAACCTAAATAGCATTGAAATCAGCAAGACAAACAACAAAAAACAAAACCTAAATAACATTGAAATTAGCAAGACAAATAACAAAGAACAAAACCTAAATAACATTGAAATCAGCAAGGCCAACAACAAAGAACAAAATCTAAATAGCGTTGAAAGCAGCAGGGCAAACAACAAAGAACAAATCTTAAATAGCATAGAAAATAGCAAGGAAAACAACAAAGAACAAAACCTAAATAACACTGAAATCAGCAAGACAAACAACAAAGAACAAAACCTAAATAGCATTGAAATCAGCAGGGCAAACAACAAAGAACAAAACCTAAATAACATTGAAATCAGCAAGACAAACAACAAAGAACAAAACCTAAATAGCATTGAAATCAGCATGCAAACAACAAAGAACAAAACCTAAATAACATTGAAATCAGCAAGGCAAACAACAAAGAACATAACCTAAATAGCATTGAAATTAGCAAGACAAACAACAAAGAACAAATCTTAAATAGCATAGAAAATAGCAAGGAAAACAACAAAGAAGAAAAACCTAAATAACACTGAAATCAGCAAGACAAACAACAAAGAACAAATCTTAAATAGCATAGAAAATAGCAAAACAAACAACAAAGAACAAAACCTAAATAACATTGAAATCAGCAAGGCCAACAACAAAGAACAAATCTTAAATAGCATAGAAAATAGCAAGGAAAACAACAAAGAACAAAACCTAAATAACACTGAAATCAGCAAGACAAACAACAAAGAACAAATCTTAAATAGCATAGAAAATAGCAAGGAAAACAACAAAGAACAAAACCTAAATAACACTGAAATCAGCAAGACAAACAACAAAGAACAAATCTTAAATAGCATAGAAAATAGCAAGACAAACAACAAAGAACAAAACCTAAATAACATTGAAATCAGCAAGTCAAACAACAAAGAACAAAACCTAAATAACATTGAAATCAGCAAGACAAACAACAAAGAACATAACCTAAATAGCATTGAAATCAGCAAGACAAACAACAAAGAACAAATCTTAAATAGCATAGAAATCAGCAGGGCAAACAACAAAGAACAAAACCTAAATAACATTGAAATCAGCAAGACAAACAACAAAGAACAAAACCTACATAGCATTGATATCTGCAAGGCAAACAACAAAGAACAAAACCTAAATAGCACTGAAATCAGCAGGGCCAACAACAAAGGACAAAACCTAAATACCATTGAAATCAGCAAGGCCAACAACAAAGAACAAAACCTAAATAACATTGAAATCAGCAAGGCAAACAACAAAGAACATAACCTAAATAGCATTGAAATCAGCAAGGCCAACAACAAAGAACAAATCTTAAATAGCATAGAAAATAGCAAGGAAAACAACAAAGAACAAAACCTAAATAACACTGAAATCAGCAAGACAAACAACAAAGAACAAATCTTAAATAGCATAGAAAATAGCAAGACAAACAACAAAGAACAAAACCTAAATAACATTGAAATCAGCAAGGCCAACAACAAAGAACAAATCTTAAATAGCATAGAAAATAGCAAGGAAAACAACAAAGAACAAAACCTAAATAACACTGAAATCAGCAAGACAAACAACAAAGAACAAATCTTAAATAGCATAGAAAATAGCAAGGAAAACAACAAAGAACAAAACCTAAATAACACTGAAATCAGCAAGACAAACAACAAAGAACAAATCTTAAATAGCATAGAAAATAGCAAGACAAACAACAAAGAACAAAACCTAAATAACATTGAAATCAGCAAGACAAACAACAAAGAACAAAACCTACATAGCATTGATATCTGCAAGGCAAACAACAAAGAACAAAACCTAAATAGCACTGAAATCAGCAGGGCCAACAACAAAGGACAAAACCTAAATACCATTGAAATCAGCAAGGCCAACAACAAAGAACAAAACCTAAATAACATTGAAATCAGCAAGGCAAACAACAAAGAACATAACCTAAATAGCATTGAAATCAGCAAGACAAACAACAAAGAACAAATCTTAAATAGCATAGAAAATAGCAAGGAAAACAACAAAGAACAAAACCTAAATAACACTGAAATCAGCAAGACAAACAACAAAGAACAAATCTTAAATAGGATAGAAAATAGCAAGACAAACAACAAAGAACAAAACCTAAATAACATTGAAATCAGCAAGGCCAACAACAAAGAACAAATCTTAAATAGCATAGAAAATAGCAAGGAAAACAACAAAGAACAAAACCTAAATAACACTGAAATCAGCAAGACAAACAACAAAGAACAAATCTTAAATAGCATAGAAAATAGCAAGGAAAACAACAAAGAACAAAACCTAAATAACACTGAAATCAGCAAGACAAACAACAAAGAACAAATCTTAAATAGCATAGAAAATAGCAAGACAAACAACAAAGAACAAAACCTAAATAACATTGAAATTAGCAAGACAAACAACAAAGAACAAAACCTAAATAACATTGAAATCAGCAAGACAAACAACAAAGAACATAACCTAAATAGCATTGAAATCAGCAAGACAAACAACAAAGAACAAATCTTAAATAGCATAGAAATCAGCAAGACAAACAACAAAGAACAAAACCTAAATAACATTGAAATCAGCAAGACAAACAACAAAGAACAAAACCTAAATAACATTGAAATTAGCAAGGCAAACAACAAAGAACAAAACCTAAATAACATTGAAATCAGCAAGACAAACAACAAAGAACAAAACCTACATAGCATTGATATCTGCAAGGCAAACAACAAAGAACAAAACCTAAATAGCACTGAAATCAGCAGGGCCAACAACAAAGGACAAAACCTAAATACCATTGAAATCAGCAAGGCCAACAACAAAGAACAAAACCTACATAGCACTGAAATCAGCAAGGCAAACAACAAAGAACAAAACCTAAATAGCATTGAAATAAGCAAGGCAAACAACAAAGAACATAACCTAAATAGCATTGAAATCAGCAAGGTCAACAACAAAGAACAAAACCTACATAGCATTGATATCTGCAAGGCCAACAACAAAGAACAAAACCTAAATAACATTGAAATCAGCAAGACAAACAACAAAGAACAAAACCCAAATACTAGTAGCATTAAAATTTGTATGTTGAGCAAAGAATAACGAAACCGAAATAAGACTGAAAGAGACATTGCAAAACACATAAACCCTAAATAGCACTTAATAGCCACGATATAACGTTATGACAGACACTATTACGAAACAATTCTAGAACACATAGAATATTAAACTGTAAAACTGTAGACCCTCCTCTGTGTTGACGTCAGGATCACACGTGTTTATGCAGGTAATAATTATCACCTAAAGATAGCAAAGGCAGACTCCTTAAGGTCAACCACTTTTATCTTCTAGAAATGTTTAGTTTTATACACATTGATTAGTGTTTTCAGTACTCGTTTACATTTTAATTAATCTGTTTATTAATTTGATCCAAAGTGGACTCCAAAATTACTGTCTATGCGAGATGGCAGAGCTAGAGTTCATTTCAGTTTACCATTTATACATACAAGTCATATAGAAGGTTCCAAATAAATGACAGGCACTTGGAAGTGGTTGAAACAACTGTAACATAAGAGCCAAAGATCCCCCTCTCCAAGCATCTACAAGGATTTCACCTTGACCTTTTCGATATGACCTTGGTTCGTCATGGCATTTTTGGACCATAAAGATTATTCATGTGAAGTTTTATTACAGTTGTCCAAAGCAATTATGAGGTACGGCCCGGACACGACTTTACACGGGCAGACGGACATGGTGATTTCTATATACTCCCCTCAAAGTAGTTTTCAACCACTGCGGTAGCTCAGTTGGTAGAGTGGTGGCTCCATAAGTGGAAGATTGTGGGTTAGAGCCCCGACCGGGTCTGACCCAAGACTTGAAAGTATGTAGTCCTTTAAAAAAATCAGCAAGTTCTTAGTGGACTGTTCTTCCGCCAAAACACTCGGCATTACGAAATTAGAGGCACAGTTCTTTCGGATGGGAACTTAAATTAAACGAGGACCCGTGTCACGGTGGGCTTGACACGATAAAGAACCCTGCTGTATAATGTCATCGGCGCAACGCACAGGTAAAATTTCTGCACCTTCGCCTATAGCTGGCGACGTCTCGAGTAAAATATTCTTAACTGGGAAGTTAAATACCAATACTAAACTCAACTCAAACTAGTTTGCGGGGGTATAATTATGTATCCCCGATTAACAGATTAAATTTGATATTATAATAATTCGCAACACAGTATACAAATAGATAACTGAAGCGACATGCCACTGTTAGTAACATAACAAATAACAAAACTGGCATAGCACTGAAAGCAGCATTACATCCACAAAGAACAAAATCCTGAAAGGATGGCAAGAAACACACAATTTGAAGACGTTGAACCGAGTAAATGTTTGTAAGAAGTTTTGTTGTGATGTATCAGCACTGTTAAGAACCTTTGTTGACGGTTGGGGACATTTTGTTTGTCGTATCATGACAGCTGGAAATGTTTGTTTTCTTGAGTTTTTTGTTTTGATATTTTATCATTTGTTTATTTGCATCACGCGGTTTCGCTGGCTGTCATTTTGTTATACATTTTATACTTGCTACACCTTTGCCGTGTAGATCGTGTTAATTACTAAAATAGTTTTGTTTGAAGTGTAGAAAGTTCTATAAGACGAAGGATATTAACCTTTTAAACGCAGTTGGTCCTTATATACATATCTGACGTGGTCTTTAAGACAGGTTCTTCTGCATTGTAAGTCCACCGTGGTACACGGACACCAGTACAATACCTATGGTGGTTTTTTTTAAGTTGTGTAACTTCACTAACGTACTATAGTGCAATGCATTACGGGGATGTCCAGCAGCAGAGATAACAACCCAATGATTCTGACTTTAATACTAAACATTGCAGCATTAGACGGCGGTCATTTCAGAATAATATTCCCCATCAATAGTGCTCGAACCTGAACAAGAGAAAACAAGTAAAATCACTTATAAAAATAAACATTTCAGTATTGAGAGATTAAAAAGGTTGTTATAATCACTTATAAAAATAAACATTTCAGTATTGAGAGATTAAAGTGGTTGTTATCTTTAGGTGATAATTAATGATTACTAGTATACACGTGACGGTCGTAGCTAGCTAAACAGGACGTGCTTTCCCTTCCGGAGCACCCGGCCTCACTTCCATGGTGGAAGTTCACGTCTAACCTAACTTGTCAGTTCCAAAGTTTTTACCCTGCTTCTGGATTGTGATTCGGACATGGATAAGTATGTTTGTTTTTGATTAATACCCACATTAACACGTGTGAATATAACCAGATTTATCCATCGTATTTGAACCTGTATATAAGGACCATTCACCCATTAAGCCACTTTACTTGTTCCTTTAGGTGATCTTTAGAGAAGGTAAGCCTGTATTTATACTATTCTATTTGAAAATATTTGGATACCCATGATGACTTAGAAGTGTGTACGGTATCCATGGTTACAGATAAAGCTGACCAAGGTAATAGTTGTTTGTAAATAAAGATAAGATCACACACACAGAGAACATAACACAAAGGTGATAAAGACCAATTGATAGGTTAATTATAAGTCCGGATCAAAGCTTTGATCAGTCTGTACAACCTATCTTACTCTTTGAAATTGTAACCGAACACACTTGTTGGTCATTTTTATATAAGGGAGATTTGTCTATACAATTGTCTTTTATATAAAAAACATAGATATTTCATAGGTTTGGTCAAATATATTGTGATCGATTTACTAGCTTTGGACGAAGGGAATCCAGTTTAGTTAAAGGTGTTTTGTACCAAGTATTTTACTTATATCGAAATAGTCAAGTCAGTAAGAGATGGTGAAGACCAGAGTTGTAGAAAACTTACGACTTCGGCAATAAATTGAAAATCTCACCAAATTAAGATCAAAGAAGGACAAGTAGAGAAATTTGTTGTTTTCCTATGCATATAAAGACTTGACAACCGTGAAACAATGACCTAATTACGCCCAGTCTAGGGTGGTTTTCAGTGAAATTTCAATATTTCATTCATCAACAAGTTAATCTCAATATAAATTTTGATGATATTTGTCACAAATTAGACATGAATCATGTGGATGCCCATTACACATAAAAGTGGGAGGTCGTGGGTTTGGTCCCCGGCCGGGTCTGACCAAAAACTTGAAAATGGGTTGTGACTGTTCTTTTGCCAAGCACTAGGCATTACAAAATGAACATTTCTTTCAGATGGGAACTTAAAATAAACCAGGTCCCGTGTCACGGTGGGCTTGGCATGTCAAAGAATCATGCTGTAATGCCATCACCGCAACGCACAGGAAACATTTATGCACCTTCGCCTATAGCTGGCGATGTCTCGATATGTGAAAATGAAATATTCTTGACTGGGACGTTAAACACCATTACTCAACTCAACTCTTTTACATAGACTATATTGTGATGGCAGTAAATACAATATTACCTTCTTCAATACTTCCTCATTCATTAAGTAAGTAAAACTTTGATTTTGTTCGGACCAGTTGTTCGGTCAGTTTCTATTTCATCCACAAAGGGGGTATAGTTATGTACATGTACAATCGTGTGCACTCCATAACTTTAACATTTATGGATGGATTTAGATCAAGCTTGATAATGAACCATTATTGTTCAATTAAACCTCAATTTATTGACATCATTTTGGCTTTAAAAGGGGGTTTCATGATAAATCCTGACAGGGTTTGTATCAAAGATTTTAATTTTCTGAACTTTAAAATACTGCGGGATAACTGAGGTGGCAAAGTTATAGAGGACCAGTATAATGAGGTTTTACTGCATATACATGTAATCAAATTTGCTCTGTCTGTTTCTATGCCTCTATTGTAAACATCCAATGTTATGGCCAAAACGGGTTTTAGTCTTTCCAACATGCTTGGAGACCTAGGTTTAGTCTCACCATAAAGTCCCATTAACTGTAAGGAGAGTAATAGAGTAATGGAGCTTTACACCCCAATCAAGATTCTACTTATGTTGATGCAGTGAGTTCTGGCTCCAGTTTCACAATCATTCCTTAGCCAAGTTTTTCCTTAAGGTAAATCTGACACAATTTTAATACTTCAAAACTTTATTCAGTTTTAAGAAATTCGGAAATTTAAGGTGTCATTTAGAAGATCACATAACTTATAACATTTGCATCATTTGCATCATGTTTTGAGAAAACAAATTATTAGTAATTCCTAAAAAGAATCTTAAAACTTAAGGAAAATCTTAACTAAAGAATGATTGTGAATCTGGAGTCTGGTATGGTGGATGAAATCAGAGTGCCCAGAGAAAACCACCAATCTTCCACAAGAACTGACAAACTATTTCACACCTTACCAATAACAATTTACGCCTGGATATTGTGAACAGATTGTAATGGTCTCTTAATGTTTATAGTCCCTAGTGAGGTTTGAACCCACAACTCTTGATTAGGTATGGATTTACAAATATAAATAAATAAATAAATAAATAAATAAATAAATAAATAAATAACAAGTCCATAAGACAGATGTAACAAAGTTGACAGACAGGGGTTCTGATCAGTTTAATTAAACTGAGGCATTTCTACACATTTCATCATTCATTCAATACTAATAACAGAGAATATTATCACATACAACAAACATCGTCAACTGATTTGATCTCTAACAACTTTCACCGTGTTATATAACACTGCTGGTCAACTGACCCCAGGCTGACCGACTGTGAGTTTATTCTGGTCAATATTATACCTGGTCAATATCACATGTATAATCTACTAGCATTACCAATGTATATAATCAACAATTACGGTCTCATTAAAAAACTAGTAATTAATTTCAATTTAAAGATAAAATAGTTCACTGTGTGTCTGTGTGTGAAATTCATTAACCCAATTCTAACAATTAACATGAACTATATATGCGTACAATTATGTTTCTTGGAGTAAGAGTTATCTCTCTGTGACAAGAAAAAAATTGTCTAAAAATGAACTGAATTAAAATTTAAATTTGGCCATCAAAAGATGCATAGATGGCAAATTCTTGAAAAATTTTTTACCTGCTGGCATCTGAATTTATAAATACAAAGTAACTGATAGCTTATGAAGAAATTTGTTCACTCAACGGCCCCGATACAAACTTTCCAACTGACACAAAATGTTTTGTTTTCTAAATTTCGAAGTCAATTTTGGACACCATAATGAACCATGAACAAAGATTTAAATTACAATTAATTGAAAAAATTGGAAAAGTGCAATAATGTACACCTATTATTTGCTAAAATAATTACAACCTAAAACTTCCTGTATTTTGGCAGTCACATTGGACACAATTCTGACTCATGAAAAAAACACCCAATGATGCCAGAGTGGCATGAAACATTTTCTGTTATTACAAGTTCCAAAGAGGAAGATAAATTCAGCTATAAAAAGTACTATAGACCACAAAGTAGTCAGGTTTCTATATGAAAACAGTACTTACCTCCCAGACCAATATAGATTAATATTAAAATATGTTGGATGTCTCAATTTTACTGTTGAAATAACATTTGAAAATGTGACAAAAAATTATAAAATTAAATATCAAGGACAAGAGTTTAAAAAGTAGTCCATTGTTTTTTCTTGAAAATCATGTAGCAGGCATATCTGTCTTGTAAAAAAAATAATAAGAAATTTAATATTTAGATCTTGCCATTATTGTTGATTTAAAAATTAAATTATCACATTTTGGTTTTTGGTCCAATTTAATTTTAAAAAGTGGAATGATTTAACAAAAAGAATATCAACATAAATTAATAATAAATTATATATTGTTATCTTTATATATATATATATATATATTTATATTAATATATTCAACGTTATCATATATATACCCCTTTTTCAAAATATTACCATTCATAATATAACAATGACCTTCTTCTATCTATTTCAACATCATAAACCTTATCACTCACTTCTCAACTCATATAAAATCTAACTCTAAATCTGACATAAAGAAATTAACATAAATAAAATAATCACATTCTAATTCTCACAAAACTTCTCCACTCCATAAAAATATCTCTTAAAATAGTCATTGCACAAGGAAAGAATATTAAAACACATTAATGTTCAACACTAAACCTACTTTCTGTTATTTTACTTGTTTTATATAAACAACGAAAAATAACTTATCTGACAGAACAAAGGATTTCAAATATAAGAGATCAAGAGTTATTTCCCTTTTTATGTCTACCTGTTTTCTGATACCATGACAAGAGGGTTAGATACAATACTATCTTCTGATGGATTACAGTGGTACAATGTTAAGAGAATTTGTCTAAAAAGGGGCTACACATCACAACTAATTAATTAGAAATGTTTTGTATTCTTTGCAAAAACAATTTTGCTGAAAAAAACTGCAGATAAGAAAAAAGGTGTAGAGACACTATGTTGTTATGCCAACATTTCATACCAAAGGACAGCAAATCCTACCAAATAGTAGAGACCCTAAGTTGCTTTGCCATGAGACTGGTTATATTGTAGCATATAATAGGAGAATCTTTACTATTTTGGTGATAATTACAAACATATGTGGACTTTTTAAGACATTTGGTCAGACAGTAAAGGTACCTAGTCTGTAACAAACACTCGGTAAACTTAAAACTGAAATGCCAGGCCCCTAACATATTCTGTTCTTTTTTAACCTGAATAAAATCTAGTTTCTATACATCAGGGGCATTTGGTTTTGACAAAGTTTCATTGTTATATTGATAGATGATGATTTTGTAGTACAAGAACATCTTTTTATTTTTCACACATAACCTATTACACTATCTTTTGTAAATTGGGAAATTTTTTGCATCAGTTAATTTTCGCAAGAATTTCCTTTTTAAATTATATACGCATACATTTATATTTCAGTCCTCAGGAAATGACCAGTGTAAATAAAAGTCAATTATGTCAAAATAATTTTTTTTTACCAAAGTTTTGTTGTCTTTACTTGGTACTCTCACGTATTTATACGAAAATAAAATGACCACAGAATTCCCCCATATACAGTGTAGACACTGTAAACATACTTAGAAATTTATAGATTGATTCATAGCTTCATAATGTCTGAGTGAACTTCAGTGATGTAAACCTAAAATAGGGTAAATAACTTAAAAGAAAAAACAATAAATAAAGAATGTATTGTTAAGTGACTAGAAAACAGAATTAACAAAATCATAACTCTATCAAAGGCTTTACCTAAATCTAGAAAAACAAAAACAGTTTTACATAAATAATAATCTTATTTGATGAAATTTCATTCTATGATGATCATGACTCTATCAAAGGCTTTCTATAAATCAAGAAAAATAAAACAAAAACTGTGTTAAAATAAATAATAATATTCTCCTAGGTAATGCAATAATTCTGTGATGATCATTATTATAAAGTTGTCTGCAATAACAAATATTTGAAATGTAACATATTATGGCATTTTGGAACAACTACCACCAGTTATTTCTATATATATATTTATATATTTATGTGTGTGTGTGTATATATATATATATGTATGGATGACATGCTATCTGTCATCCTCTATGCACAAAATGGAATGTTTACAATCAGAGTACAAAATCTGAGCAGATTAATTTACATATTTACAAACAAAATTATCTATCTATCTGTACATTTTGTTTTTGTTGTTGTTTACATTTATATCTAAATAAAAATTTATAAATGTGTATAAGAGTATCTGACACCTATATACAGTCAAACATGGAATGATTAAACAGAATAGTAACCAGACTGGCTGTACATGTAGTGACGTCTCACGGTAATGCTTACTGTTACTACCACTAGACAGAACAGTAACCAGACTTGCTATACATGTAGTGACGTCTCACAGTAATGCTTACTGTTACTACCACTAGACAGAACAGTAACCAGACTTGCTATACATGTAGTGACGTCTCACGGTAATGCTTACTGTTACTACCCCTAGACAGAGAACAGTAACCAGACTTGCTGTACATGTAGTGACGTCTCAAGGTAATACTTACTGTTACTACCGCTAGACAGAACAGTAACCAGACTTGCTGTACATGTAGTGACGTCTCAAGGTAATACTTACTGTTACTACCCCTAGACAGAGAACAGTAACCAGACTTGCTGTACATGTAGTGACGTCTCAAGGTAATACTTACTGTTACTACCCCTAGACAGAGAACAGTAACCAGACTTGCTGTACATGTAGTGACATCTCACGGTAATACTTACTGTTACTACCCCTAGACAGAGAACAGTAACCAGACTTGCTGTACATGTAGTGACGTCTCAAGGTAATACTTACTGTTACTACCGCTAGACAGAACAGTAACTAGACTTGCTATACATGTAGTGACATCTCACGGTAATGCTTACTGTTACTACCGCTAGACAGAACAGTAACTAGACTTGCTGTACATGTAGTGACGTCTCACGGTAATGCTTACTGTTACTACCGTTCAACAAAATACAGAGCAAGTTTTACCTTAAAATGCAGATGATGAGTGGGGTGGATTTATGGTAGTTTACGCCTCATTTAAGTTTCTTTCACTTATATTCGAGGGGGCAGTTTTGGGATGGGGAGGAAACTGGCACCTGATCACTAATGATTCCGTGTTTGGGATTAATCTCCTATTTTATCATTCATGTTATTAATCTGAACTATTCTATATAATCTACAGCAAACAAACAATCAAACCACTGATCATCATTATCATCACTTCAACTTCTGGTCTTTATATTACAAATATTGCACACTTTTCTTCTTAAAACAAAATCATAGTAATAACCATAATAATAATAATAATAATAATAAAATATGCTAAGGTTTTCTCAAAAAAAAAAAAAAATTCGGCTAAAAAAACAGCAAACAAAATTTAAACTTATACTTAAAATGTGTGAATGTGTTCATATTTACATATGATGGTGAATATGAAACTTAATGTGACTGAGTATCTGGTTCTGGTCCTGATAATTAACATTATATACAGTAAAACCTCATTATAATGCTCCTTAATAAACCTGCTACCTCACTTATCACCACAGTATTTTCATGTACCAGAACTAATTTCTATTTCTTCTATGTTTTTTTTTATAAGTCACCCTCAATTGATCGCCAAACCACCTTTTAATGCCAGAATTTTGACTGAAGAAATGGTTGTGTTGAATCCAAGTTTTACTGTATACATACATACATGTATATATTGAATTATTTTTGGTAGAATTTGTAGAAACTACAGACAACAAGGTCCTTCAAACTTTTATAATTACAAATTACTACAAGGAGTTTTAATTTTAACATCCATGAATTCTTCAGTGCTTATAGTTGGATTAACAAATAGGGAAATCTAAAGTCTAAAATATATGACAGCTAAAATAAATCCTATATTTGAACTGACACTTACAATTTCTAAACACAAGACTGATACCAATAAAAAAAACTTTCGTTATGTAGGATTCTGTATTGGAGAGATTTCAATTCATAACATTAACATCAATATGCTGGAGCTGCTTTGGTAGTAATTTAACTACTGACACTTGTTGTACATCAATATGCTGGAGCTGCTTCAGTAGTAATTTAACTACTGACACTTGTTGTACATCAATATGCTGGAGCTGCTTCGGTAGTAATTTAACTACTGACACTTGTTGTACATCAATATGCTGAAGCTGCTTTGGTAGTAATTTAACTACTGACACTTGTTGTACATCAATATGCTGGAGCTGCTTCGGTAGTAATTTAACTACTGACACTTGTTGTACATCAATATGCTGGAGCTGCTTCAGTAGTAATTTAACTACTGACACTTGTTGTACATCAATATGCTGGAGCTGCTTCAGTAGTAATTTAACTACTGACACTTGTTGTACATCAATATGCTGGAGCTGCTTCGGTAGTAATTTAACTACTGACACTTGTTGTACATCAATATGCTGGAGCTGCTTCAGTAGTAATTTAACTACTGACACTTGTTGTACATCAATATGCTGGAGCTGCTTTGGTAGTAATTTAACTACTGACACTTGTTGTACATCAATATGCTGGAGCTGCTTTGGTAGTAATTTAACTACTGACACTTGTTGTACATCAATATGCTGGAGCTGCTTCGGTAGTAATTTAACTACTGACACTTGTTGTACATCAATATGCTGGAGCTGCTTCGGTAGTAATTTAACTACTGACACTTGTTGTACATCAATATGCTGGAGCTGCTTTGGTAGTAATTTAACTACTGACACTTGTTGTACATCAATATGCTGGAGCTGCTTCGGTAGTAATTTAACTACTGACACTTGTAGATATGGTATGCCATCTAACAAAATGTATTTAATCCAGACATAAATATACAGCTAACATAGCATTATTTCTGATGTAAAATTACAAAGCTTGCACCAAAACCTAGACTATTTAAGTTGTACTCACTGTCAATTGCAAACATATAGCACTTCCAAGCAAAAGAACTTCATCAAAGAGAAATAATTTCAGAACAAAATGACCTTGTATTGCTTTTTCAGTTAGATGAAGAATTTACAAGATAATTATTACTGCAATGGTATAAATAATTAAAATTCATGAAATCATGGTTTTGAAATAATCTTCTAAATATGAAGAAATTCGGACTGTACACAGCTTTGATTCTGTGAATGCATAAGATAAACATAAATTTAACATGTAAAATTCAGAAGCATTTTTATAACAAGTGTCTACCCAGATATGAATAAATATTCAAGTGCATGTAATCAAACTGTTGATAATGACATCTAACTTTGTTTAAATTTAGCCTAACAACTCTCATAGGCGGACATGGCCAAGTGGTGCTGTCACTGGCTTCCAAGTCAAGGTGTGTGGGTTTGAACCACACTCAGGACATGGAAATTTTCTGAGATGATTTTCATCTCCTGCCCACACTAGAGCGATAAAAAGCTCATTATTAGAATAGTCATTCAGATGAGACTCAAAACCGAGGTCCCGTGTCTCACCTCTGTAAAGTTTGAAAAAAAGTAGGCCACCAACAGCAGCTACAGAGGATGCTTACAACTAGAAGCAAATGAAACAGACTGAGCAAGAAGATAAGAACACTGATTCACTATCATTTTGAGGACAGGACACTTGTATTAAAAAACATTGAGGAACCTTTCATTATAAGTGGATAAATTACCCCTAAGTATGACATTGAAATGACAGGAGTTGAAATATAGATTTTTGAATGGCTGAATGAATCAAAATAATATAATACACTAAGGAGTATTAACTAGTATGATGATTTAAAGTTGGCACAAAACAACAAAATCAAATTTACTTTTTGTCTCTAATCTTGGCTCTCACCACGATTGTGAGTACGTCAAAATACGAAAAACACAAATACTGACAGATGTGTATCAGTAATGTTGATGCAGAGAATTCTGTTGACAAGTATGCAAATTGAAAAATAATATATCTATCTATCTGTGTCTCTCTCACTTGGGGAGAGATAAAAACAACAAGAGGCCCATGGGCCTTAACGCTCACCTGAGGAAGAGTACATATCTTATGCAGAGGTTCAATGGTCAATGACATTAATAAAAGAGAATATCAAAATTTTCAGCAGTAAGGGCCAATAATATGCAAGTATTTTTGCAAATTAATTATAATAATTATTATATAAGTATGCTATATATAACATATTTAAAGTCTAGCTACAATATATTATTTATAAACAGCTAAAACATCTGTATATTAAAATGTGCATTAGGCTAATACCTACAATATTCCAATATACATGCCTATACAAAGAGTTTATAGTTTTTGAGATAATTAACCATTTAAGTATACGTTTGCATCTATGACCTTGACCTTTGAACCTATGACCTTCATTCATATATCAAAATGACTGTTGTGCAAATGGCTACAATATTCCAATATACATGCCTTTACAAAAAGTTTATAGTTTTTGAGATAATTAAGCATTTAAGTATTCATTTGCATCTATGACCTTGACCTTTAAACCTATGACCTTCATTCATATATCAAAATGATCGATAGGCCAATACCTACAATATTCTAATATACATGCCTATACAAAAAGATTATAGTTTTTGAAATAATTAATCATGTAAGTATTCATTTGCATCTATGACCTTGACCTTTGAACCTATGACCTTCATTCATATATCAAAATGATTGTTGTGCAAATGCCTACAATATTCCAATATACATGCCTATACAAAAAGTTTATAGTTTTTGAGATAATTAACCATTTAAGTATTCATTTGCATCTATGACCTTGACCTTTGAACCTATGACCTTCATTCATATATCAAAATGATCGATAGGCCAATACCTACAATATTCTAATATATATGCCTATACAAAAAGTTTATAGTTTCTGAGATAATTAACCATTTAAGTATTAGTTTGCATCTATGACCTTGACCTTTGAACCTATGAACTTCATTCATATATCAAAATGATTGTTGTGCAAATGCCTACAATATTCTAATATACATGCCTATACAAAAAGTTTATAGTTTTTGAAATAATTAACCATTTAAGTATTCGTTCGCATCTTTGACCTTGACCTTTGAACCTATGACCTTCATTCAAATGTCAAAATGAGCGTTAGGCCAATACCTACAATATCCCAATATACATGCCTATACAAAAAGTTTATAGTTTTTGAGATAATTAACCATTTCAGTACTTGTTTACATCTGTGACCTTGACCTTTGAACCCATGACCTTTATTCATATATCTAAATGACCATTGTGCCATTACCTACAATATTCTGATATACATGCCCATACAAAAAAATTCATAGTTTTGCAGATAATTAACTATTTTGGTATTCTTGGACATCTGTGACCTTGACCTTTGAACCCATGACCCTGATCTATGTATCAAAATGATCGTCATGTCAATACCTACAAATAACTGAAAATCCTACACCATTATCACAAGAAATGTTAAAAAAATTAGCATTTTTATCAAAGGTCAAAAACTGGGACATGACTTTGACCTTCGACCTTGACATCAATTGGAAGAAAATTGCAAGACAAGATCAACAGTGAAAACTCCATACAATTATCTTCAGCCGTTATGAAGTTATAACAATAAATGTCTCATTTTAAAAATTACGTAATTTTATGCAAAAAACGCGTAACCTATTTTTCGTCCAATTTTCATGAAAAACACAATTTTAATGTTCCCAGGTATGCTGAATCCAAATATCTAATCAAAATTTGCCTGCACCTTTTGGTTTCAGAGAAGAAGATTTTTTTGTCTTTTTGCTATTTTTAGTAACAGCGGCCATCTTGCTGGGCGTGGCCAAACCCCGAACACAATTTTGAAAGGTTGTTACCTAGGCATGATAATCACCAAGTTTCATCAAATATGGCCTAGTAGTTTCGGAGGAGAAGATTGAAATGTAAAGTTTACACACGACGCACGACGCACGACGGACGACGCACGACGGACGACGGACGAAGATAGATTGCAATAGCTCATCTGAGCCTTTGGCTCAGGTGAGCTAAAAAAGGATGGCTACCATGCATTAAAAAAATGAAAAAGAAAAAAGCATGACTGGGTTGTGTCTATGGCAGTTGCCCTTAGTACCAGCATAAGTCTAAATGTTAAGCTGTCAAATATATGCATTGATTCATTATGAGGAAAAGTTATTGCTGATAATTCATATTTATAAAATGATTAAAATCAGTAATGGTACATAATATGAAATAGCAATTTCAATAAAAAATGTTGCATAAATATATGTCCGATACCTCTACATCAATCCAGTTTTGATTCATAAACACATTCTTTATAATAAAATTAAAACCTGGGAAAAAATTGTGAAGATCAAAAATCAAAGGTACGAAAATATTTTCCTAATCCAAAATATTTTAGGCTTGATACTTTAACCAAATATGGTTCTTTAAATCGTAAATGTCGACAATCATGCTGATAGTGTTGACAGTCATGCCTTGTGTTGACACTCATACTGAAAGTCGTGCTGACAGTTATGTCGTCGTGTCGGCCCTCATACTGAGATGACAATACTCTTATATAATTTCTTCTTTATTTCATACAGATCTGCTAATAAAACAATTAACAACACATAGATCTGACCTTGTTCCTACCACTTGACTAAGGTTTCAAATTGATATTCATAATTTGACATAAAAAGATAAAACCTAAGTCTATCCTATTGTTGTCATGCGAGTTCAAAAATGAAAGTGGGGATTCGCGAAATATTGTGTTTCTTATTATTAGATTTGAAGTTATAAAGGTACTGTATGTAGTCTGTGTCTATATAATATAACCAACTTTTAAGCATCTGAGTAAGAAAATACTAACAACAAACTATTTCTTATTCTGGAAGCTGATAAATGAACTATCACCATGGCGATTGATGAATATTGATGAAGTAGAAATGATTTTATGTTTATTATTTGATTTTTTTGTTTTTATTTAGTTGGTTTACCTGATCTATGTAAAACAAAGTCTACGATCAAAAATTAACAATAAGAATTATTATGAATGAAGAGTTATCTTTCCTGCAGAAACCAATTCTGTATAAAAAACGGTGTCTGTACCAAATCAAAGTTCATATCATCTTAGATGAAACATGACCTTAAAAGTCCTTGGTAATCATTTTAATGCCAAACATACACAATACTTTTCACCATTTTTCTGATTTCTAATCTTCCCATTTTTATGGTACAAATCCAGTGACTTGTTTTTCTGGCTTCAGCTTTCTACAACCCTTGATGTGCTTCATACTTCTTCAATAGTTTGGCTTGTTAAATATTGTATGACCCTGACCTCTCTGACAGGGGTCAAGGTCACACATAAGGTATACTCTACTGCTGGGTGTGCAGCTACTTAATATAAATACTAGAACTGATACCATCGTTTGTCTTTATATTTTAACATAATCTGATGTGCAGCACTAGACAACATTTCTGCTCTGTCTTTTAATTGTTCAGAAGTATCACCTAAACCCTCCAACTTTTCTCCCCGTTCTCTGGCAGCCTGTAAATACAGTAAAACACAATTAATAACTTAAATACTCAAATTCTCCTTTGTTTCAATCACTTTGATTGGACAGATCTTTTCTGTTACGTTTGCATGAATGGATTGGCTCTCAGTGATGTCATCTTATTGTGGACGATGCACACAGATATTTGAATTCCTACCCCAAAGAGATGTTGTTTTTTTTACTTGCTACGTTGTTAAAATTGTTTAATTACTACAAATTCAATTATAAGAAATGAAATTGATTCTTATCCGAATTATTTAGTGTGTAAAATGTCTAATTCTTTCATACTTCCATAACAAAAAGAACAAGAGCACCGCCGAGCGGAGCATTATACGCCCGTGTTATATTGATCGAGTAGTACTATTTACTGAGAAGTATAAGTACAACTAGGATATATGTATGTAAAAATATATTACCAACTCCGTGTTCGGGCCATAACTCGTAACCCAAAAAAGTTGTAATTCAAATTTGCACGAGATATTACCATGATTAAGGTGTAACTGTATAACAAATTTCATTTAAATCCATGTTTGTATTGTCTACTGAATGGAATACAAACCACATGGTCATACATACAAAAATTTCTAAGTTAAAAAAGGGGCATAACTCTTCCAAAAATAATCTGAAAAAGTTGTAATTCGAACTTGCACCAGATATTAACATCTTAAATGTGTATACCAAATGTATAACAAATTTCATTTAAATCCATGTTTGTATTGTCTACTGAATGGAATACAAACCACATGGTCATACATACAAAAATTTCTAAGTTAAAAAAGGAGCATAACTCCTCCAAAAATAATCCGAAAAAGTTGTAATTCGAACTTGCACCAGATATTAACATCGTAATTGTGTATACCAAATTTTATTTGAATCCATAAATAGTTGTAGGCTCTAATGATCGGAAACCACATGGTCATACATACAAAAATTTCTAAGTTAAAAAAGGAACACAACTCCTCCAAAAATAATCCGAAAAAGTTGTAATTCGAACTTGCACCAGATATTAACATCGTAAATGTGTATACCAAATTTCATTTGAATCCATAAATAGTGGTAGGCTCTAATGATCGGAAACCACATGGTCATACATACAAAAATTTCTAAGTTAAAAAAGGGGCATAACTCCTCCAAAAAAGTTGTAATTCGAACTTGCACAAGGTATTACCATGGTAAAGCTGTATACCAAATTTCATTTGAATCCATAAATGTTTGTGGTCTCTATTGAACGGAATACAAATTGTTAACAGACGCCCGCCCGGACGGACAGCACCGTAACATAATACGTCCCGTCATATGACGGGCGCATAAAAATTAATTTCATTTCTATTCTATAATAACAATATAGCAAATATATACAATAAAACCTCACTTCAATGCCAACATTTGTTCAATCAGAAATGGATTATGGTACTTCTATATTTTGAGGGACACTATAACAAGTTTTACTTTATAAAGATGTAATTGTGGCATTTTAGAAAACTTCAAGAATGCACTGCTTTTAAAATGGATCTATATTCACCTTGTTATGTGATCAAACAAAATACAGTAAAACATGTATATAATGATGATCCATAACACACCATGCTGCCTTTTACAAACAAGTGGCCTTGAAATAGGTTGTTTTTGGTTAAATATTAAGCAAAGAGAGCCTGAAACATGATCTGCATATAGCTGGTTGCTACTGCAGGTTTTACTGTATGCAATTTTCACCTTTCCAAGAACAAGTAGCATGACATAATTTTAGAACTAATCAGTTTGTTCTCTAACATTAAAAAGAGGCCATGGTGGCCTAATAGATAAGTCTACAAAACCAGGGTATCTTACTGCTGTGAGTTTGAGTCCTGCTCGGACCACATGTAGGAAAGTGAATTTTCCTTGCCTAGACCTTTACTGGTTGACCCAGTGTCAGTATAATGTGACTTGGGTAGAGGTACGCTTGTCTGCGGCATACTGACTTGGTGAGCTAGCACCTTAAAGTCGCCCTGAGTGCGTGCTGGTACAAGGCAGACCATAAAACACATTCACACTTCACATGCATACACAAACTTGTTCATAGATTAATCCATAGAGATTATTAAAGTTGTTCTCGTCGTGAATAGCTGAAAATTGCTGATGCAACATTAAGCAACATTCATCATCATCATCACCATAATCATCATCGTCATCATCTAAGGTTAAAAAATACAGTTTCATATCTAAAGATGCAGACATTATCATGATAGAGGGAACGGCACAGAGTACTTAGAAAAAACTTTCTGTATCTGAAATTCCTCAGATCGCATCACAATTAAGACTTATTATGAACCATGAATGTTATCTGGACAATGTATGTAAACAAAATAAGCAATAATTCCGTTAAAACATTTCATAATGTTTCAAATGAAGACTGGACTTAGATATTAAGAAAACACACTCAAGAAAAATGAAAAGGGCAATATTTAAACTATTCAGTTCTGAAAATATAAATATTATTTTACTTCATATCAGCCAGCTGAAATGTAAAATTAATTAAGAAGTTGAACATGGCTCTGTATCAGACTTACCATGATTGTTCTTGCCATTTCACTACCCGCTGATCCAGACTGTGTCTGTAGATGTTGCATACCACTTGTTCCCTGTAATCTTGTAGCTAAACCTTTAGGACCTTTACCACTAGCTTTGCCAACTGAAAGTTTAATTATATTTCTATTTCAAAACTTACTAATATGTAACATCTCTAATTAAACATACTGTAAATTGGGAAATTTTCGCAATCATTTTATTTTGGCGTAAATTTGCGAGTGAAACAAGTCACGAAAATAAAAGTTTCGCGAAAAATAAGCATTAATTAAAATTATAACTATAGAGTCGCAATCACACGAAAATTAAAAGACGCGAATAAATATTAAAGTGCATTAATTCCACATTTCACAATCATTTCTTAATCTGATCCGGATGATTTTAATTCTTCAGAATTCAAAGTTTTAACATTTTTTTTTGAAAAAGGGCTGAATTTCATTTAGATCTCTCAATGACATTGACACATTTCACCCCGGAAATTGTAGCAGTCTGATAGTTGGTAGAACACTCACATTAAGAGTGTGAAGTCCTGGGATTAATTCTCTACCCTACCCTGCAGTTTTTCCTTTACCATTACATATTGTGAGGTTGTATACCAACAGACTGGCCTTTGAATCGGCCAGGAGGTTGCAAAGAAGAAATGCGAGTTGAGTTGAGTAATGGGGTTTATCATCTCAGTCAAGAATATTTCACTTATATCGAGATGTTGTCAGCTATAGGAGAAGGTGCAGAAATTTTGCCTGTGTTGCACTGATGGCATTATACAGCAGGATTCTTTATTGTGCCACACTACCGTGACCTCATTTATTTTGAGTGCCCATCGAGAAATCCAAGGCTTTCATTTTGTAATGCAAAGTGCTTGGTAAAAGAAGAGTCACTACCCACTTTCAAGTCTTGGGTCAGACCCGGTCAGGGTGCAAACCCATGACCTCGCACTTCTGGAGCGAGCACTCTACCAACTAAGCTATCGCAGTGGTAGGAGAAATGTGAATCTAACATGTCTAAGTATATCAGATAGTGGAGCACCTGCCTACAATTAATAGTTTGATTCCTGATCTAACAACAATGCATCTTTCCCTTTCCTGTAAAATGTGGGATTAGCTAGGATATATAGATACATACACAACTCTTCTCTGTCTAATGATGTAGTACCACCACCAAATAAGTTCTTAAAGAAGCTTTGTTTGGGAGCATCTGGTGTATCTGATGCCATAAATAAATCTCCTAACATCTCATTTAGGTTTTCACTGAAATAAAAAACAACAAATTAGTTATATGTCATGATGAATCATCTTGTTGTAAAATTTATGATGATATAAATTTGAACAAAAATTATTAGCTGGAAGCAGTTAAATCTTTTTGATTGGCTTCTTATACTTAGTACACTGTTGCCTTCCATCTCATCCTGTATAACAGATTTTTTTCTGGTCATCTTTGCCTCAGTAGCTTTAGATGGGCATCAGCGGCAGAGTGGTAAAAAGTGTGTGCTTAAGGAGCAGTGCCTCAATCTGAGTAGATTTAAATCAAATTCCAGACAGATTCTAGTGTGAGAAAGTTTGTCAGTTTGCTTGCCGGAGGATGGTGGTTTTCTTAGGGCATTTTGATTTCCTCCACCATCCTTGAACTGACCACCTCGATATAAGTGAAAGAATCTTGGCTGTGGCATAGACTTCAATTACTCTACACACTCTGTAGCCATAGAAAGTGGAAATAGTTTTCATTGTAAAACCAACAATATCTTTCCAAGAAATCATTACAAAATGTGTACCGTAACTGATGAATAAAAATTATTCATGACCAATAAATATTGAGGGTTTTGGAAACACATACTGGTATACAAACTTGTCTTCAAAAGAAACTTAAAGGTAACCTTTATTAGCATAATTACCTGGTAATAAGAAGAAAGGGAATAAAGGTATATAGTCAGCCTTCAAGGCAGCTTCAAGAGAACATTTTATATTAAAAATATATACCATCCAGAAAAAACTTGTTTATGTGCAAGGAATACAATTTTTTCCTAATCTTCAAAGCAATGATGCAACATCTATATAGCCATACCTGAGATCAGCAGAAAGAGTAATTTTTTGGACTTCAGTAGGTGAACACATATAGCAGGCGTGACCATTACTACTAAAGCAGAATGTCCGTGCAATGCGGAGGTCCGTCAGTGGAAGGAAATCAACATCAAGCATGACTTTAAGGCTGGGTAAACTAAACGCCATGATGGAACCATTAGCAATATAACAGGCTAAACATACACTATCTGTATATAGACAGAAAATTTGTTGTGTTTTAATCTATCAGAAAAGGCAGACAATACAAAAAACTAAAATGGTTTTAAATGACAGCTTGAAACATTTCTTCCTGCAAAGTGGATCCTTCAATATGTAAAGGGAAGTAACTCTGAAAATTGTCAAACATTTATTTCATAGAAAGAACATTTAAATAATGAAATTTGAAAAGCAAATGGACATCCAAAACTTTTATTTGATATTAAAATCTCTTGTATATTTTCTATAATTCATAATAATTTATATATCTACATCTTCACAGAATAGTTTAACAATTGTCATAGATTTCAATACCACTCACCTACCTTTTATGTGAACTAGGACTTCTTCTAGTGTTTCAAAGATATTCTGTCTTAAAGTTTTCAAGTGGACAACACTTTATACAAGGCTGGGAATTATGTTACTCGATGGAATAATATTTGAATAAAACCTTATGAAATTTCACAAGGTTCAGTAATAGTTATGTCCCTTAACTACTTTGCTATCTTGTTTATTGAAGCAGTGTTTTTCAAGTCAAAAAGCCTCAGTTTCTTAGAAACTTCTAAGTTTTTCTATATGTCTCCTTCAACAACCACCAATCTCCCATTACAGTAAAATCTGACTGAACAAATGGTGTCAATGAATGTGTACAGGCCTCAGTTTACAGAAATTATTTTGAGAGAACTATGAACTTATCTGATAACTTCATTTTACAAAAGTCTCTTTCTTGAGGGATCTATAAACCTACAATATAACCAGTGGTTTAAAGAAGTCTCTTCAGGGTATTGTAAACTCAACCTGTAACTTCGTTTTACAGAAGTCTTGTGAGGGAAATATGAACTCAACTTGTAACCTCATTTATGGAAGTCTCATGCGGTAAATATGAACTTACCTCGTAAAGTTACTACTTCAGCTCTCACAACAAATGAGGACTCTGTAATTTTTGCCTTATATGGACAGGTTTGTGAAGGAAGAGATACAACCTGAAATATAGAACAAAACAATACAAATGTATAGGTATGTCCTCTTACAAAAAATTAAAAAACAGGTGTTTAAATTCCCACTCAGGTTGGAATCCAATTAAGTTAAGGAAAACCATAAGGTAACCTTGATACAAGTGACTAGTACATAAAACATCATCAATCTACTCTACTGTTTTTAAATAATAAATTTTTAACACCAGACAACTGAGAACTCATTAATAGCTTTACTATTTTTCAGAAACAGGATAGCTCGTCTTCAGATCTAGCCCATCAAAAACAAAAAACTTTAACCAAAAACTTAAAAACATATCTATCAAATACTTCAACAAAATCCTTAACATTTTTTTTATATTATTTCCTTTTTGACCCAAATTTTTCAATCCTGGTGCTGGTTGTTTGAAGCTTAATTTAATCAAATGATCACCGGTAGTTAAAATTTGATTTTTGTATAATAACAAGTACAGTTGAATCTCGTTATCTCGAACTCGGATATCTCGAACTACCGGATATCTCGAACTTTTTTAAAAAGTCCGAACAGAGTTGTTCTTTATTAAACCAAAATCACTCCGGTTATCTCGAACTCGGATATCTCGAATTATCGGATATGTCGAACAATATTTTCGTCCCCTTGAATGAAAAAAATAGGAAAATTACACTCCTTAACTCGAACAAAAAATTTAGGAAAATTAAATTTGTTAACTCGAACAAAAAATTTAGGAAAATTAATTTGTTACTCGACAAACAATTTTGAGAAATCAAATTTGTCAGCGCCTACAGATTTTTGGGTAGAAAAAACACATTCCGACACAAATAAAATATTTGACTGTCGGCCTCGTGTTGATTTTAAAATTACAACATTGCACTGACCTCCCAATTTCCTTAAGCCCTTAATTATTATCTCTTGCATAAGCACTTAAACCATCATGGGGATTAGCAGGTGTTATAATTACTGCCAAGCTGAACATGGCTTCCGAAAGCGTGTGATGTGAACATTACTCAATACAACCGGAAGCTTGGGATGATTAAAGTACACAAAGCGAAACTGGTATGGAAACCAAAGCGGACTCCACAATTTGTCGGCTAATAACAAGTAACAGATAATCTCCCGATTTTTTTTATACTACATTCTCAATTATAGATGCAAATATTAAATAATGCAGTTTTTATATATCATGTTTGAATACATACGATATAGGAGAAACCGTTTGACAAGATAAAACCGAAAGCTACTTCCGGTAGGCGTGTACGAGTTACTTCCCTTTTGTTGTCGTTTTTAACATCGGTTATCTCGAACTCCGGATAAGTCGAACTTTTTGCATTTCCCCGTCGAGTTCGAGATAACGAGAGTCAACTGTATGTTGCAACATTAATGTTAAGAAATCAACAAAGAACATTATTACAGATATATCAATTTGATAATGATAAATTGATATTTATTGATATTGTTTTTATCAATGATTAAACTAATCAAGCATTGAACAACTCTGTACTGGACCTGGATGCTGACACTAACATTTAAGATGACCTACAGTAGATTTACTGTATTTACAATGTAAAACTGATCACAACTATAGACAAATCTATAAACATTAACTCACTGTTGCTTGTTTTTCAGAACATATAACTGTATATTGCTTATCACTCCATTCCGTCGACGATGTCGGTGATATTCTTGGTTTCTGTGCAACAGACATTTGTCCTGTAACAAAGGTCAAAGGTTAAGAATATTGTGAGCTTTAACCAATACAAATTTTAGTGCAAAGTATAATGCCAGTAAATTCACTTAAATGCAGATGGCATAACTTTGCATCATGGTCATAATTTATATGGTGACAGATTTAAACAAGTTAGAGCTGAAATTGGAAACCATTTCAAAAGTGTCCCCAAAATGAACACCAACTGAGATCCCAAACCATATGCATGATCAAAATATAAATATCCAATGGCATATCTACTCCATCCAATATTGTTCTTGTGAACATATAGAAGTTTCATATCGATCTGTTTTGGAGAAAAGTGGTGGAGAAATTGTTGGCAGAAGAAATGAAGCATATGATATATGCCCCTACTTCGTTTGGGGGACATAATTAGTGTTACTGACAGATTATTGAAGTTATACTAATGTAGACATTCAAAGTCTGATCAAAACAGTGATTTCATGTAAATTTAATAACACATACATGTATTATAAATCATGTCAAATGACATCACTAAACAATCTGACATCAAATTGCTTGTATGATTTATCTTGCTGTTTATATCTTACTTGATTGTAATTTTTCTCTTTCCCTATCTTTTTCTTTCATTAAATCCTTCCACTGTTCAGACATTCTAGGAATTAGCACCCCATTACAATCTAAGAAAGACATGGCAAGTATTGAACCTTTCAAACGGAATATTGTACCTGAAATATATAAACAAACAAAATCAAAGTATTGAACATGCTGTTCTACATACACGTATACCAAACAAAATCAATCAAAGTACTGAAGGTGCTGTTCTACATACACGTATACCAAACAAAATCAATCAAAGTACTGAAGGTGCTGTTCTACATACACTTATACCAAACAGAATCAATCAAAGTACTGAAGGTGCTGTTCTAAATATCTTGTTGAGTTTGCTGTATGTTTGTTTATATCACATCACTAATTTTTCAAATATTTATGATGACATATAACAGTATCAATATCAAAGGATAATTTAAACACTAGTCCATGTGGCATAAGTGTTTGGATCAGCCACATACTAGAGCAACAATAGTGGTCCTGGCATACAGGCAATGCTACTCTTGTGTTCAACCATCACTGTGTCTGTGCATAAGTTAGTCATACTGTGAGCAATAACTCTTTATTATTTTCAAACAGATAAAATACAGGTCAAGTTTGAATTTTGAGTAATTTTTGATGAGCAACTCTTTAGTTTTCATAATTTACACTTAGAAGGCACAGTGACTGCTTAAGACATTGAGACATCTTATTATAACTTACCACACGGAGACACAATGACTGGTTGAGACATCCTTTGGTCACGACATCCTTTGGTCACCATTCAGAGATAGATTGAGTACTATAGGTAGAACTTACCACTTGGAGACACAATGACTGGTTGAGACATCCTTTGGTCACGACATCCTTTGGTCACCATTCAGAGATAGATTGAGTACTATAGGTAGAACTTACCACTTGGAGACACAATGACTGGTTGAGACATCCTCTGGTCACCGTTGGGAGGTAGATTGAGTACTATAGGTAGAACTTACCACTTGGAGACACAATGACTGGTTGAGACATCCTCTGGTCACCGTTCGGAGGTAGATTGAGTACTGTAGGTAGAACTTACCACTTGGAGACACAATGACTGGTTGAGACATCCTCTGGTCACCGTTCGGAGGTAGATTGAGTACTGTAGGTAGAACTTACCACTTGGAGACACAATGACTGGTTGAGACATCCTCTGGTCACCGTTCGGAGGTAGATTGAGTACTATAACTAGAACTGATCCTAAACTTGTACCGACCCATAAACATGGACATACATAATTATCTACAATATACACAAAGAAAAGGTGTATTAAATATGTATTTTACATGTATTTATACAATGAGTTAAACCTACACATACATGTTATTATCACTAAAAGAATAGCTCTTTCTTATAGACTAGTTGAACTTCATCTATCAAGTAGATGCTGTGCATCTACAACATCACAATGAATGTTCAAAACTTGTCTTCACCCTTTAAAGTTCTGGCAAAATTAGTATATTTTACAGCTGGTCATATGTGCACTTTATTTTGGAACTGCATATATTTTTGTAGCTGTTAAAAAGTAAGGAGACTTAGGTACCAAAGTGTAGGTCATAACTTGGCAAAATTCAATAACATGTTTTGAAGGTCAAATAATGTCCTTGGGTCAAAGGTCAACATTTGATAATTTGATAATTTTTTAAAAGGGAAAAAAGTGCATTTGAACTGAATAAATGCAAAAAAGCTAATAGACAGGCATTGTTTATACAGTTAAACCTGTATATACAAACCATCAATAAGGAATTACCAAAAGTAATCTTAATAGACAGGTGGCCTTTAACTCTATACAGTATATGCATGTGAGAATGTGACCTAATAATGGCTTATGGATCACAGCGCAACTCACTGCCTAGGTTAGAAACCCACTAAGGGCAGATCCCGATGCGAGTAATTTTTTTTCAGTTTGTTTACAATTATTCAAACCTTATAATCGTGAAAACTCTTTAACTCTGGAGGCCGTGGTGGTTCATGGATAAGACGTTATCTACAAATCCAGGGTGTCTCACTACTGTGAGTTGAAGTCCCGCTCAGATCATATGTGGGAAAGTGAATTTTCCTTGCTGTTGGCCTTTACTAGTTTACCTGGAGTCAGTATCATGTAAGTGGCACACTTGTCTGCAGCATACTGACTGGGTGAGCTAGCACCTTAAAGTTGCCATGAGTATGCCTTGGTACAAGACACTTGCACTTCACATGCATACACAAACTTGTTTATAGATTAATCCATAGAGATTAATAAAAAAAAGTTCTTGTCGCAAATAGCTGAAAAATTGCTGATGTGACATTAAGCAACATTCAACTAAACCAAATTTTAAATCTAATTTACCAATTTGCACAAGATTTAGCAGAATATGGTTCTCCCAGTGATGTGTTAACAGTATAAAATTCATTACCTGTTTTCCGTGCATAAGAGTCAGCAAATACAAGGGACTGAATGGCTTCTTTAGAAACATTTTCCATGCTATTTGAAATACTTGAGCTACGTGACCGAGAGAACGTTGATCCTTCAGTTTTTTCTGAAAATATAAAAATTCAAATTTTAATACTTGTGAAACACAATCTATATGAACTTTTTTAAAATTTAATTAACTTAGATAAGTAGAACTATTATTATATACATGTAACACTGGTTGAGACATTCAGACAGTTGGAGACAAGATTTCTTTAAATTACAATACACCACATAACATGAATTATTTTATAACATTTATGATATATAGAAAGATGGTTAATAAATTCGCAAAATATCAATACAAAATTTACAAATTTCAAATTTTTTAAAAATATTTTCTTAAAAGCTCAAAAATAATAAAATTGAAAAAATGTTAAGATATTCTTTAAATTAGTAAAAATGAACAAAATAAAAATTGTCAGAAGAACAGCAAAAATAGTCAAGCAAAAAACTTTAAATCAAATTTGTTAACATTAATTTTGTCCATCAACAAAAATTTTAACACTTTTAAATTGAACAATGAGTTACACTGACAGTGACAAATTCAAATCAAAATTAAATTTCACTATTTAACAATTTGTCAATTTCAATTTTACAAGAATTTATTATCGATACTACAGACATACAACTGCAGGTACAGGTGTGCTAACTTTTTAATTTATAATATTTACCTGTCCAGTTATAAGTTATATAATAATGTAAAATATATAAAGTAACAACAACACAAACAGACGGTTTTAATGTCTTAAGATTTATACATATGTGATCATATTGACAAAAACAATCTGAAAATGTAAATAAGGATACAATACTCTTGTATATCTAATATGTTTTGAAAATAGTGAAAACCGTAAAAAATTTTGTTTAGACAGACAGGACAAAAATTCATCATCAGCAGAACAAAAGTTCAGGATGAGCATGGCCAAAATTTAGGATGAGCATGGCCAAAGTTCAGGATGAGCATGGCCAAAATTTAGAATCATCAGCAAACAAAATTAATGATCATGCAAGACCAAAATTCATTACCAACAGTACCAAAATTTGGGATCAACAGGATAAACATTTACAATTAGTTGGAATTGAATTCATGTTCAACAGGACCAAAATTCAGGATCTGCAGGGTTAAATTCATGTAATGAAATTTAGCAGAACCATAATTAAGGATCAGCCTCTTAACCTTGACTATAATGGAATGTCATTCTCTCTCATGTCCTTAGGATGCGTGTTAATTTGATAACTGACCAAGAACACCAGTTGAAGGAAAGGTTAGCTCCTGCAAATTAACTAATACCCATTATTTTATAATCAGCAAGATGAAATGGAGCAATTTGAAATGAAATGTCTTTCTTAACTACATACAATGCAGCCCAAGTGCGGTTTAAACCCATGACCCACGAGTAATGATTGTTTCTTAAACACACATTTATTTATTAACATCACATTGGTCAAGGGTGTACAATACAGCCCAGGATGGGTTCAAACCCATGGTGCTTAAATCAGACCAGTTGACTTATACACATATTATTAAACACCTCGTTTCCTAAACATAGTAAAGATACATTTATCTGCCAGAATATGTTATGTTCCTTATTATACAGATAATTTTTATCAGATATGATCAAATTCAGATAGTTTTTTCTTTACATGTTATAATGAAGAAACATGCTGAAATAAGAAATAATTAATAAAATACAAAGCTATGTATGTTTTAATAATAAGCTTGTTAGAGAAATAAGCACTAAATATCATTAATATACTGCAATGAAAAATAAAATTATGGGATCTAAAGATGTTTAAATACTCTTAACTGAATGACCTAGCTAAAATCTACGGTAAGTTGGAATGGGCCATATATTAACCATGTTATAGTGGCATACAAGGACAAAGAATGGTACCACAATATTGTAATATGAAAACTTTCTGATACACTTCATACCTTCCCCTTCTAATGAACCTAAATTTTGTCCAAAAAATACATAGTCACATTAAGGTTAAAAGTAGATAACACTTGTGGAGTATGACATAAGTTATTTGGACAATCTGACTATCAGACAGGGATACAATTTTTTCGACCATGTACCGTGGGACTGAGATCTGCATCTTTTCAATCAGACCTGTGATATTTTAAATGCATTAAATATTTGAATTGGTTAGAATCTCATTAATATGTGTGGCGATTGACTGAATGAGTTTTTTTGTCTACCAGTTAGTAACGAATTGTAAAATTTCAAGTAGTGAGTTGACCATCTTTTTTAAAATTATCTCCCTTAGTTATCTTTTCGAATACTTACAAAAGCCTAACATATAACTATAAAAACTTTCCTAAGCAATACAAAAATGTAAAAATGAGGCTGGGGAGAGAATAAAAATAGTTATTATTAAATGCTATACATGAGGATAAACAACAAATAGAATTTGAAAAATTTTAATATTTAAAATATTTGAACATTCCAACAATTGTGCTCATTAAAATGAATATGTAATCTATAGACTTAATAATTATAAAAGTGCAAAAATAATTAAATGTGATGTGGTAAATATTTAAAAACATACAATTTTACACTCTCTACCAAACCATTTTCATTTTTTTTTTAATTTGAAAAAAAAATCGTATTTTTTTTAAATTTGCATCTAAAACATCAAGCATAAGAACAAAGCACAAATATATGAGGACACAATACAAATTTCCAGGGTGTAGTACTTGCTACGATTTATGTTTTTAAATTATTATGCTAAATTGTAATTGCAGTTTAACGACTGAAGCAAAAATGAAAAGACTCACCTAACGTTATAACATCTGGTCTAAGGTAAACTAGAATTAGTCATCATTACTTAGTAATCCATGATCATGAAATATTTTTTCTAAATATTTAAAAGCAAATATTCAAACAAGAATATTGCTGATAAATTGCCGATATACCCTGCCATTATGAGTTTTTCATTAATGATTACTATTACTAAAGAAAAGAAGTCCTTACTTCTTCCAGCAAAAAATATTCATCAGGGTTTTGTCCAAATGATAATTTTAACTTACAAAAACAAAAACAACATCAGAACAATTTGACCAAAAATACTCAACTTTGAACTTGTATTTTATTAGAATATATATCAGTATACAGGATAGTTACAGTAATCAAAGTACTGAAAGTGCTGATAGTAAATCTATAAATTATAGGTAAATAGACAATGAATATTAATGTTTTAGTTTTGTCTAAATTAGTAATTGAATTCCTGATAAGCAAAAAGTTTTGCATCATTATCTGAAGACCAAACTAAATATATATCTACATTAGTTTTTTTTTCTAAAAAGAGATGAAAAAAATAATTATGAAAATCTGTAAGGGAAAGAGTGTAAAATTCCACTTACCACTGGTTGCAGCAGACTCAGGTTTGAGGTAAACTAACGGAAAAATGAATTTCCAAATTAACTCAAATTCTCTTATTAAATGAAACTTATTATGGGTCACAAACATACATCAAAAACATATAAAAATAAATCTATCAAAATTAAATACTGAACAAAAAAAAGATGCATATATCTAAATATGCCAATTAAGACGAAAAATTGTAAAAAACATAGTTGCTATGAAATTATTGCAATATGTTTATTTCTGGAAATTATTAAGTTTACTATGATGAAATTGTTGGGCAAGATTAAGCTTGTTTGTATATTTTTTATAAAAAAAGCATGGGGTATAAATGATATATTAACCTGAATGTCCCTAAAGATGTGGCATTACAGAATAAAGCACTGGCAGTGTATTTATTTGGCATAGAGGACATTATATGAATGAGAGCAATGAAATATCAGCTTTAAGACTAAATCATCTTGGTTATACAAAGTATGTTTGACCAGTTTGGAGGGCAACACTAATTGACAACATTTTCTTTTCAACTGTTACAAAAACATATTACTACTAAGATGTCAATTCAAAATGTGTTTTAAATACCAAAACATCCCGATTTTAAAGCTTCTAAATAAATATTGTCTCAAAAAATATTGACCAAATGAAAAAATTAACAATTTCAAAGGAAAACTAAGGAAGGCCATTAAAAAGAATCATTAAGCCCAATTTACATGGTTAATTATTTCCTTGGAGAAAATAACAATGACAATTTTGTTTTCCCTACTTTGTATGACAACTACTAAATAACTACTGATTACAGAATGAACAATAAATCTCCTAATAAGAGACAGATCACAAATTCAGATATTGAAATTTCACAAATCTAAAGATGAAATAGATAAAAAAGATTAAAAAGAAGAAATTAAAATAACAGTATCACAGACACGCTTACATGTCAAAAATTGATTATAACTAAATGATTTATAAACTAAACAGAACAATTTATAAAATAGTTGAATTAACAAGTTACAGTTGTACTATGTGTTTAGCTTCATTATTATAGTTTAAATGATTAACTTCATTTTAAGTCTGAGATACCAAAAATGGATTGGGAGGCTAGATAAAAAGAAACAGCTATTATGAGATGTAAGTAGAGGTTAGTTTAGCTTCAAACATTCAATATATATAATGCCTTCATTATTTACACTTTGAGGTTTTTTAAATACATTTCAATATTTTTCTCCCGATATAGGAGCATATCCAAGCGGGCTATATAGGCTGACAGAAGTTATTTAAGCATTGCATGTTGGCTTATTTTACTGCTCCCTAAGCAAGGCATGATTGGGAGATATGTCAGAATAGATTAAATTATAAGACTTCTTCATGGCTGAATGGAATGTACTTGACAATATAAGCCAGAGCCAGCATCAGAACATCCCACAACAATACCTCCTTCAGCATACCATGAACTAAGCGGCTGACCTTCATGCTACCAATTATAACATCCAACTCACTGAATATATAAAAGTCATGCCAATATGAAAGTGAAGTTGTGATCATACCAAAAACCTCCTTCAAATACTCTTATATACCTGACAAACAGGAAGTGACAGGACACCAACTCGAAGACCTAGACACGGTTCCCTTAGACACTGACCTTGGTCCTTGGTTTGCAACACAATTATAAAACAAAACATTAATATAATGAATTTGAATCTGATATAAATTTTGTCTACCATTCCATCATTCTTGTGTCTGCCCCATACTTATAACGCTTGCTATTTTATTTACAGCATAACATCCTTATTTACCACCTACATCTCTTTTAAGCTTTTTCTACCACTTAAATTCACTGCATCCTAAGCTTCTTAAACATTGTACATCTTCAGCATATATACTGTCTTCACTTTGTATATATAATGTTCTTATTCATCAAGTATCATCTATGTCCTTATTTACACAGCAAACACTTTACACCATTCCCCATTTCTTATTCACTGACTCCACCTCTTCTAAACTTCTAACGTCCATTTACCATAATATCTCTACACTTATAACACCCTACCCAATCTACATTAAAAATACATACCCTTAAATATCTGATTGCTCCAACCCTTGAATGCTATCACTCCGCATACACATCTAATGCCCTGCCCCTTATAAACACATACTCAAACCCTTACACACTGTATACTCAAAATTTTTCACCCCTTAAACACATCATGATATTTCACACACCCCTAAATCCTGCGTACAGTGTTACAGATTATATATAAAATACATGTTATAGTATATTTATTGTGATATAATACCTGTAATCTATGGATGTTAATTAACATTAACAGGTGTATAACAGTCAAACATGCACCTGTGACAATGATATAACAATACAACAGGTGTATCACTCAATCCTCTGTGATATGTTACAGGTGAGTTTGTTAGTATTTTTAGATTAGTTTTAAAATATCACAGTATGGTATGTTGTGCAGCAAGAAATAATGATTAAAAGTGTTAAAACAAGACAAAGTCTGCAGAGATAAATCAGCCACATTCACTACCAATCACCGCAGAGAACAGTTCCAAACTCTATCACTCATTCTTTCATTCTGGGATTTCTTCACATTCTCATGACACATGCATGTCTCTATTGATCTTGTTAGAAGATTTCCAGAACATGTACACAATTATTTTAGGAGCTACAAATTTACATGTCACTAAGATATCAAGAATCTGTGTCACAGAAAAGATAATAAATGCAGGGTTGGACCAGGGGATTGAACCCAGAACCTCCCGCATTATAGGTGAGATCTCTAACAACTGAGCTTCACAACTGATACATATACTAGTTATTCCACAGAAATAAAATACAAGTATAATGAAAGAAATGAGGGAACTATTCCCTGTTGTGCTCAGCAGCCTCAAAGAAAAAAAAAAATTGTTATATAAATTAGGTGTAGTAAAACACTTCATGTTCTACTCAATTATCAAACAGATGAAATGTAACCCAGACCTGATACACAGACAATTTATCCAGAAATCATCCTTCATATAAATATGACTGACTATGTTCTCAGATCAATAATATACAGAACAGATTCCACCTCAAAGACCATGCCCCTAACACAGTAACCAGTTGACCACATTATAAAATAGCCAACAACTTGTACTTTTCTAAAACTGACCAACAACTAGTAATCACTTGACCAGTTCCAATAATGAATGACCACAACCTCTAACAAACTATCATTTGAATAATCAGAAACACAAATCCCAGAAACTCTTACAAAATTTTGTAAAGGATTCTTTCTGGTACAGTTAAATACCTTATAAATTTCAAAACAACTGTTAGAACCCTTAATTCTCATGTCACAGAACTTGTCAATCTTTTATCAGACTGAGAGACCCACCAACTATATCAACTATAACCAAATCAAAAGATTAACTCCATGGACTGATATTGTTAAACAACAATTCTCGAACCCTCACCCAGAGAATCACAATTCTTTAGACACAAAAAATTTCATGTTGTTAAAATGTTTAAAACTGGCCAAGCAGATGGACAACTTTTTAATCATTCCAATCTCTCTTTATATTAAAAGTGTAGTATAAATTTAACTGGAGAATAACCCAAGATTTTCTTCTCAGATTAAATGTTTTATATGAGCACTTTCTAAGAATGGATTTTCTGTTAATAATAACAACAGATAAAACTGTTAGAATCAGGTAGAGGTATTTCTTAATAATAATAATAATACTTTGTGTGTTATCTAAAAATAATAATATTAAATGTCAAATGTTATTTTGAAGAAATAAATCTTATGGCAAGCTCAATCAGTGGTTAAGTCATCCTTAAAGGCATTTAATAATGCAAGCAGAGTGTATATATTAAGTTATTTTGAGGTATTACAGTGAGCACTAACACTGATTTGATTATTTTTGGGGAATATGAGTTATCTTCCACTTAATTTGACCAAATTTCTGAAATTTGCTCAAAATGCGTAACTACCCTATGTGGTAGTCATGTATTTGAAATTTAACATTGCCACGCCAAGTATTAAGTAAGCTTCGACCGTAACAAAGTTATTGATATGAAAAATGATATGAATGATAATAGTAGAGAAACTATAGAATAACAGCTAAGTCATTCCTGTTACTTGGTTACCAGGGTGACATATAATAACAATAATGTATAAAGTAAATATTAGAAGCAGAAATAGCACCTCCACCATTAGATTCCTCCATGGAAACCACACTTTGTGCTTTCTGTAGCTTTCTGGTACCTGAAGATTTAGTCCGTTTCAGTTCCGGGTGACGCTTTTGCTTAGAACACGTAGGGCTACTACATAGCACATCATTTATCTAGAAATTAAGTGAAAATTAACACCAAAATTAAGATTATATAAAGCTTGTGCATTAACTGCTGCACAAGTTCTACATCAATTTCAACAAAATATAAAATTTTGAAAACATATAACTCTATCAAAATCGAACCATACATCTAAGTTAAAGTAAGAACAGTAAGCTACTGGGTAGGATGGTTGGTGGGTAGGTAGGTATGGTTACATCAGGGATAAATAGGTGGTTCATTCAGTGCAAAAATGGCATGCCATGCTTTTTCTACATCTACAACTCACATGCTGATGACTTAAAGACTGAATCACTGTTATGATGTAAATAGCCAATCAGTGATAAGGTGTAATTGTCCAATCAAAAATTAGAGTTAAAATAGAAATCACCAATCAAAAGACTGGTTATATTATATAATTATCCAATCAGAAACCTGTTATAAATGTATCTTTATTTGATGTATGACCTACTGTCTTTGATGAAAGGGGTTGATTTTGATTTTCTAACACCAGAAAACAATGACACTGTTGTGGTATCACTTTATGGCAACTCAAAATGAATTATTTTATGTTATTGACACACACAATATGTTAGGAAAGGTATATTTACATTTTTTCCAACAGAATAGTTATTATTTCGGTGTAATTTCATGTTTTGCTATCAGGCTGGCTCTTACATCATACACATATTCCTCAGTTTTTAATGAAAAGTTAGTTAAAAAGTTAAGGACTTATCGCAATGTCTTGTGAAAAGTTAAAACATGCTAATTGAGGCAGGTCACACTCTCGCTCTCACCCTGAAAAATCCAAGAAAAATTAAAAAATCAGATCAACCAAGCATGAAGAATATATTATATGTATATATATATATATTAGTGTGTAAATATATAAGCATGATAAAGACTTCTAGTGATTTTGACATACCCAACTGCTCTCTGAGATATTCCGCGACTGTCATGTGAAGATGTACGGGTTTTCCTTTATCCTGACTTAAATCAATTATATCTAGTTTGAATTTCTTTTCCTCATGTTTATCACCTAAGACAATGGCCTTCACTTTTACACTCATTCTCCTTAAGAAATTACGAGAATGCATGGGAGGTTCTTCCTCTAGTATATCATCACTACTGTCCTCCATACTGTCGTCATGGTTATCTTTAACATGGGAGTGATCATGTGAGTGATCATGGTCTTTATTGTCGGGTGATGTGTTATGACTACCATCAGGACTTTCTGGTTCTTCTTTCTTATGTTTTCCCTTATGTCTGTGGAATTTTAGATTTTTGACAGATAATTTACGTGTTCTATGTTCCTTGTGGAGTTTTAATGGAGCATCTATCTGAGGTTCAGAACACGACCTTCGTCGGTCATGTTTACCAATCACCTCGTTTATTGCACTTGGGTCGGATACAGTTTTTACTGCTTTCCTTTTCTCTATTGCTTTCAAAGCATTTTCAGACTTAGATTTTGGAGGTAACGATTCATTAACTTCTAATGTCTCATCATCAGGGGAAGGAAGAGAGAATGTTCTTTCTACAGACTTCTTTTTTTCCGACCCAGAGAGTTTCAATAATTCTTTTCTCATGATCTCCTCAGGATCAACCTCAATATCATTATTGTTCAGATTATTGATAATATTATCAAGTTCTGCTGTCGTCTTACTAAATGAATTTTGGCTGTCCGAATCATCTAGATTGTCATCACTACTTTTTTCAGGTTCATTTTCAAATGATTGTATTTCGTGTATAGCTAATAGTCCAGATTCCGGGTGTATGGTATGGTTGTTTTTCTTTACTCTTGGACTCGAAGGGGGACTAAACTGCAAACATCAAACAGAACAGAACAAAACTAAACATTAAAACAAAACAAAAAATGTGCAAAATAAACTTGAGAAAAATAAAATTAGGGAGATTCTGCAAATTAGATGCAATGTGACATGAACAACAATTACAGTAGTAACAACAGAAAACATGTGTAAATAATATACAAAAGTTTAAATTAAAAAGATTTAATTTATCTTTAAACATTTTTGATAATTTAGACAAATGAAAATATAACCATGATAAATGACAATGTGAAATTCCAAAATGCACACAACAGATATTCACCAAATTATCTGTTGTAGCTCCCTTAATTTGCGATTAGGGTATTTCACATTTCTTCATTGCATTTTGGTTTAAATTATTTGGATTGGGGTGGGGTCAATGGTAAAAGGTTGATTTTGATTGTTGTATGAACATGAAGTATGACCATGGGGAACTTGTTATGACCAATAACATTGCTGTTATAACTGTACTTTTATGTTAATAAACTTTATAACAATTTGATATAATAGTTTTTTTTACATCAATATCAGTAATATCTGGCTCGTATTCAGGGTTGGGGTTGGTGGGTTTCCATCTGATATAGCTGTAATTATGATACAGACAGTCCCACAAATCAAAACAGAGCCAATATACAATTGGAAAGTAAAACTACTCATAGAACATTAAATACCTAGAAGATATTGAACTGAGAATAAACCAAGTCTTTGGTGAGAGTGGTGTGGAATAATACTGTTTTACAGCAAAGTTGACTCATGATTTCTTATATCAAGACAGCCACTCTAGAATGGATTGGAGGAAACCACTAACCATCCACAGGTCAAGTTACAAATTTTTTCATACTGGGATGTGTCCAGTGGGACTAAACCTATTAGTTTGAAACAATGACAAGACTCTATATGTTGTGTTTATCACATCAATTACAATTAAAAGTTGCTAATGATGTTATATTGTCATTTATGGATGGTATATAATGAACTTATAAAACTTAAATATCCTGTGGCATTGATTAAACTAATAACTATTATAAATTATTTTTGAAAAAAAAATATTTTGGTGATATTTTCCCTAAAAACTGAAGATATGAAATCAAACTTGAAAATAAATCATGTCATATCTATCAAAAATAAATTAAATCTAAATAAATTTAAACTTTCAGATAATAAAATGAATGAATTCTAAATACAATATGATCATTAGATACTATGAGCTACAGAATACACTAACAGTTCATTTTGTCAATTTTCCCTAACACCCCTTTTTGACAATGGAACATTAAATTTCCCTTTGATTTTGGATCATCCTATATGCCTATAGGTAAAAGGAACTGAACCAAAGAGTCTTAATAAAGTAAAACTCTTATTGACAGAGTCATCTGACTGGTGGTCATTCTCCATACTGTAGTGTTCTATCTAGAACTGAGGCTAATAGGTTGATATTGGGGTCTGAAAAATCATATTTTCATAACTTATCATTCATACAATCACATACATGTGTATATGCAAATGATATCTATGAAATTTGTTTAAAGTTTCTAGACAAAGAAAATGCAGCAGGAGAATAAATTATTTTTTCTCTTCACTCAAATTAGATTGAAAAGATAGGTAGCTAGGCCTGTATTTTTAATTTAAGGCAAATAAGACAAGGGCTCCTCCTGGACTGAACACCACTACTGTTTGAAAGATTTCCATTAATAACCATTATTTATCTGCTAGACTGACAGGACCATTTTGAGGTAAAATACCTTCTACACAGTATGGTTAGGGATCCAACCCAAGACCCTAGAATCATGGTAAGATAGTAATTAATGCTACTTCACACATGATTATAATTAAAGGCCAGAGAATGGACATACAGATTACTGTACTTATAAACTTGTAATTTTCAGATTTAATTTTATTTGGTGGTGATGCAAAATGCAATTAAATCTATTCTGTATTCTGAATACAATAACATATTTATAACACAACAAAAATAGAACATGGAAATAAAATTCTGATATAACTACTAGAAGCATTATAATAAGCCTGGGGGACAAAGCATAAAGCATACTGAGATAGCATGGTCCATAGTATATATAAGAAGGAAAGGGAGATAAATGTGGATGTCTACTGTATGTAGAACCAACATGGCGACGTATAGGGAACATCCCACAACACGAGATCATATGAATTACTACATATAACATGTAAAAGAAATTTAAATATTCATAGAAATACATATAAGATCATATTGTAATTTGAAAATAACATACTTGATCAACATCTTAAATGCATTACAGAAATGTAAAAAATTTGACAAGATACAGATAATCACTATTGTATAGGCGAGTTTCTATCTTACAGAAAGGGAGACAATTGTGTGTTGGCATGTGTACACTGATAATTGTTCTAAAGTTAATGTGTTATTAAACCAGTCAGTTATGATTAAAGAAATGTCAATATCTTGTGATTTGACAATATTTTGTGATTTTGGTGTGAAAATTACATTACATCAATAGAGAGAGGAATAAAAGACAATGTTTTCTTGGCATTAAAAGGTATGTGTAATGTGTTATGAAGGTTTAAATGATTGTGTAATTTATACAAACACCTTTAAGAATGAAAGATAAAATAAATCTGGAGAGAATTAAGGTGTTCAGTGTGATCAGGGAAACCCATTACCTGAAATCATAACATTTTAATCTTTGCAGGTAAATGTGCAAATCATACTGATTAAAGAGCAGGTAAATGTTGACAATCTGATTAGGTTTTAATGGTAAAAATATCCAGGGATAATGTTAACTCTGTAGCAAGGCTTTGTACATACTTGATCATTAGTAGGTGAGCGACACGGTTCTTCTGTACTGGAACTTTCTGCGTTTGGGAACTTTTTACCTCTTGGAGAACTTGGAGCTCGTTTATAGGGGTCCATAGAACCTGTAATAAATGACACTGGTCTAAAAACTGAAATAATGTAATTATGTCTACCACCCAACAACCAAGATGTGTGCTAATAAAATACTAAACCTAAGGATTTCAAATTTAAAATATCAGAGGCCAAGCTCTTAAAGTATTCTAAAATGATTTTAACTACAGTGGAATCTGTTTAAACCAAATTCAAATTAGAACAAAATATTAAAATAATTCACCACATACAGATTTTGCTTTACTCAGCATTTGGTTCTCAGAATTCCATGTAATTAAAAGGACCCCTTCAACAATTTTCCCATTTGGGACCCATAAACCAAAATTTGTGCAAATTAAAACATGTACTCTATGTCCCAAGGATGCTTAATTTAAAATATTAAAATTAAAAACAAAATTAAAATGTGTCAAATAAATTGTGGATTCTATTTAAGACCTTTGGTATTAACATTCACCGTAGGGGTAAAGCTATTGTGCCGAGTCCTGTTTAACATACTTACCATAAAGGTCAGGAGTTCCTAAATTTAACAAACAAGTTTTCTGGAAATAGTCGATAATTGCAAGACCCGATTCATTTCCAAAAGCTAATCTGAAAGAACATAACATAATATAATGTATATAATATAAACAAGAATGATTCATTTTGATTTTATGTTTGCCCAAAAATTTCAAGGGGTGAAACGTTTTTTTACAAATACAATGTTTTTTTTTTGTAATAATGCAGTAAATTTCATAACAATTGACATAATTCAATTTTAATTCTATAAATGCCTTTCAGTCCTACTATTGTTGGGGACCTCAGTGACAGACTGGTCTAGAGTCCCAGCTTTTGGATCACAGCACCTGTCACAACTTGGGTTTGAATTCTGCTTGGGCAAATCTTAGTGTGAAAAATTTTGTCAATTTCCTTGCCAAGGGTTGGTGGTATTTCAATTTTTTTTTCATTATGCCAGAACTGAACCCTAAATAAGTGAAACTTCACTGGAGCCTAAAACACCATTTCTACAATTCACTCATTTACTCAGTTATGGCGATGTCTTTGGTAAAATATGAATATTCAGGATCTGTTCAGAGTTCTCCTTGGCAGTGAGAGCATGAATAAATCAGTTGAGTAACAGTGTTTAATGTCCTAGTCAAGAATATTTCACATATATCGAGATGTTGTCAGCTATAGACAAAGGTTCAGAAATTTTATGCTTGTGTGTTGCGCTTATGGCATTATACAGCAGGCTTCTTTATCATTCCAAGCCTACTGTGACACGGGACCTAGAGAGGTGCTGACTGAATAAAAGATCATTTCCAATTAAAACAATATTGTTAAAGTTCAGAAAGCTTGTAAGTTAATATCCTGATAACTAGTCTATTTTTTAAGATTGTCTACTTTCTGATAATGAAGACAAAAGTCAAACTATTGAATCAATTTTGGTAAAATAAGGCAATTTATTCTACAGAGCATGTTTAGGGATCAATAATAACAAAATAATGTCCTATTGAGAAAAAGTTTGTCAGTTCACTTATCAAAGGTTTGTGACCTCCAAGAACTTCAGTTTTCTCCACCATTCCAAAATTAATCAATCTAAGTGAAAGAATCTTGAATTTCTTTTTAAACTTTTCCCATTTAATAATTTTTTTCTGGCAATCACTCTCTTAGTTGAAAAGTGTTTAATGTTTAATGTTTTAGTGGCCCACAAATTAGATATATACATGTATTACATTTGACATGACTTGGTTTGTTTAGGTGGTTGACTCTGATTATATAGCCTAGCTGTATACTTACAAACCATATGATGAGTTAACACATATACTTGTTATATTGCCTGGATGTTCATTATCTAACCACGTTAGTAAACAAACTAATTCTGGTAAATAACCTGAGCTATACTTCCGACATCCAGAACGTACTTTAAGTAACGTACTAGTTTCCATCTACAAAATAATCAAATATAAATACATTAAGATGTTGTGAAGAGGTTAGATTTTCAAATTTTATCTGCAATTACTAAGAATATTAACAAATAGAAGAAACAAAGACATAACTAACAATACATGTACTGGACAACAACCAATACAACTAAGAACAGGACAAAGCACAAGTTAATGATAGAAGCCAGAATACAGGACAGCATTTAACTAATTTTCCATATTTCTATAAATTACAATTTTTTTTATTCAATTCCATGCTGTCTCTCTGCTGACTGGCTATGGCTGCCCACTAAATGGTCAACCAAAGAAACAACTACATAACCGGTCGGTTTAATAGTCGGGTTTCCTGAATAAGAGACATCAAGACATCATGCTGCACACTCTTTGGACAAGTCCATTTAAATTTCTGCCTATAACTGGTGATGTCTCGATATAAGTGAAATATTCTTGACTGGGACGTTAAACACCATTACTCACTCCCTCATTTAATATCACAATCATATCACAAGAAATACAGTACATTGCCCAAACTGCTAACTGTCGATATCTAACATGGTTTAGGAATATAGACTTACTTTTAAACTGTCAGATGCATTGCTGGAATAAGATCCCATGCTGCCACTCTGCTGACTAACCACACCCAAACTTGGTTTAGGATATTCGTAATCTGGAGATTCAAGATCATCATAAACTTCATAAACAATAGATATATCTAAACTCTGAAATAAATAAATAAATAAATAAATAAATACCCCGGTTTTAACTTCAACCACTATCCGTAAATGACTAAATGTTGATAAATAATATAAGTTGTTAAACAGGAAGTTAAATCGGAATTCACGACATGGGACCACATACTGAACTCGAATAAAAAATTTCAAGTGGCTGTGTTTAATAGTTGTTAAGAAAACTGTAATGAATTTTTTTTTTTGACGGACGGATGAAAGGACAGAGGTAAACCAGTATACCCCCTCTTCTATGAAATGTGGGTATAATGAAGGAACAAATGAATGAATCTGAAAATGTTCGACCACTACATAGGTCTACCGTAGATGTTATAATTTTAGTAATGTACTATTTCAGTGGTTTTTGCAGAGATACATTAGTGATAATTTAAATCCATCACCATAGTAAATATGATTATACTGCATTAGGTGACCTATGACATTTACATTTATTCAAAATTAATGCATGAACAGTTTTTCATTTTCAATGTATCTTATAAATAAACATTACTATATAATGTAAATACATTGACTGTTTTATTAAACTGAGATGTAATCAATAAAGTATTTATATTTGATATATAAAACTTAATAATCCTATGTGTGTCAGATTTCTGTTTTAATGGAAAGTTATGCAAATATTACTGAAATTTATATCATATTTAAACAAATCTGTAATTTTATTTAAATAAAACACAAGAGACAATGCTCAACATTCATTACATAACAATTTTAAACGGTAAAATTTATTTTGATTTAAGAGTGAGTAATGGTGTTTAACATCCCAGTCAAGAATATTTGACTGATATTGAGACATTGCCAACTATAGGAGAAGGTCCAGAAATTTCGCCTGTGCATTGTGCTGATGGCATTATACAGCAGGGTTCTTTATCATGCCAAAGTTCAACGTGACACAGGACCTCGTTTATTTTAAGTTCCCATCCGAGGTTTAAGATGTATACTCATAAAATATTAAAATATTTTTCAAGTTCATAAAATATTAAAATATTTTTCAAGCCCCGAGGTTTAAGATGTATACTCATAAAATATTAAAATATTTTTCAAGTTCATAAAATATTAAAATATTTTTCAAGCCCTGTAAGTCCAATTGTATGGGTACAAGTAAATATGCTGGGTGTCATCTCATACCTTACAATAAACTGAGGTCAATTCAATGTGGAGTTATTATTTACAGGCCCTTCACATCATTGAAGCCATGATAACCACTGGCTGGATGAGCATATAGACTTGGAACAGAAATTCAACATTTTTTAAATAATATTTTATGAGATGTATATGTTAGCACTTACAGCAATTTCTAATGATGTTTCCTGTTTAGAAAACTTTAACAATATGACATGTGTTGCACCAGCTAAACATATAACTCTACTATCTGTACATAAATATATCAAGTAAATAGCAAATGGGTCATCTTCTTCTGTATTCTTATTTTTCAATTTTTCAAAAAATTTGGCAGTTTTCATTTTATACAGGACTTGCAGTGTCACTAAAAATAGAATAAATACATTATTAATATCAAATACATGTATATTCATTAAAACATTGCAATCATTCAATTTTGACATGTATGTCATTTAAAATCAAAACTGAAACCAATAACAATAACTTATATACAAGTAACATATCAAAGAGTTTAAAGTCCAGTCTATTCCATATATTTGAAACTTGTTTTACTTTACTCTTAAGTTAGTATACAATCAAGACTGTCTTATGTGACCTTCCAAGGGACTATTGTAAAAAGGTCACATAGAAAGTCACAGTCTCTGTTTCCATGTGATTTCATGGTAACATGGGGACATAATAATGTAACAACAAAACATGTTTATGAATTTCAGTAATTATTTCCAGCACAATCATTTCCTTTAAAATGAAACATTTTCTGTGTGGTGTTCCGATAAAAAAAAAATCCTGTTTCATACATGTTAAAAATGTCACTGTCAGAAAGGGTTGGTAATTTTTGTATCCAGTTGTTCACACAATCCTCTTTTACATCCTCACATTCTCCATTCATTGTTTCCCAGGAAATGTTATGTAGTTTCTTGAAACTTTCCAACCAACCTTTTGAGACTTAGAAATAATTTTTAACCAAATGATGTACAAACTCTTAAGCTTTGGTTTGTAATAAAGGACCAATAATATTGATTCGTCGAATAATGGTGCCCCTGAACCAAGTGATAGTCAGATCATTAATTTCTTTATTTCCAGTTAGAAAACAAGTTTGCTTTGATGTTAGTGGTACATTATTTTGAAAGTCACTCATTCGTTTACTTTTCTGTTTTCTGAAATTCTGAATTTGTGCTTTTCCGACACCAAATTCCTCTGCTATTTTGAAAGCTGGCTTTCCCTGATCGATTAGTCTGATAGATCATTCTTTTTTATGTCAGCCATTTTCCTTTGTTTAACATTGGAACAACCTAGACAGGTTCTATGTGTTTGCTTGTTCCGTTAAGATCTTGTATTCATGTTGTGGAAACTAGTCGGGGACTTTGTCTATAATATGTAAGAAGTGGGAGTTATTCCCCTTGATGGGAGACCATCTGAAAGACGCTTAATGCAGGTAAATTTAAAACTTAGGCCTGTAAAATCATGGTCACTTGTTGCATCAGACAGGCAGTCGCTATATACAATCAAATTACACAGATAAATGTATTGGGCGGTCCAAAATAAGGTTGCATGAGACAGAATATCGCTATACAGGGGGTGGCTATGGCAGTCCAGACAGTACTTTTACCAATTTCTATCCATATCAATGTAATACATTTATTTAACAAAAATTTAAATAGGATCTGAATTCAAGGATTACGGTAATTAAAAATCTCTATATCATAGCTGTTGTTTGTTAGGAAGGTCACATTGTACGCTTTGTGTCAGTTATATCAGTGGCTATTAAATATTTGCCACATTAAACTCTTATTTAGGGCTGTCAAGGTCCAAGTTGACTGGAGGAATTTTACCACACACCTACATATCAGGGTCTATTATAAAAGGAATTGCTGAGTTAAAATGTCACTTTTAAATACTGCAAAAACTCCAATATTTTAATTCTATGAACGAATTTGACATAGTAGTTAGATAAAATAAACCTATGACAAATATAAATGTGTATAGTTATGTATGGATGGCAGTGTATAATTTGTTACTGGATAAAACATTTATCATTTAATATATATTCTCAGATTATATAGTCATGTGCGACTCATTATGACTTCTATAGAGGTATGTTTAGAGGATCTTGTCTGTAACACAAGATACAACTTTTATATTTTACAGAGGAATCTGCTTGTTTTATAAAGGTTATGTATACTATATAAGCAGGCCTTTATATAAAGTTTAATATATCTAAAGACAAGGAATCAATTTTACTGACTTTTATAAGCAGGTGATCTTTGTAAAACTGTAATGGTGCATACCTTTACAAAACACCCGGTCTCACTTCCGTGATGGAAGTATAAGTGTTTGACCTAATTTGCAAGTTTTCAAAGTTTTTACTTTGTTTTTTTCTTCCGGATAGTGATTTGAACATGTGGTGTTATGTTTGTGTGTTTGATTATGTTGACTTCATTTCAATTCAAATACCTACCTGATGAAGCATCCCAAAATTTTAAACTTCCATCTGCATGTCTGAAATTTTAAACAAAATATATAAATACATTATAAGGTGCTGTACTGTGCATCTTTTATATACAATGTACAAGTTTTATAATAAGTGATTGTTTTTTACTTCCCAATCAAGAATATTTCTCTTATATCAAGATGTCACCAGCTATAAGTGAATTAGAGGCAGATATTTTCATTTTTGCCATGCGCTCAGAGCAAATTGTAGGGAGGGTTCTTAAATGTGCCACAGCTGTCTTGTCAAGTGACATTGGCTTTAAGATTCTTCTGAAGCATCCTATGACTTTCTAAATTCCCACATATTATAATCAATGAAGAAATAGGTTGAGTGTAGCATTTGAACTCTAAAGCAATGTGTAAGCTACAAATATTAGCAGCTGGTAAAATGTTAAGGTTTAAGACTTATTCTTCTAATCTTCTGTTGTAGAACTTGAAGTATGTGAATTATGATTTATTCATCTTTTGTTTTCGAATTAAAATTTGCGAGATATATAACTTTTAGCAATAATAGTACAGTACCTTACTTTTGGTAAAATAGTTAAGAATTGGTATAAATATACAATATAATGATGATAATGATGATACTATACCCTGTAATAACAATTTCTGGGTAACTACACGTTGTTGTACCCCATTCTCCACCTTTGATAGGCCATGACTGAAAATACAAATACAAATATAATAAACATCAATCAGCATGCAAAACTTTTAAAGGAAGTAGACATATCTCTGCTTTGCAAAATATTCAAAATTTAAAGACAGAGTGGAATCATTGGAATCTGTTGAATTAGCCATGTACTGTATTTTATGAGGCGTTTTCTTTTAAATTCACATTTTTAATTGTTCTTTAAATAGATATTAGGCAGTTTATTCTCAGTAAGTTATTTATCAAAACATTATCCCAGTTTCACTATAGATACAGAGATATTTGTACATGGCATGCACCATGAGTAACTTGTCCATATTTGTGCCACTTGGTCATAAACCAAGTCACTGTTTTTGAAAATTAGTGAAACAGACAATTACATTAGTATTGTCATTATCTAAAATTTAACATACCTTTTCACTAAATCCAGTTCGTTTTTGCTTTGAGCCAACAGAATAAAATGCTGGAATGAGATCGGGAGGACAGTCTGCATAATACTGAAGGGCAGTGACAGGAGATTCATGTAGGTCCATAGGATACGGGTTCTCAAAACAAGGATACCTAAAAATACAAATATACTCAGATTAAAGGGCAGTGACAGGAGATTCATGTAGGTCCATAGGATACAGGTTCTCAAAACAAGGATATACCTACAAATACAAATATATACTCAGATTAAAGGGCAGTGACAGGAGATTCATGTAACCCCATAGAATACTGGTTCTCAAACAAGAATACCCTGTCTGTATGTTAAAGAGTAAGGAAGGGGTTGTTGTGTTATGTTTGCATATAGACATTAAATTTTGTCCTTCATTTTGCACTTTTTAGTTTTAGGGGTAACATAAACTTTGCTCATAACCTGCATCTATATAAGTCTGATTGTTGTGTTATTTTTGCATACAGAGAATTGTCCTTTATTTTGCACTTTTTAGGTGTACAATAATGTTTTCTCCTGATTTTTATCTATATAAGCCTGGATTATTGTGTAATGGATTAAGTTTGTTGACATTTACACTACAGAGTTATACTGAGTAGGTGTAAACTCAACTCGGGAGCTTTTATCATTATATATTTTTTGTTGTAAATATCATGACATTCAATGTTCAAATCAATATTTATCTGTTTTATTTTTTATGATCAGATAAAGAGACTGATATGTCTTCACATCTCTATAAATGACCTTTTATAAAATGTTACAAACACTGCCCATCTGTTGTCAGATTTAAATCAGCATTACCTCCTACTGAAATTGGAGTATATATATATAAGATTAGGGATGTCATTGTCTTTGGGTCTCCAAAATAGATTAATATTAATATTTAAAAAACCTTTATATATAAGATATTTATTATTGATTTAGTAACATGTTTTGATTTTTTAGAAAATTCTTGACTTTAGAATATCCAAGTTCTAGCCCTTGAATGTTCAGCAAAGCCTCAGTTAAGATTTTTCAAAATGCTAGACACTGTGCCAAGTAATCAGGTGTTGTGTACTTGGCACTAAGTAGTTGTAACTTAACACTAGAATAAGATGGAATTTTATTTGATGTATTTTTTTTAAATTTAAGCATTATGTTTTGACAATTTAGTAAGAATCATTGATGATTTCTGCCAAATAATCTACTTGGCACTGGTTTGGATAATCTTGTAAATGAAATTAAATAATTTAAATTAATTTAAATATTAAAACAGCAAAAAAATCAAACTAAAATTAGAGATATTTCACAGAATACAGCCATTATATGATTATATTAACTTAAATTCTTAATTTATATCCATGAGTATATGACCGAGTAAATAAATACAGTCAAACCTGTCTATAAAGGCCACTCAATGGAACCAGTAAAAGTGGCCTTTATATACAGGTTCAAACAATATGAATCAAGAACATTTTGGATACAATTCTACTGGCCTTTATAAGCAGGTGGCCCTTATATAGAGGTGGCCGTTTAGGCAGTTTGGACTATAATCAGAAAATTTAATTTTTGAGAGCATCAGAGGCATTTTACCATACATATTACTTTGTTCCAGAGATTTTGATAAGAAAATTAAAATAGTGCGACACACAAAAAAATTGAAACAACTGGCAGTTAATTTTTATAATAGTTTAATATTCTGAGTATTTCCTGTATTTCTGCTGATTAGTGCATGAAGCAAATACTTCATTAGAATTAAATATCAATGTCTGGTAAATAATAAACCCACACAACTTTACCTGCCTCACAACTTTACCAGACAGACACAATCCTACACCTGACATTTTACTAAGTAAACATCCCCTTTAGGTTTAATATCTCATATGGTTTTCATTTATTTATAAATAGAACTTTTAAAACTCCCCCTTTTTTTAAATAATTCAAATATTGATTATCAAAGTTAACAAAATAATATTACTGCTGCTGCTGGTAGTAAATGACATCATCAGCACATTACTCCGGGGAAGTGGGCCAATGTTTCTCACTTATTATTTTATATAGAAAGCATAGTTTCATCTCAAGTTACCAAATCCATTTCCTTAATCAAAATCAATTCTATTTCAATTTCTAAATTCTCAAAAAGTCAAATAAAATAATAAAACAAATTTATCAAGTCAGAAATTAGAAACTTGGAATAGGACTAAAAGCCGAGAAGGGGCTTGTGTAGTCGGATAAAAATTAGAGTATTGGATTACAATAATTCAGTTAAAATTCATTAAGTTATAAATGTGGATACGTCTTCGTGTCAGGACGGCTTTATATCCACATCAATATTACACAACATTTACATTTACAATCAGAAATAGTATAGGGCAAACAACACTGACCTGTCTGCTTGACCTTAAGATATATTTATCATGGGGAATTAATCCATTACATGAGTAGTAATAGGATTCGCAATTCAGTGTCCACGCGTAGTGTATCTCAGTATGTAGATAAAATAAATATGTGCATTCCCTATATATAAATATACTCATTCACAATAAATATTTAAAGTAAGGGTCAAGCTGACAGGTTAATGTTGTTTGCCTAAATTTAGGATTGTTACAATATATCTAGTATTGTATGAGGGTGAGATAACATTTGTCTTTATTTAGTTTAAATCAGAATAATTTGGCTAGGAATCCAGCCAGGTGTCTGTTAGATTGCTGAAACTAGAACCATGTCAGTTTACTGTGGTTTTAAATAATGTAAATTCTAAAATAATATGATACATAAAAACACTCAAATTCCAATTAATTTATACATGTTATAGCAAAGATTGAATCTTGTGAAAATCAATGGTTCTGCAGACAAACACTGAGAAGTTCCAGGTTTTTATAAATGATCTCTAGACTATCATTATATACCCTGCAAAAGAAGTTTAGGGGGTTTGTAGGTATCACCCTGTCTGTCCTTCCATTTATCTGTCTCTCCATATCTTCCATGTCTATGGATGGATTTTGACCAAACTTGGCATAAAATATATACCAAAATGAGATGATGTATCACATCCCATATTTCTGTGCATAGGTCAAGGCTCAAGGTCAAAAGGTCAAATTTTAGAAACAACAACTCAACACTGTTGGGGGCGGGAGGTATTCGTCTTTCTTTTTTAATACTAAAGCTTGAATCTTGTGTAAATCAATAGTTCTAAGGTTCAGATTTCTGTGTTTCAAACATGATGCAAACTAAAAACCATTTAATATTAATGCCTGAATCTCATGAAAATCAATGGTTCTGCAGACAAGCAAGAAAGGCCTTGTGATCTGCAACATCCGGATCACTGTGTCCTAGAAGGTGGTGTTAACCTTAGTAACATTTACTATCCCTCGGATAACGTACCACAACAATCTACCCCCGAAATAATGAACAAATCAGTAGTACCATTACAGTGAGTGACCTAAAAAATATATACTCACCCTGGTGTGGTAAGATCAACAACAACGAGGTCGTTTTGCAGCAGCACTACTATAGCATAGGGTTCTTGGAAGTCTGAAATCGCATAAAAAATATAAATGAACATTAATGAAGAAATATTAATTTTGAAATTGCACATAGTTTTTACTACCTATATATCAAAATAAATCCAGTATGGACAAAACTTATCAAGAAAAATATATTTATATATGCAAGACCAGAATGATTTTAATTTAACCACATTGTTCAAAGTATACATGACTGCAGTTTGATGAACAGATTTATTGGTTAAGGACCAAAGAATTGTATATATCTACTGGCTTGAATTTTACATTAAATATTCTAGCTAACCTAGGAATGTTATATTCAATTGAAGAGTTTTCAGCAAAACAGATTATGCTAGTTGTCACTATGATATTTGGATTATTTAGTTTAAGGTCTCTCAATACATTTAACAACTTGTTTTATCAACAAGACTCATAAATTTATCTAAATATAGAATTTGTCTGGCTGTTGTATATATTCATTTTGATAAATTTAATGAAAATTATTTACATACAAGCTTATAATTGGTTAAAAACAGTGAAATTATTCAGTTATTTAATATGTTTAGAAAAGTTAGAGTATTCCAACTGTCGTTAAGCAATTTGATAAAGAGTGGAGTAGATAATAGTGTTTAACACCCTAGTCAAGATTCTATCACATCAAGGGGTAATTTCTGGAATGGTGGAGGCAACCAGAGAATCAGGAGAAATCCACTGATCTTTGGCAAGCAAACTCATACATTCTTCACACTAGGATCTGTTCCAAGTGGGATTTGAACCTAGGAGAGGATAAGAGCTATGATCTAGAAGCCCATGCTTTAGATCACTTGGCTACTGAGGTCCCCTATAGTAAAGAAGAGTTTTACATACCATTTTGCCATGGGGTTTCACAAAGTGGTACAAAATCAACAACGTTATGTTCCATTTCTAACACTGTTGTACTTTTACCATTCATCACAGTTATGCTTGGAGTTGTACGACCTGCTCGCTCATAAGACATGCCACCAGAAAATATTACTAAAGGGTCGCTGAAAAAAGAATAAAAATAAAAGCAACTAGTCACAAAAATTTTACTAGGGGGTCACTGAAAGTTGTATCAAAACTAGAGAACACACAAAAAGACATTAAAACAATACTAAGTCTCGAGTCTTCCATTAACCATGGTACAATTAAACCTCATTATCATGCCCCTCCATGACTCTGGAACCTGACTTATTCTCACAGTACACTGTATTTCTCTGTAACTTACACCCCTAGCCTTATAATTTAGTTTAGCAGTAGTGTAAATGTAGAGTAAAAATTATTATAATGTCTTCAAGTTTTTCTGAAAGCCTATATCTTATAAACTGTTATAGAAAAGCAGAAATGCTTTAAAAAGAAGCAGTATTTAACACTGGTTTTATAAAGGCAAAGTGACAACAAAATTAGTTGAACAAATTACAAATCATACCAATATTTGAGTTGGGTTCAACTTTCAGGATTAATATAAAGAAAAATTACCTATTTCTAAGAGATTTCCATTCAACTTTGGCGATTGGTTTACAAGGATCTGGTTTTCCATCTTTACTAATTTTAGCTACAACAAAAACAGGAAAAAATTATAAGTGCTTGAGTGTACTTTGGTGAATGATGTGTTATGTTCCTGTCAAAATTCTGTCACTTGTACTGAGGCAGCTAGTTCTTTTATGGTAGAGGAAACCGGAGCACTTAAAGAAAACCACCAACCTGCAGCATATTAATTTACAAACTTGCAGCTGGAAAACAATACAATTGTTATGTAATCAATATCCTAGGTATACAACAATAACCTGTCTGTCAGGAATATTCATATACAATGATTCACCCAATACATGGTTAGTTTTAGGATTCAAAGTTATAGATAACCAATGCATGTTTTCAATGGTGTAGACGAAATAAACACCAGAGTTCCCTATAAGTAAATCTACTGGCTGATAATAAATATTTAAATTAAAGGTCAAATGGACAGGTCAGTGTTGTTTATCTCTAACGCATAATCTTAAATCAATGCAATAAATTTAAATCATCTTGTTTAAAACCTCTATGGATCCGACTGAAATCCTGTTGTTTTTTTTTTAATTTTTAAAATAAATACATGTATTCAAAAATTTTAACTCCTTTGTGATTTCCTGGAAAATAATAGCCATATATTGATTTTGTTTTTAAAAATACAAATACAAAATACATATTGTTCATGAAATATTCATCTACCAAAGATACCACAAAATGTCAAAATATTAAAAGTGAATGCACTCTAGCAAGTACAACACAAAAGTTTACGTACAAGTAACACATTTTCAACTTTATAACAATAGTATGGTAAACCGATAATTTATAAAACAATAGTTTTAATTCAAATAATGTCATGAAGCATTTTTTAAATGAATTTTTTATTTACAATATTTTTTTTTTGATGCAGGCATGCATTATTCAAATTGAACTGTTATTTAGATCCTGTTCAGTATGAATTCTTTCATTTAAAACAATACACATTATATTATGATGACTACTTTCTTTTAAGTTTCATTATCATAATCCTTCCAAGTTGTCCTGTTATACATATTTTCAGACTTGATACACTAAGTTTTAGATGTTAAACCACTCAACTGTCAAGAAATATTGTTTATAGTGCTATAATTTTCACTGCTGTGCAAGGCAGACTGAATATTGTATAATTACTGGTACTTTACTTTGCATGACGGTAGAAGTGATACCACTATAAACAAAATACCTAGACAGTTCATTGTTATATTTATGTTACATATTTTCTAATTTAAAATTTGTTTTTTTAATTTTTATAGAAATATTCGAACCCTGTACTTTACGACATCCGTCCTAAGTCATTGCAACAGCCAGACAGTTTATATCACATGTATATTGTATTCATAAGCAAGTCACAAAAGCAATGAAATGTAAGGCTAATATAAACCCAATAGCTCTCAAACAAAGTTTTATAAAACAAAATCATTGCAAATGTAAATAATTCTTCACAAATTTAGTTGACAAACAAGTTTTAAAAACAAAGCCTTTAAACTTTGTCTAGAACAATTTTGTGATTTTTTTTCTAGCCTCTAAGATCTTGTTATAGCAATGTTACATAACTCTGAACAATTTTCCTCCAATTTTATTTAGAAACTGGAAGTTTAAATGTTTTAAAACTAATCAAGAGGCACACCATATTTTTATATTGATTTTTTTAGAAGACAACACATTGTCTAGTTTTTTTATGCATCTATTTATCACACATCTTGCCAATAGCAACTCTGATACGATTGAACATTTAACAATATATTGTTTATCAATTCTACATATCTTGGTGTAATTACAAAATTTTAATACACATAAACATATTGAATTCCTCAATAATTATGTAACTATGGCAACAAAAATTACCCTTTAGAATTGAATTGCTTTAGATTGATTGATTCTAAAAGTCAAGAATGTTTTACTTCCAAAGGCAATACTGAATAATAAGTGATTTCACTTCTTAAAGATTATTGCAGCTATGGGTGCTGATGACAATGAGCTGTAAGGATACTATTTACCATGCCTACCATTACACCAGGTATCCCTAACGATGGTCACATCAGAAGGACCATGTAACATTACCTTAATGCTGAAGCACTGTAACTAACCTAGAGTAAGAGTGTTTTACAACCTAATGAAGATTCTCTCACTAATATGGAGGTTATCAGTGTAAGGACCATGTGGAAGGAAACTGGAGTGCCCAAGCAATGTACAAGTGGGATTCAAACACAGACAGTGATTTCTAAGTGTGTACTTTAGATATCAAGCCCCCCTGTATATACATGCTTTTGGATCACAGTGTTTCTTACTGTCTAGGTTCCCATTCAGGACAAATCCTAATGTGAGGAAGTTTGTCAGTTTGCTTGCCAAAGGTTGGCGTTTTTCTCAGAGCACTCGGGTTTTCTCCACCATCCCTGAACTGACAATCCTCCATATAAGTGCAAAGATCTTGAATAGGTGTAAAACTCCATTACTCATTCCACCCCCTGTAAATAGTCTAGGATTTGTAAGAGAATAATAGTCAAGTTTATTTTGTGTGGAACACACTCTGGATTAACTCTGGGTTTAATGTCATATACAGCCAATTACAGGTAAACTAAATGTATGTATCAATATTATTGACACTCGACCGACCTGGTTTTAATATTATATGTTGTGACCTACCATGTGGCATCATGACACTCATGGGTTTTTGTAGAGTTTTAATATTATATGTTGTGACCTACCATGTGGCATCATGACACTCATGGGTTTTAGTGTTGTTTTAATATTATATGTTGTGACCTACCACGTGGCATCATGACACTCATCGGTTTTTGTAGAGTTTTAATATTATATGTTGTGACCTACCATGTGGCATCATGACACTCATGGGTTTTTGTAGAGTTTTAATATTACATGTAGTGACCTACCATGTGGCATCATGACACTCATGGGTTTTTTGTGGAGTTTTAATATTACCTGTTGTGACCTACCATGTGCATGTGGCATCACGACACTCATGGGTTTTTGTAGTTTTAATATTACATGTTGTGATCTACCATGTGGCATGTTTTTAGTGGAGTTTTAATATTATATGTGAACTACCATGTGGCATCATGACACCCATGGGTTTTTGTGGTGTTTTAATATTATATGTTGTGACCTACCATGTGGCATCATGACACTCATGGGTTTTTGTGGTGTTTTAATATTATATGTTATGACCTACCATGTGGTATCATGACACTCATGGGTTTTTGTGGTGTTTTAATATTATATGTTATGACCTACCATGTGGCATCATGACACATCATGATTTTTTCTAGAGTTTAAATATTACATGTTGTGACCTACCATGTGGCATCATGACACTCATGGGTTTTAGTGGAGTTTTAATATTATATGTTGTGAGGCTTCCATCTGTATGACTGCACATGAACTGTTTCCCTTCATGGTGCCAAGATATAGACCGTAGAGCCTGAAAAATAAAATATATTTCAAATTAATGGATCATAAAAAATAGTATATATTTTACATTAATGGATTTCATTATCAGAGATATATATTTTAATCTAAAAAGGACTATATTCACACTAATCATTTCTTATAGACCATTTCAGGTATGGATTTACAACCACAGGGTTTCATATACAAACTAAAACTTACATTTGTGAATGAATAAGAGAGTGCTTGAACACCAGGAGAATCATTGTGAAGAATATACTGTAAGTTATTCAAAGACAGCTTGGTATATTAACATATTGAATTTCTGTACTGTTAACCAGTTAAAGTAGGTTTTATGGGCAGGTGGTCTTTATATACAGGTTCAAATAAAATGAATAAGGAATAATTGGGATAGAATTCTACTGGTCTTTATAAACAGGTAACCCTTCTATAGAGGTGGTTTTTAAGGCAGGTTGGAATGTATATGACAGGCTGATAATCTAGATCATAATAATTGAGAGTGTATGATTTAATTGTGGTCACAGAGAAGAAACTTTATTTCTTATATCATTCATATATACATATACCATAGATAAAATTTAATCTAAACCTGTTAATACATAACCATCAGAATTAGGCTAATGATTTCTGTATAAAGACATAAAAATCAATACTTCTGTACATCTGATACAGCCAGGCTGTGACTATAGGCACTGCACACAGTTATACGTCTACAGTCTTATACATGTATATATCCCAAAATATATTTTTATGTGTTCATAATAAATATCTTAGGACTTTTGCTCCACTTCAAATATAAACACGATTTTGTAGTGAAATAAAATATTCTTAGTGACAAAATCAAAGCATGCCAGTAATATGCACGGAATCACTTTTCAATTATTTCTATCTATTCTCATTATAATCAAAAGAGAAGTTAATAACCAGAGGCTCAGGATGAGCCTGTATCGCTCACCTGACTAAAATGCTTTTAAAGCAAATTTGTATATATGCTTTTCCAATAGGGTCCAATGTGAAACAACGTTCTCGGCTGGCAGCCATGTTTTATCACTTTTATGGCAGATCAGAAAAATTTTGGCAATCTATGTAAAGGACCTTCTATACATCATTCCTGTAAAGTTTGGTTCAATTTGCTTCAGTCATTTCTGAGGACATAGTCAAAAACGCGTTTTTCCCACAGGGTCCAATGTTTAACTATCTTTTGCGCTGGCAGCCATGTTTTTTGGCAGATCAGAAAAATTTTGGCAATCTAAGTAAAGGACCTTCTATACATCATTCCTGTGAAGTTTTGTTAAATTTGCTTCAGTCATTTCTGAGGACATAGTCAAAAATGCGTTTTTTCCCATAGGGTCCAATGATAAACTGCGTTTTTTACCATAGGGTCCAATGTTAAACTATCTTTTGCACTGGCAGCCATGTTTTTTGGCCAATCAGAAAAATTTTGGCAATCTATGTAAAGGACCTTCTATACATCATTCCTGTAAAGTTTGATTCAATTTGCTTCACTAGCTTCAGAGGAGATAGCATATATATGCTTTTCCCATAGGGTCCAATATTAAACTATCTTCTACGCTGGCGGCCATGTTTTTTGGCGGATCAGAAAAATTTTGGCAATCTAGGTAAAGGACCTTCTTTACATCATTTCTGTAAAGTTTGGTTAAATTCGCTTCAGTCATTTCTGAGGAGATAGCCAAAAATTCGTTTTTCCCATAGGGTCCAATGTTAAACTATCTTCTGCGCTGGCGGCCATGTTTTTAGGCGGATCAGAAAAATTTTGGCAATCTTTGTGAAGGACCTCCAATACATCATTTCTCTAAAGTTTGGTTAAGTTTGCTTCAGCAGTTTCAGAGGAGATAGCCAAAATGTGTTTTCCCATAAGGTCCAATGTTAAACTATGTTCCCCGCTGGCAGCCATGTTTTTAGGCGGATCAGAAAAATTTCGGCAATCTAAGCAAAAGACCTTCCATACATCATTCCTGTAAAGTTTAATTGAATTCGCTTCAGTCGTTTCAGAGGAGATAGCCAAAATGTGCGTTTTCCCATAGGGCCCAATGTTAAACTTTGTTTGGCCCTGGCGGCCATTTTTTTTGGCGGATCAGAAAAATTTGGGCAATCTTAGTAAATGACCTTACATACATTATTCCTGTAAAGTTTGGTTCAAATTAGCTCAACGGTTTCAATGAAGATAGCAAATATATGCTTTTCCCATAGGGTCCAATGTTAAACTATCTTCTGCGCTGGCGGCCATGTTTTTTGATGGATCAAAAAAATTTTGGCAATCCAAATAAAGGACCTTCCTTACACCATTCCTGTAAAGTTTTGTTAAATTTGCTTCAGTCATTTCTGAGGAAATCGTTAAAAATGCATTTTTCCCATAGGGTCCAAGTTAAACTATCTTCTGTGCTGGCAGCCATGTTTTTTGGTGGATCAAAAAAATTTTGGCAATCTAAGTAAAGGACCTTCCATACATCATTCCTGTAAAGTTTGGTTAAAATTGCTCCAGTGGTGTCAGAGGAGATAGTCAAAATGTGAAAAGTTTACGGACGGACGACAGACTACAGACGACGACGGATGCCAAGTGATGGCAAAAGCTCACATGGCCTTTGGCCAGGTGAGCTAAAAACCAGTCCAAACAAAAAAATTTTGAAAGGGCCATAATTCAGAACAATCAATGAACCTCAACAGGCCAAAACTGTTCATATTATCATATTATGATGACCCTTCCCACCAAGTTTCATGAATATCCAAGAGAAGCTTGAATGGATGAACGAATAGATGAATGGTTGATAAAAAATTCTGTTTTTTAGACCTTTTCTAAAACAGGCGGTCCCCTTATAATTACCATTTTAAACAGGGCATCGCAAGTGAAACTAATCCCCTCACAACGAAATATGGCATGTACGTAAGCAGCATTAATTAACCATTATTATTATACGATCATATATCTTTGTGAACTTTAATAAAGATGGATGATCAACAAGATTCTAAGGCAAGTACAAAAAGGACAAAGTATTGGATAATAATTCTGAGAATAATTAAAAAACAAAGTACAAAAGTATTGCCATATTATGTATAAAGTATATTACATGGTCAACAAGATTCCTAGACAAGTACAAAAAGGACAAAGTACTAAGAATAATTAAAAAACAAAGTATTGCCATATTATATATATACAATATAATACAGAAGATGGATGTGGATAGATCAATGCTAGAAGTGTAAAACAGATCCCCATGATACTGAAACAATTATCTATCTATGTAATATCTATTGTGTGTGTTTATATAATACTAAGTCATGCAGATAGAGGTATTCAATTCACTGGACCAATACATAAATTTCCCCACTTATATCAAGATTTCACGTGCTTTGATGCACAAAGAACAAAACATGCCATTTTCTACTTTTATCTAACATTACACTAGTTTTTCTACGAAATACAAGTTTTATCAAACACGCATGATACAGAATCTTGTATCACTACACTGTGGTGATACAACATTGGCGGTAAAGTGCACGTGCACGTTCTCATTGTGACGTCATTTGGGAGAATGTAGAACAAATGTCATAACATAGTTCAGTGGTTTTCTGTGGTAAAATGTAATTGTTCACATTAAGTATTGTTTTTTTTATTATTTTAAATAAGCTAATTGGAAATGTTGGATAAAAATATTATATACACAGTGTGTAGGTATAACCCTTCGTATCAGGTCTTGTCCTTTTTTCGTAGCTGTATCGGCTACGATAAAAGGACTCGACCTGATACTGAGGCTTGTACCTACACACTGTGTATATAATATGTATGTATCAAGAGTTCACAAGTTTTGTTGCACAACACATCAACTGAAGGAAAACCGCTATTATACCCCCACTTAAAAAGTTGGGGGTATATAGTGATAGGGGTGGCTGTCCATGCGTCCTTCCATTACACCTTAGGGTACCTATCTCTTATCCGAAACTCCTCCTAAACCCTTCAATGGATTTTCATGAAACTTTCACACAATCTTTGTGATATAATGTAGATGTGCACCTCTTATTTAAAAATTTGATCTGATGGATGGGGGGGGGGTATTTTTTATGAGCTTGTGGCTCACAGTTTTTCTAGTTTTTATTTATATTGAGGTGAGCCACATCAACAACACATAGTCAAAATATGGCATTGGCAAAGACATACTGATAATCTTTTGGTAATTAACAGTTATTACCAGTTTTATTTACTAAACATCAAGCAATCAATCACAATGAAGATGCTAATTGAAACTTCATGTGACAAAAAGCCTTTATCATTATCATATACACCACTAATTAGGCTAAAATGACTATAGTAACAAGCTGGTAATATATCTCAAACATCAAGATGATGAAAATAACATTAACATTAGTTTATTAGTTAATCAAAGGCTCATAATGAGACTATACATATCTTTATTAATATTATTTCCATTTTTTATTAGGAAGCCTCTGTGGCTGAATGGTATTAAAGTGCCAACTGACAGATCAAGAAGGACTCTCACTATCTTGGTTTAAATTGCATTCAAAATAAATTCTAGTATGAAAGTCTGTAGGTTCACTTGTGGAGAGAGGTAGTGGTGTTTTTTCAGGTACTCCTCTGATTACTTCAACCAACCCAGAAATGACTGCCTCTGCAAGTAGAGACTTGACTGGGGTGTACAACACCACTACTCCACTGTATTTCTATTAGAGAATTTAGACTACAACACCACATTTATCTGCTGTTATAACACGACTCTCTCTCTCTCTCTCTCTCTCTCTAATTTTTTTGTGAAAGGGGCAGGACATGTGCAATTGTGAAAATAAGGATCATAATGGCCAAATCTGTAAAAAAAAGAATAAACGATAGAAAACTCCAAAATACAGTTTTAAAGCTGATTTTTCCAAAATTGTTATAATTGGCAACATGATGGAAAAGATTTAATAAAAGTTTGAAATTGTGAATGGGGCAGGATATCAGTCCAAAAATGACCCAGTGAGAGCCCTGTATAAGCATAATGTCTATATTCTACTTAGTTATGCTGTGAACTTACCTCCGGGGCATTGTATCTAAACTCTGCAGTTTTACTCTTCAGATCCCACAACACTATGGCACCAGTTTCAAAGCCGATCAACAGCTGTAACAGAAAGATAGCACAATCACATACAGTATAAAATCATTTATTATTACTCTCACGTTACCGTAAAGTACCTAATCTAAACATCATCTTTTGTCTCAATACACAACTAAAGTTGCTTTACAAGACTCAATATCAGCTTCAGGGATGAACACTGCTGTCTAGAGAAAATACATCATTATTATCATCAGATAACTAAAAGTAATAACTTTCAATAAATGCAAGACAAGTTATATAATGAAAACATCAGACAGAAAAACACATACATGTACCTTTGTATATATAATTCTTTACTGTAAAACAGAAATTTTTGAGAAGTTTTATTTCACAGCAGTTTTTAGTCTGGCCTTTCAGCTAATATAAAACTGCACTAAAAATATAAATATAAGGGACTTAGATGTGCACACAAAATGATGGTGCTCTCGATAAAAGCAGTTTCTATTCCTTCTGTAAAGTAAAATTGCTAAAATAAACATGTGCCAATATTAAGTGGCTTACAGTAGTTTTCAGTCTAGAAGCATGTCCTTGCAGCAATGTCCAGAAAGCAATAATTTTGTACCGCAAAATCAGTTTGCAAGCCAACTGTGGCCCATTTAATTCTTAGTTGGGTTTTGAAAACAAGTTTTACTATTTCTCCCCTCAATTTTTCCTTTGACTATTTTTAGGTGTGGTACAAAATGACCCTACCACTTATATTTTACATCTTATTCTTAAACATTAGAAATGTTGATATAACAAAGACATTTTATGTCTTTTCTATGTCAAGTTTTGAATTCAAATATCCAGATTTATTCTTAATCTTGATATAAATACAGTCAAACCTGTCTATAAAGGCCACCCAAGGGAACCAGTAAAATTGACCTTTATAAACAGGTAGCCCTTATGGCAGGTTGGACTGTACTGAAGTCAAATGCACTTTTAGTCATAAAAGCTTTAAGAGTTGACTAATTAAATGCTAATATTTACAAATTTAAGATGTATCTTCTCTAGCAGAACAATTAAATGATCCATATTACAACAGGAAGTAAATGACCTATTTATTGGTTATTTCTCTGAAACATAAATGGCCTATTTACTTAAAAACACTGACCAGTACATCAGAGAGTGACCAATACCAGTATTGGATCATTATCGGAATTCTACTGAGTACAATTTGTGTATGGATTTAACAAACTTCTGGGTGGTAAAAATGTGGTTGATGTACAGACTAAATAGGGTAGAGAGCATCTAATGACCACAGTTTCAAAGCCATTCCCTATAAGATATTTCTACAAAATCAAAATTTAAATTGGAATTTGGAATTATTTTGTGTTTTCCAGACATCCATAAATTAAAAGTGTAGTTGTTGTGTTAATTATTCCTCTTTTCAGGAATTACTAATATAACAGAAGTGAGCCTTGTAAGTCATTTTAGTGGCATTTAAGGCTGTACTCTGAACCAAATATGATAAGATCCATTTGGCTAAAAGCTGTAAAAAAGCTGCTGTGAGTTTAATTTTGAAGCAAATTTCAGAAGCATTCAGTTCTTTACTGGAACCTACTTTTAAGAAAAGTTCAGTTTTGAAGAACCTAACTTTTAGTGGCATTCAATTCTGTACCAAGCCAAATTATAACCCACTTTTAGTGATATTCTTTAATGCACCACATAAGAACCACTTTTAGTGGTTCTCAGTTATGCATTGAGTTGCATAATCAACAATCAGTCACATTCGATTCTGTATTTGGCCACATAATTACCCATGTTAGTGGCATTCAGTTGCATACTGAGCCACAAAAAAACACACTTTTAATGGCATGCAATTCAGTTGGCAGTGCATTTTGTAAAAAGCCACATAATTTCCCACTTTAAAGAGACATTCAGTTATGTACTGTATAGATATACATCAAGTATAGGATCATTTAGTCACATGATTAAGCTATAATTCACAGTCATTATTACATTATAGTGGCTTTGGTCTACATAAAGACAACACATCAAGTCTACACTACAGCAATCAATTAATTTTTCATATTACGGCACAAACAACAGTCATGTTAGAAGATATCAAGTCTGGTTTAATGTTTGTTTATCATGAATATAGACCCATGAAGTTCTCAGAAAATGGTCAGAAATATTGACAGAACAGTAAAGACACTTACAGTAATGTTTACTTAACCTCTCTGTCTGTGGTTTTATTGGAGATGTTCATTAAGTCAGCAACTGTCAGTCATAGATTTTAAACATCATATCGATCATGTCAAGTCTTTTATGAAACAATACATATACATAACCAAAAGTAACTCCGATATAATTATCTTTATTTAGAAATCACAAAGTTTAATTTTTAATTATAAGGAGATGTTGACTACAGTTTTGTGTCATACATATCTTATTGCAAATACCATCACCTATCAACAACTGACAATGCTCCTTGAGCGGGATCGAAGCTAGATAATGAGAGCTGTTGTGATATTCTAGCCAGCGCTTTTGACCATTTGGCTACCAAGGTCTTGGCTGGATGTCCTGTTTCTTGGTACTGAAACGCGTTAGGTGCTGGGGAATTTGGTGTTTTGTTGCTAGGTATGGGGCATTATTTCATGTTTTTGGGTATTGCAGCACCATGGCCTGTTGCTGGGTACTAATCAACATGTCCCTTTTGCCCAATGCTGGGGCACCATGTCCTGTCATTGTGTACTTGAGAACCATGTCCTTTTGTTGGATGTTCAAGGTGCATCAGCTACTATTCCTGGGTACTAGGGCAACATGTCCTGTTGCTGAAAAGAAAGGACATCATTTCCAATTGCTGGATACTGGGACACCTGGTGCCCTGTTGCTGGGTATTTGGACACCTGGTGCCCTGTTGCTGGATATTGGGACACCTGGTGCCCTGTTGCTGGATATTGGGACACCTGATGCCTTGTTGTTGGGTACTAAAGCACCTGATATCTTGCTTGGTACTAGAACACTATTTATCCTAAGACCAAGCTCTATTAAGACTATTAACAATACAAATAAATGATATAATATAATCTGTCCTACTTTACCACTTACAAGACTATCCTAACACACAAACCATTAAAATTTGATGAGTATAAGAGCTAGTCTACTGACAGACATATATATCAATATAGCCAGTGTTAATAAACCCATACTGATACTATAAGGTGATTATGTAGGCGGGACTTTAGGGAATCTACTACAGAATAGTTAAAATCATTCAAACTCCTGGTATCTACTACAACATGGAAATATAGATATAGAACTTAATATGGGTATTTACTAGATACACATAAGACATAAGTACAAGGTGATTATGTGATCAGGGAGCATACAGCACCATTATATCTGCAGCAGAACATGCATGGTCATAAACATTTATTATGTATATACATGTATAATTATTAAATTCATATGTTTGTATAATCTAATTTGTTCGTTCATAGTTTAATATCATTCTTAATAATAGCAATTTATCAGTCAAGTCAGCCAAGTCAATGGATGCCATGAAAACTAGTTGGTGGTTGATCCATGCTCTGGTCTATGTCAAAGAGATTACTTCTGGAATGATGGAGAAAAGCAGAATGTTCAGGAGAAAATGATGAAAATCTTCAGCAAAACAAACTGACACACTTTCTCACATAAAGAACTTCTAGAGTGAGATTCAAACTTATGAGACACTATGATCCATAAGTGTCGGTGCTTTAGTCCTCCCAGCCATTCAAAGTCAACATTCCATGAAAAAAAATTCATTATCTCAAATAGATATTTCCTCAGTTAACCAAGCTACCAAGAAATGGATAACCAGCTAATATGCTTGGGGTTAACTTCAGAATGGTCAAACATCCCATCCAAGGGGGATTATACTCTTACACATTGTATTGCATGCCAGTGACACCAGAAAAAGTCAAGTCTAATGAGCCAATACTGGGTTGTGACTGAATTTAATTTTAAATTATAAATGACTTGGAAAACATTAGTTGGTGCCAGTGTTTATTGAATCTGAAAACTCAAATTTTAACACCAAAGTCCTGAGTTTCAGCGTTGTTTCTAGCCAGAATAATGCTTACAGTGATAGCTATGATTAATAGCATGATTGTATATCAAAAGTTTAATTGATTAAACGTGACAAGGGACATCAGATTTTAAAGTCTCTTTTGAATGACCCTGTGACTTCCATTTCTAAATGCCAAGTGCCAGCCTGGTTAAAGAACAGTCACTACCTATTTTCAGACCTCGGTCAGGGTTCAAACTCATAAGCATACAAAGTGAACATTAAACAACTGAGCTACCATAGTGGTACTCAGAGAAAAGTCAAAAAGAAATGTGAACAGACTTTTCCAAACCTACACTAACAAACTGAAGGTCAAAGCAAACAGACAAGACAATATCTAAATAATTCTTATTTAAGTATAGTACTCACAACCATCAAGGCAGACAAAGACATAATTATCACAATACTGACCATAATAAATCCTGATTACTATTTTACTTAAACAACTAAAGCTTTCCATTATCTATTTATCTAACCATAAATTTACACATTACTGTCAGTGTTTCACAATACATATATTTAGTTATAGACAATAAATACAAACAGAATCAGAAAACATTTAATGTTCACTAGTAAGCACTTCTCCAACTCTTGAATGACACCTGAATTGTCAGACAACATTATGGCCATATCACGGCAGTACAAGGGTGGATATTGGAATGGTTGGGTTATAAGTGAACATACATGGGTGGATAATGGAATAGCAAACTTATAAAAAGAAGATTCTGAGCTTACCAGTAAATAACAGATGCAAAATTACCATGTAGTTAGAAATCGAACTGACAGCTGTTTTTAGTGTGTTTTGACATTTTCTCAATTTCGATAATTCCAGTATGAAGTTTTCGGTTTTTCAGTTTTTAGGTTTCAGGGTATAATTTCAGAGCTGTACTTTCAGTATTAAGTTTTCAGTTTTACGATTTGTGCTTTTACTTGAGTGTTACCATCACTTGTTGTAAGTACTTGTGATTTATTAATGAATTATAAAAATAAAGTGCATGAAATTAAATATCAAAGTGCAGTATAAAGTAATAAGTAATTGCATTACAGTCCAAAAATCCCAAACATTTCATGTCACTGAACAGTTCTTGTTCAAATTTGCGAAAAAATGTGTTGGAAAAATGAAGTATTTTAGAGTATTAAATTGGTTTTTATGTATCTAGCACTAGCAGCTTAATTCCATTTACTTTACATGACATATATAGATATTAATACTGACAGTCACTTATTGACACTTAAATGGATGATGGATTTTGTATTGATTAAATGCTCAAAATGTATGAGAGAGAGAGAGAGAGAGAGAGAGAGAGAGAGAGAGAGAGAGAGAGAGAGAGCACTTATTGACATTTAAATGCATGATGGATTTTGTATTGATTAAATCTTCAATGTGAGAGAGAGAGAGAGAGAGAGAGAGAGAGAGAGAGAGAGCAATTATTGACACTTAAATAGATGATGGATTTTGTATTGGTTTAATCTCCAAAATGTACAAGAGCAGGAGAGAGAATGTGTGTGTGGTATGTATTTCTATGTGTTAGAGAGAGAGAGAGTGAGAGAGAGAGAGAGAGAGGGTCTATGTGACTGTATATGTGTGTTTGAGGAGGGGGAGAAAGAAACACAGGCCAGGACAGAGACAGGGGGTATATGTGTGTGTGTGTATATATAATATACATGTATGTGTGTGCTTTGCATATGATGATTTTTACACTATACATTCAGTATAAATTACTACTTGAGAGAGGGGAGAAAGAAACACAGGCCAGGACAGGGGTATATGTGTGTGTGTGTATATTATAAAAAATATACATGCTATGTTTCCATTCCTGGTAGCCAAAATCGCCATTGGCTACTAATTTCTGAGGAATTCTTTCAAAAAGTAACCTATTTAAGCAAATTTGTGGAAAAATACTTTAAAAAGGACTATATTTTCACAAATTTTGGAAATTTGGCTACTAATTATTTAAAATTTATGGAAACCTAGACATGTATATATGTACATGTGTGTGTGTATGTGTGTGCTTTGCATATGATGATTTTTACACTATACATTCAGTCAGGGGTCCGGAAACGGTCATATTTGCCGGACATGTCCGACAAAAAATTATTTTGACCGACGTGAAAAATCGCCAGTCGGACATTTTTTGTTTTCGGACATTTTCAATTTTACAACAGAAATATTAAACGGACAAATCAGTTTTTTGTCCGACAAAAGTAAACTACCGCTAGTCTGTCTGTCGGTCTTTTAAACTCTACCTGACTTCACTAAGTAGTGTATTATCCTTACCACGCGTTTACCTGTCAACAACAGTAAGATCTAATAATCAGGTGATTGTTTATTAATCAGTAAATACCTGTGGACTTCAGTAGTCGCGTGCCGCGTGTCTTTTTCTTTTGTTTCTCAGTCCGAATAATTATAACTTTCTTTAAACGTGTGTTTGTTTAAAAATAAGTGCATGGTCGTAACTGTGTTGATTACGGAAGCCATAACGAGTGTCGGTCAAGGGTGACGGTTTGTCATCAAAGAGGTTCCACGCGGGGTGTTGAAAATTACCTACTACGCGCTTTGTGACTGTTTCTTTATTAATAAATAAAGAAACGCGATTAAATTTTATTTTAATAACAGTTTCGGCATTAATATCTTTCATTCACATAAATATATTGGAACCTCGTCAAGCAGTTCCCGTTATATATCGTGATACCTGAATTCCTAATTTAGAACCTCTCGCGATAATTCGTGTATCTTCGGAATACGAAAATTCACGATCGTTAGTAAACAATATGGCGGACGTGCAATATCAAGCATCGTGGACAGTAACGAATACTGATAATAACAGCATATCACGGAAGCTTAGAAAAGCAGTAAACGTCTTAGTCTTGTAACAACGCACATAGATTAAAATTGGCAATCGCGGTAGCTCAAAAAAATAGGTTGGTTTGTTTGTCAAAATAAAATAATGCACAACATGCACTGCACGCATAGACCCCCTGTGCCGACGACCCTTTATTTTTTTTTTTTTTTTTTTTTTTTTTTGCTTGTACAAAATGTCCGACGGGCCGGACCGAAATTTCCGAAGCCCTGCATTCAGTATAAATTACTACTTGAGAGAGGGGGAGAAAGAAACACAGGCCAGGACAGGGGTGTATATGTGTGTGTGTGTGTATATATAATATACATGTAATATGTACATTTGTGTGTGTATGTGTGTGCTTTGCATATGATGATTTTTACACTATAAATTCGGTATAAATTACTACTTCTATGTAAATTGTGTAAATCGTCTTATAACATGTAAGAGTGCACGAGTGGTAATCATCCGTATAATATGAATAAGCTGCTGCAGCAGTCTGATGGTGTAAAAACTTAACCACCAAATCAATACTAATGCCTGATATCAAGCCTTCTTCACTCTAACTATAAGGTTGTGTAATTAAAATTAATTCATTTAACATTGAACTTCTCAATGCTCTACTGTTGTGACACATCTAAACTGGCCTGATGGAGGAGCGATGTCAATGTAGTATTATAAGCATCTATTTAACAGTGACAAATCTGTAAGATGACATCTGATTTAAGGCTGCGGTAATTCTCTACAGGATAATACAACATTATTTCAGTTTATTATGAGTACATGTACCACACTTGATATATCAAAATGAACAACCACAAGACAACAAATCTGATAACCCTTTAACTGGCATGATAATCAGTACGTTTCATTAAATTTGGCTCGGAAGTTTTAGGAAAGATTGTGAAAATGTAAAAATGTTAATACACGATGGACAATGCACAACAGACAGTGAATCATCATCATAGCTCATCTGAGCTAAAAATGTCAAATTATGAGAAAAATCTGAAAATAATTTCAATTTCATTAGTCAAACTTTCAACAAAATTGGTATAGGGTGAGGTAAATTTTCCTCAAAGCCAGTACAGTATGGGGATAAATGTAAGGAAATGACTATACTTTATTGTGTTTATGAAAGTTGACTGTGACTGACAAACAAACAACTCTATAAAAGTTTAACTGTCTGACAGTCACTCCTTTATAGACAAAAATATTAAGATGTCGAGGTACAGCACAAAATCACGCTATAGAAGTAAAAAGTCAATGATACAAAAAATGTCTAAGAGAATCTGGCATGACCTCTAACTTAGAGAAACTAAACCCACACAGTAATATTTCATTTTTATTGATGATGTAAACACTGCCTTTCAACAGCTTGTCTACCCACTTCTTTTAGTTTTATCTATCTCTTGTTTGAACACCCAATATAATCAATAAAGTTTTCTACATTTACCAATCATTAATTAAGTTGCTTGATTGTTTATTGTTTTATGCCACATCAACAATTTTTCTCCATCTTAAGACAAGATAATTTTCCACTAGACCTGTGACATATATCTATATGCCCACATAATGGGTTTGTCAGTGTACCTACCACATGATCAATACCCCTCTGTGTAGAATGTTTTGGAAAATGATTACGTCACAATTTCCTGGAATACTGATGTTTTGTGGAAAAGTATAAACTGCTATACTTCTATATCCAATGGAAATAACAGCTCATCACAATAGAAGAAGGAAATATGCAACTGTTAAATTCCAGTTATGTTGGTTATATAATACTATTGGAAGGCCTCACACAAGGGTGTATTATCATAAGGTATACTGGTAAACCCAACTGGTTAATGGATACATGAGTAACCAGTAATCCAATCAAATTTCACAATGATTTTTTAGTGCTAATTTGTATATCAATGATATTTTCTATAATTATCTTTGCCCATATTTCAACAAATTGCTGCATTTTCTCCCGAAAATATTTAGTTCCTTTATTTGATTCTAGATTTTGTGTGTACAACCCAGTTAGGCTGTGTAGTAAGTCCTTGAGCAAGACATTCTTATTAACATTTCTCCAGTTCACTTACCTGCCAATGAATGAGTACCAGCAACATCCAATGAAAAGGAGGAGTACTGTATTCTCAGTTGCTTCAAGTCACTGAAACCCAGATAAGCATGAGCCTGCTTAGCCTATAGGCTGGGGACAGACTTTATTTTCATTTGGTTAACCATTTGTGGTACTTTTGCCAATGATAACAGATGGACATATATTCCCATCTCATATGACAGTTTATGATTTATTGGTTAAACTGTAAGATAATGCCCTAGATCATAGCTGATATATCTTCAGTAAGTCTCAGGCTTGTATTGGCACATCTTAATATTCTGCATTGTGGTGCAGCTAGTGTCAACCAGATCACACACTAGGCTACCCCAATGTGACCATGACTTGCAGTGTGTAATATGTGTCTGGTTTGTGCTAGCACACATTTAGGGTGACTTTCAGGTACTAGGTCACCAAGATGCCAATTGCAGAGCTTGCAGTCCCATCATGACATAGAGTAAGTCAGCAGCAATGTAAAATGAAGAAACTTGCTTAATCACAACATACCCAGGTCAGGATTTGAACCCATGACCTTTAGATCTGGAGTCAAAAGCTCAACCAACTGAGCTACATGCTTCCACTTATAATTACAGATTAATATCCTACCTTATTCGGATCCACTGGGTTATCACTTAAATGTACAACACAACCTGGATGAGTTTTTCTTGACCTACAAAGACATAAATATTACTTAATTATTTCAAATTTGAAATTTAAACAAAATTATCTTAGTTTTTAATGTTTATTTAATGACTTCATAGTTGAGTACGACGTCACCAAACTGCCAATGTTTGATAAAACACTAAACAAAGGTTTCAATAAACATTTTCTGTATGGAAAATACATGTTTATGATCTACAAATGGGGTCTTGGTGGCCAAGTGGTCTAAAGGGTGTGCTTACTGATCCCAGTGTTTCTCACCACCCCATGCTGAATCCCATTCAGGACAAATACTATTGTGAGATAGTTTGTCTGCTTACTTGTCAAACATTGGTGATTTTCCATTGGTACTCTGGTTTTCTCCACCACCCCTTCACTGACCACTTGATATAAATCAAGAATAATAACTAGGGCATAAAGCTTCTTTATTCCACTACACAGCATTCTACACAAACTGAACCATGTCACAAGCTCACATGGTCTTTTGGCCAGGTGAGCAGAAAATAAACCCACACATCAAGCATCTACATCGACCTTGAAAAATAAACCCACACATCATGTATAGATATATAAGCCTTAAAAACCAAACTCACACATCATTTATCTACATCGACCTTAAAAATAAACTCTGCAGTCATAAATAATGAATAAGGTTTTGATTCTATAAAACAGATAAAAGGTAACTAAAGATATACACAGACAATGGTTTATCTTTTGAACGTTTGTTTTACGAACCAGAGTGATACACAAAATAACAGTAACTAAATCAATGGATCAATATGTAACATGGTACATTAAAATCAACTCTCTGACAATCCATGTACTGCTACCCTTAATTTGTCAATACTTGTCATCAATATCAATTCTTCAGCCGTATACCATTACTCTTAACCCATATCAATACTTGAAGGGTGAACACACATGATGCATGCACAAAATTACACACAAGCTTACCACAACTTGAGTGGAGTGAGGTAATGGTGTTTACACCCCAGGCACAATTCTTTCACTCGTATAAAGGCTGTCAGATTTAGGATGGTGGAGGAAACTGGAGTACCCAAAAAGGAAACCCACTAACTTTCAGCAAGTGAACAGACAAACTTCTCAAACTAGGATCTGTCCTGAGTGGGATTCAAACCTAGGCAGTGAGAAGTAATGTAATCTGCAAGTGTGCACTTTAGGTCATTCTGCCACCCAGACTCCTTATCAAAAGTTGGAATCACTCCCACAGACACACACAGAAACAAACCCCTCAATAAACAGTTTTCAAAAAATGCAAGTCATCAGTTGAAATTAATGTTTTTGGCTTTCACAAAACTTACTAAGATCAAACTATAACAATTACCAAGGTTTAAGAAATTAAAGCACCTCAGTAAATTACCTTCAAATCCATAAAAATCAATTTAAAAAACCTCTCCTTGTCTTAAAGTAATTATAATACAAATAAAAGAACTTCATGTCGGTGGTATTTATTTTTAGGATGACGACAACTCCCCAACTCCGCTTAATATATATTTATCTATTCTTCGCCCACAATACTGTCAAAAAAGGCCAAAGTTCATACTTCAACCTAATAACGTCAGCTTCTTAAGATGCTGTATCTGACAATTTTCCTTCAAATATCTAAAAATAACTTAACACAATAGAAAGTAAAACTTCTGATTTTTATTGTATAACGGGAATGTTAAATTTTATCTGTCGACGGTCTGGGAATAGAATAGATGATGTTACATAATGTATTGTTTTAAACTAACTTTATCTCTACAACATATATAGACTGCCTGCCTAGGTACTCTATGTCATAAAATCAATTCTTCATTGAAAATTTCATGAATGGATTTTTTTAAGCTCATGTCAGAAGCTCAGGTTTTCTAATATATAAATCTGGCATGAAATTGATACAGGTTTATAGTGACTTTGACATTCTCATCAGCTTTAAAGCAACGATAGATAGCTACACATAAAGCTAAACAAAACTTTGTGCCAAACAGTAATGGCAGATACAGAAGTAAATTTAGAGGAACAACAGCTTTTACTGAAAGCAAGATTCTATTGAACCATTTGTAATAAATGAAAACATTCAAAGGGCCATAACCCTTAGAAAAAATCACTGAACTGGAAAAGGGAAACAAAATAGATACTGTTCTTGGCTGTAAACTGTAGATGATTTCAGTATATAAGAATGTTATTTTAGCACACCCACCCACCTGACATTTGCAATGCTCAATGATCAAAAACATAGAAAAAATAGACTTTCTGTCTTCAAAATATTGGGATAATAGGAGAGATGGCAAAGTCATTAAGAGGCATTACAATCAAGTTACTATAGCATGCCTAAAATTATATTATTATGCACCAGACCTTCAAGTTATTAAAAAGATGATGTTGGTAGTTTCTTCATTTTGGATTTTGTATGTCTGTTGATGACAAACTGATCATTATATTGATTGATTTTACCACAAGGTCAGGTCAAGGTCAAGACAAACATGTGCATGATTTTTGGTTATATATAATTTTTGATTACATGTCAAATAAAGCTCTTGTCATTAACAACACTGATTAAATTCATCACACAAAATCAATCAATTTACAAGGTTAGCGATGTTGTCGTAAATGGACCGTTAGATGACAGGTCGGGGGTATATACATAACTTTTTAACTCCCAGCACAAATCTTGAGTGTAGTAAACAGTGGATTAATTAATTAATCAATTTATACACTGTTTACTGATACTATTCCTGGACTTCTCCTCTTGTTGAAGGCAGAGTTATAACAAGACCAATGTCAATATACAGGTATTACTCAACCTGTACTTATTTTCCACTTCTTGCTGATTTCATATGACCATGATTTCTGAATTATGTGAAAATGACATAATTCTGAAGCCATAAATGCTGGACTAAATTCACAAGAAAATGTTAACTATTTTTGATAATATGTCACAAATGATAGGGTTAATATGAATACATCATCATCGCCTTCGTCGTCATCATCATCATCAACGTTATCATCATCATCATCACCACCATTATCATTGTTATCATCATCATCGGTATCATCATCATCAATATCACCATCATCATTGTTTTCATCATCATCTTCATCGTTATTGTCATGAGCTTCATCATCTGTATCATTATCATCATCACTCACTTTAATCACCTGCATCAATCTCATTTCCCTCATCAATATTACTTAAATTGTTATTCTGAATTCAGCTTATAATTACAATAAGTGTTCTGCATCAACATATAATAATATAATAACTGTAAAGATATTCAATCCATACCTTTATAATCAAGTGGAGTAACGGGAGTGTAGATATGTACAGTAAAGATACTTTTATACACTTAACAGTGGTACAAATCTATCCTAATTCATTACCAGTTTATCTGCTTCACTGGTTTCATTTTCTGATTTTACACAAGTTAAACCAGGCTTCAATGGTTTCAATACAATCCAATGAATCTAGTGACCAGCAAAAATAAAACACCTTTCCTTTTAATTTACTGACTGCAACTAATATTTATTTTTAAACAAGAGGCCCATGGGCCTTAACACTCACCTGTGACCTGACCTTAGAACCCATTTCCCTCATTCATATATCAAAATGATCATTAGGCCAATACCTTCAATATTCTAGCAAGATGCCTATACAAAATATTTATAATTTCAAGACAATTAACCAATTCAGTATTAATTTGCATATGTGACCTTGACCTTTGAACTCATGACCTTTATTCATATATCAAAATTATCATTAGACCAATACCTACAATATCCAATATTATGCCTATACAAAAAGTTATAGGTTTTTTTTTTGATAATTTACCATTTCAGTACTTGTTTGCATCTGTGACCTTGCCTTTGAACCCATGACCTTTATTAATATATCAAATGACCATTGTGCCATTACCTACAATATTCTAATATGTATGCCTATACAAAAAGTTAATGGTTTTTCAGATAATCAACTATAACGGTTATGTTGTGCATCTTTGACCTTGACCTTTGAACCCATGACCTTGATCTATGTATCAAAATGATCGTCATGGTCAATACCTACATTAACTGAAAATCCCATGCTAGTATCACCCGAAATGTTTAAAAATAGGCATTTTTTATCAAAGGTCAAAAACAGGACATGACCTTGACCTTTGACCTTGACATCTTTTGGAAGAAAATAGCAAGACAAGATCAACAGTGAAAATTCCATACAATATCTTCGGTCGTTATTAAGTTATAACAATAAATGTCTCATTTTCAAAATTACATAATTTTACGCAAAAAAACGCGTAACCTATTTTTTGTTCAATTTTCATGAAAACCACAATTTTTAATGTTCCCAGGTATGCTGAATCTGATATCCAATCAAAATTGCCTGCACCTTTTGGTTTCAGAGAAGAAGATTTTTTTTTTTTGTCTTTTTGCTATTATTAGTAACGGCGGCCATCTTGGTGGGCGTGGCCAAACCCCGAACACAATTTTAAAAGGCTGTTACCCAGACATGAAAATCCCCAAGTTTCATCAAATTTGGCCAAGTAGTTTTGGAGGAGAAGATTAAAATGTAAAGTTTACACACGACGGACGACGCACGACGGACGGTGATAGATTGCAATAGCTCATCTGAGCCTTTGGCTCAGGTTAGCTAAAAAAATTAGAGTGCTATCCCTTTTCTGAAAACCGGGCATTGACTCTCAGATGGAAGTAGTACTAATAAGAAGGAGCACTACCAACTAAGCTGGTCTACTCTATAAAAGCAATGAGACAGACTGTGCCTTTTAAACACATATAAGCAGTGTTAAGATAAAGAGACTGTGCCTTTTAAACACATATAAGCAGTGTTAAGATAAAGAGACTGTGCCTTTTAAACACATATAAGCAGTGTTAAGATAAACCTGACATGTTTCAGATTTTATAAACCTTTGTCAGATGCAAATGAGGTTTTGGATTTCAGTTCAACTTTTATACTACAATATTTGCTTGATATGTATCTAGTGAGATCTGATTGGTAAGTATGGTGTTTTAGCAGATATGTTTCTGGTGGTATCGGATTGTAGATATGTGTCCGGTATCCAGTTCAGATATGCTTATGTATTTAAAAGGCGCAGTCTGCCCCATTTCTTGTTAGGGATAAACCAACTTAGTTGGCAGACCTCATTCTAGTTATACTTACAACTCTATAGCTTTATTCCAGTTGATGACATATCCTGACAACAGAAAACTCTCAATGTTTGCTATATGAACATTGCCTCTCTCTGTACCAATATACAGCCATTTACTTTGAAAAGGCAAGTGGCAGTATGTAATTCTGAAAATAAAACATTATAAAGTTAAAACATGTCTAGATTACACTTGAATAAGGTAAAAAGTACCTTAAATGACCAAGCTGAATTCTCAGTCCAACCTAATTTCATTCCGGTTTTTCATAACCTACATGCAAATCTGTAAGTTGTAAGAGTCATTCTTGTTTTAAAAACAAACCAGATTTAATTTTGTGTACGGAAAGTTGCATCCAGCTACAACAATGTCTAATGCACATTATCAAAACATAAATTATTTAAAACTTCAAAATCAATAAATAATAAACAAAATCACATACCAGCAGATACAATACATATGATCAATTTGAATAAACATGTTAAAGCTTTAAATGAAAATTCATTACACTTATTTTATATGCTCTACTAACATTTGTTGAAAACTGGGTAGAGAAAGTTAATATACATACATGTACTGTACAGGTATTTAATTTTGTGTGTATTTATTTTCCCAGTATAGGATATTTAGACATATCTGCGTAGTTAAACTTTTGTATTTTTGAAACATGCTCTATAGCATAGAAGGTATAATATAATTTTCGCTTTGTATTAATTTTCACACAAAACAAAAGACCGCGAAATAAGCAAAAACTAGTATACAGCAAAAATAAATATGTTTACATTATATTCATACATGTATATTAATTCATAGTGTTTTTGAATTCTTCAATATTTTTTGTAACATGGGGATTCAAACCCCAAAACCCTTCAGTAATCAACTGTGCCTTGCAGACCACTACAACTCTTCCTTCCAACTTTATTTTTTAATCACTTTGAATCAACACTGCTAATTTTTATACTAGTTGGTCATATCAAACAGTAATACAAGGCCTCAAATATAACTAGACTGGAATCCCCATACTTAAACCCAGGTTTTGAAATAAAGCAAACTTTATAATGACAGTAACTGAAGTTTTGGGGGTAAGGACAACTAGATTTAATTTGTTGGTATATCACTGTTGTTTTTGGATTTAGGGGTCAAATTGGGATATTTTAGTCAGTTTTCCCAGGGGAAACTAGTAATTTTAGGCAGCTACCCAAATAAATGCTCCACTAACTTTACAACAAAGTGGGCTGTGATGATTGTCAGAGTTTAACATCTACATAAAATTTCCTAATCCTGGGTCAGGTTCCAACCCACAACCCTTGTCTTGCAAAGCCAGTGGCAGTACCACTTGGTGATCATGCGAGACTTGGCCTGTACTCAATGTGAGACTTGGTCTGTACTCAATGTGAGACTTGGTCTGTGCTCATAATGAGACTTGGCCTGTACTCATAATGAGACTTGGCTTGTACTTAATGTGAGACTTGGCCTGTACTCAATGTGAGACTTGGCCTGTACTCAATGTGAGACTTGGTCAGTGCTCAATTTGAGACTTGGCCTGTACTCAATGTGAGACTGGGCCTGTACTTTATGTGAGACTTGGTCTGTGCTCAATTTCAGACTTAGCCTGTACTGAATGTGAGACTTGGCCTGTACTGAATGTGAGACTTGGCCTGTACTGAATGTGAGACTTGGCCTGTACTCAATGTAAGACTTGGTCTGTACTCAATGTGAGACTTGGCCTGTACTCAATGTGAGACTTGGCCTGTACTCAATGTGAGACTTGGCCTGTACTCAATGTGAGACTTGGCCTGTACTAAATGTGAGACTTGGCCTGTACTCAATGTGAGACTTGGTCTGTACTCAATGTGAGACTTGGTCTGTACTTAATGTGACACTTGGTCCGTACTAAATGTGAGACTGGGTCTGTGCTCAATGTGAGACTTGGTCTGTGCTCAATGTGAGAGTTGGTCTGTACTCAATTTGAGACTTGGCCTGTACTCAATGTGAGACTTGGTCTGTACTCAATTTGAGACTTGGTCTGTACTCAATGTGAGACTTAAAAGTTGGTTAACAATAACTAAAGCCTAGTTATAATTGACTTTTGTGATTTTATTCCTTCTCCTCCTCATCATCATCCGCTGTATATATAATGATGTATATTATACAGGTGTCACAGATGTGTGTGTTTACTTAATACTTATAATTGTTAATCAACTGCTCCATTAAATCACTATATAGTACAGGTAAATATTGTACAGCCAGCTGGCTGAATATATAAACCATATAGAGTAAAGCTAATTATATATGTGACCACAACCTGCCCCTTAGGGACTGTCAAGTTTTATAACAGCTACCCCTAGGGGACAGTAGATTATAATTAGTCTGTCCCTTAGGAACTTCAGGTTTTACATCTTATTATACAGTTCCAAAACAGGAACTATAATGAGTGTTATTATGAGGACATCCATGGTCAAATCATCTAAACACTGACTAACAGATCACAGTGTCTCTCAACTTCTATATTTCCTTCTTAGGCCTATTCTAATGTAAGTTTCAATTCTTTTACTAAAGGTCAATGATTTACTCCAAGCACTCTAATTTTTTCATCATCTAAGAACTGACTGCCTTGATATAAGAATCTTGACTCAGAAATAAAACACCATTACTCGCTCCCCAGATTAGGGCCTTATGTGCCAGTGGGCACGTAGAGGATAGAGGCGAGAGGAGAGGATTCTCTTTCCCTCTTCTCTTATGCTTGTAGATTAAATATGAAATGGTCTACAGTTTTTTTCATTCAAAGACTATCTTTTCAGCGAGTCAAAGGATCTAGACTGATTAATAACAAACCATGGACATGCACACATAGACATGTATATATATTTAGATTGTGACCTTCCCTTTTTTAATTTGTAACTCTTAACCAACTTGGCCTGTGAATTGTTGAAATTTATATTTGTATGGTGTTAATAGGTTTTCATTTACCAATCTTTAAATTTTGAAAAGTACCGGTAAGATAAAAACAGGTTGATTTTATGACATTTGTTTATCTGTATATATTTATTTGGCATTGTCACATGCCAATTAATTACTGGTAATTAAACTTATAAAATACCTTTCTCTTTGAAACTTTAATGTATGGACAATTTCTGGTATTTTCTGTCTAAAATTCCATAAATGCAGAGTATCATCAGAACAGACTGTCACTAAAGCACCCTGAAAGTATAATACAAAATAAAACTTAATAAATGTAGTAGAACAAATAATAACTGAAATGGTGCCCCCAAAACAAATCCAAACTTAGAAATCCATGTTTTCCCAACCATATGCATGAGCAAAATACAGACAGTTAGTGGCATATCTATGCCACCAAAAGATTGTTCCTGTTTAGCTTCATAAAAATCTGTTCAATAGTTTTCAAGAAAAGTGGCAGACAAAACGCTGTTAGGAGATATGAAGTATACAATGTATGTCTCCCCACTTCATTTTGGGAAAACAATTACCACCACTGTTACTATGGGACAATGTTCAATGTCACAACCGACTCATAATTATACTAAAGTTACCATAGAAACATGTTCAATGTCAAAATAAAAATCTACCCATGTTGTTTCATTAAACCTCAGTTCTCTATTTTTCTTATTATATTTACATATTTCTTGCACCCCAAATATCAAAATCCATAAAAAGAGGGCTCAGGTGCAAGATATATCCATCCTGTAACCCCTGTTCTAGATAGCCTACACTGTCATTAGATCCAATATGAAATACCCTTTAATGTTTGTTTTTGTAAAGTTATTTACATAGCATGTAAAAATTGCAATGCTATTCCTGAATTTTGTGATGTACCTTAAAGGTTTTTCACTTGTCTAGATATAAAGAATGCACTAGGTAGTAAACATTTTGGGTATTACCAAAATCCACCCCCCCCCCCCCATTTTACCATGTCTTGCCTTATTGTCACAACTCTGTTTTGTCTTGAAGAGACAAAATATCAAAAGAAACTAATTGGTTCATAAGGTTATGAGAGAGTTAAATTTGAAATAAATAAATCCTTCAGTACTGTGATACCTAATGATAAAGTGTACTTACCTCATTCATAAGAAACAGGATCTGTATTACTGCCACTTCACCAAAATGTTGACAATATATATCTACACCTGGTCTGCCAAGTCTGAGCATAATTAGTTAAGGTCAACATATAGTTTAAATTTTAACAAATATCTACAAGATAATCTCAAAAGAAAACCTGTTGTTACTAAAAAATACTTTTCCTAGAAATAGTTTACCTTATAATTTAAAACATAATTTTTATGTGTGTTTTTTTTCTCTCTCAAAAACTTTTATCCTTCATCAGATAACAGATGCATAAACTGAATTAATCACTGCTTCAATTAATTGTTGCACAAAAGAATTAAAATAAATCAAGATGCTGGCAATAAAAACCTCATGGACCCCAGTAATATAAAGAATTCTTCTTAAGTCAAATTGGTTTAATTCATTCATGTCTGATAATGGGTTTTTGACAACAAAACTTCTGGACTTAATTAGTCAAAGCTTGATTAGTTTACAGGTAATTAATGATTAACTCAAATGTGAAACATCAAACAAACTAAACTTATCATCATTAAATAAAAATTGTGTTTCAATCAAATAAAATTCTACTCACTTAAAATCTTTGTTTATAATGATAATTTGAAGAAAAATTTGATCGAAATACATGAAACAAATTATGATTAATATGTTGATGATATACTGTAATAACACTTTGAACATCTTAGCCTTGTAATATTTTTTTTTAGATTGAACCATAACTGGTAACCAAAATGGGATATACCTATGAAACAATCATGTAAATATTTACAACTAGAGTTGTCTCTAAAAGAAACTAATAATAATACATGTACTAGAACTGTTTCTTGAGAGGCAAATACCCCCCCCCCCCACCACATTGACCTCCTGACCTTTTGATTTAATTTATGCTACACATCGACTCATGTTGGTTTACATTTGTGCCAAGTTTGATTAAAATCCATCCTTAGACATATATAGACACAGTATTGGGACGAACAACCAGACAGACAGACAGGGTGATCTATATACCCCCCCCCCTTTAAACTTTGTTTGTTGGGTGGGGGTATAATAATAACCCCACCCCAATCCAGCTCTCCATCATATAATTAATATAATTATAGACTTTTGATACTACACAAGGGGTTGTCTTTATGTATTAAGTAGTTTAAAGTTTTAATTTGTTCAGTATACACCGGGATAAATTTTCAATGGTTTTTAGTGTTCATATGTCACTTGTAATATCAATACATAATCCTAACTTGATATTCCTGACCACTATTTTTGGACAGAAATGACCACCAGTTAGTATACCTAGAAGGACCTTGATATTATGTAATATAAGATGAGTATGACTGTAACACCTGTCATAGTAATTACAGGTGTGATGTATTAATGTATTAATCAATTAGGTAGTTAATACTCAGGTGTAACCAGGTACAGGTGATAAAACTCTAGATGGTAAACAAATTCCTGGTACAATTTTAGTAGTATGTATTTTCAACATTATGCGATGTATTCCTTAAAACCATGTCAGTTCCCTGAAAGGAAGAAGGAATTTTAAACAAGTATTACCAAATATTATCAATATACCATCATTTATATTTCTCTTGTCATCAATACAATAACACTAACATTATCATCACTTCATCATCAATATCATAATCATCATAATATTTTATCATCATCCTTAACACCAAAATTCATCACAATGAAAGTCATAATCGTTGTCGTCTTCATAAAATTTGTCTTTGTTGTTTCTATCATCATCATCATCATCACGGTGGAGTGGTCACCACCACCATCATCATCATCACCACATTGGAGTGGTCACCATCACAATCATCATCATCATCATCATCATCATCACCATCCTCATTCTCATCATCCTCATCATTACCATCCTCATCCTCATCATCACCATCATCATTATCATCATTAGCATCATCATCACCGTCATCACAATGGAGTGTGGTCACAACCACCACCACCACCACCATCATCATCATCTTTATCATCATCATAATATTTCATCACTTAAAACCCCCAACATAACAAACAGAAAGCCATACATACTACACAGATGTATACTATGTACCAGTGTATATATATATAACAGACGGATACGACATAACAATTTCTCAGAGCTGCAGTGAAATTATGATAAATGAATTATCTACACTAGAATAAATATGATTTAACAGATCATGGGTCTTTATTGATTCTCTTCAGTACTACCACGACCGACCGACTGACCGACCAAGAACGACTACATCTCCAGAAATGTAAAAACAAGACAAAAATGACAAGGGCAAATAAGATAAACTACCCTCTACATTTATCATTTAAACCAATAGCTTGTTTTTCTTTCCTTGTCTTTATATGGATATTAATCATATATAAATTATTAAGAAATGTCTATCAATTTTACTAAGCCGTGTTGAGATAGACCTACTTTATCCTTGAAGAATATCCTTAACTAACATGCAGATTTGTATGAGTAAAACTAATATAATGTACGGAATCAATGTATTGATCTTGTGAGCTTGCAAATTGAATATCACATTAAAAAGTCAGACACAACTAACTCTCACATCAAGGAGGTAGTAATAAAAATTAACAACATGTACTACATTGTCTTGTTGTCAGCCTAGCCATTGGCTATATGTACTACATTGTCTTGTTGTCAGCCTAGCCATTGGCTATATGTACTACATTGTCTTGTTGTCAGCCTAGCCATTGGCTATATGTACTACATTGGCTTGTTGTCAGCCTAGCCATTGGCTATATGTACTACATTGGCTTGTTGTCAGCCTAGCCATTGGCTATATGTACTACATTCTCTGATAGTCAGCCTAGCCATTGGCTATATGTACTACATTGTCTTGTTGTCAGCCTAGCCATTGGCTATATGTACTACATTGTCTTGTTGTCAGCCTAGCTGGTGGCTATATGTACTACATTGTCTTGTTGTCAGCCTAGCCATTGGCTATATGTACTACATTGTCTTGTTGTCAGCCTAGCCATTGGCTATATGTACTACATTCTCTTGTTGTCAGCCTATCTATTGGCTATAATGTACTACATTGTCTTGTTGTCAGCCTAGCCACTGGCTATAATGTACTACATTGTCTTGTTGTCAGCCTAGCCATTGGCTATATGTACTACATTGTCTTGTTGTCAGCCTAGCCATTGGCTATATGTACTACATTGTCTTGTTGTCAGCCTAGCCATTGGCTATGTGTACTACATTCTCATGTTGTCAGCCTAGCCATTGGCTATATGTACTACATTGTCTTGTTGTCAGCCTAGCCATTGGCTATGTGTACTACATTCTCATGTTGTCAGCCTAGCCATTTGCTATGTGCACTACATTGTCTTGTTGTCAGCCTAGCCATTGGCTATATGTACTACATTGTCTTGTTGTCAGCCTAGCCATTGGCTATATGTACTACATTGTCTTGTTGTCAGCCTAGCCATTGGCTATATGTACTACATTCTCATGTTGTCAGCCTAGCCATTGGCTATATGTACTACATTGTCTTGTTGTCAGCCTAGCCATTGGCTATGTGTACTACATTCTCATGTTGTCAGCCTAGCCATTGGCTATATGTACTACATTCTCATGTTGTCAGCCTAGCCATTGGCTATATGGTCTACAATCTCTTGTTGTCAGCCTAGCCATTGGCTATATATAGTCTACATTCTCATGTTGTCAGCCTAACCATTGGCTATATGTGGTCATATATGTTGTCATCTTAGCTGGTGGCTACGTTCAACAATTTTTATGCTGTCAGCCTAGTAGCTATTTACTACAATCTTTTGTTGTCACCCTAGCTGGTGACTACGTTCAACAATTTTTATGCTGTCAACAATTATATGATGTCAGCCTAGTAGCTGTTTACTACAATCTTTTGTTGTCACCCTAGCTGGTGGCTACGTTCAACAATTTTTATGCTGTCAGCCTAGTAGCTATTTACTACAATCTTTTGTTGTCACCCTAGCTGGTGGCTACGTTCAACAATTTTTATGCTGTCATTCTCTTGTTGTCAGCCTATCTATTGGCTATAATGTACTACATTGTCTTGTTGTCAGCCTAGCCACTGGCTATAATGTACTACATTGTCTTGTTGTCAGCCTAGCCATTGGCTATATGTACTACATTGTCTTGTTGTCAGCCTAGCCATTGGCTATATGTACTACATTCTCATGTTGTCAGCCTAGCCATTGGCTATAATGTACTACATTGTCTTGTTGTCAGCCTAGCCATTGGCTATATGTACTACATTGTCTTGTTGTCAGCCTAGCCATTGGCTATATGTACTACATTGTCTTGTTGTCAGCCTAGCCATTGGCTATGTGTACTACATTCTCATGTTGTCAGCCTAGCCATTGGCTATATGTACTACATTGTCTTGTTGTCAGCCTAGCCATTGGCTATGTGTACTACATTCTCATGTTGTCAGCCTAGCCATTGGCTATGTGCACTACATTGTCTTGTTGTCAGCCTAGCCATTGGCTATATGTACTACATTGTCTTGTTGTCAGCCTAGCCATTGGCTATATGTACTACATTGTCTTGTTGTCAGCCTAGCCATTGGCTATATGTACTACATTCTCATGTTGTCAGCCTAGCCATTGGCTATATGTACTACATTGTCTTGTTGTCAGCCTAGCCATTGGCTATGTGTACTACATTCTCATGTTGTCAGCCTAGCCATTGGCTATATGTACTACATTCTCATGTTGTCAGCCTAGCCATTGGCTATATGGTCTACAATCTCTTGTTGTCAGCCTAGCCATTGGCTATATATAGTCTACATTCTCATGTTGTCAGCCTAACCATTGGCTATATGTGGTCATATATGTTGTCATCTTAGCTGGTGGCTACGTTCAACAATTTTTATGCTGTCAGCCTAGTAGCTATTTACTACAATCTTTTGTTGTCACCCTAGCTGGTGACTACGTTCAACAATTTTTATGCTGTCAACAATTATATGATGTCAGCCTAGTAGCTGTTTACTACAATCTTTTGTTGTCACCCTAGCTGGTGGCTACGTTCAACAATTTTTATGCTGTCAGCCTAGTAGCTATTTACTACAATCTTTTGTTGTCACCCTAGCTGGTGGCTACGTTCAACAATTTTTATGCTGTCAGCCTAGTGGCTATGTTCAACAATTTTTATGCTGTCAGCCTAGTAGCTATGTACTACAATCTCATGTTGTCAGCCTAGCTGGTGGGTTTATGCTGTCAGCCTAGTGGCTATGTACTACAATCTTATGTTGTCAGCATAGCTGGTGGCTTTTATGCTGTCAGCCTATTAGTTAAGTACAACAATCCCATGTGGAAAGCCAAGCTGGTGGCTTTATTCTACAATTTGAAGTTGAAGCTTGTGTCATTAGCTGCTGACTACGTACTACAATTTCATGCAGTAAATTTTTCTAGAGCTATGTAAAATGATTCCATGTCTTCAACCTAGCTTATACTCCTGTGTTGTAATTCTGTTTTGTAGCTTAATTCTACAATATTGTGTTGTCATTCTAGCAATAGGATATACCTGGAAATAAATTTTTTACCAATCCAATTTCTTTAGCCAAACATTCAATTTCCTTAGCCAAACTGGAGGCTTTAATGAACTACAATTTCATGAGTTCAGCTTATTTGCTAGTGGGTTATGCAATGCACTTAAATTTCTTGCCATCAGCCAAGCTGGTAGCTACTATAACATGTTTGTTTAACTGTGGAATACAACTGGACGTTAACAAACAAACATTTTAAACACAAACATTGGATATACAATGAATATAAAAGTCTGATGTATTGGTCTAAATATATCGCTACATCAATTTATTTTTTTTACTAATTAAAGCAACATGTCAATTTTCTCCAGTTTACATGTCATCTATGAAGCAAAAAGCCATCAAATCCAACATCAATACACCAATCTAATCCATAAAACTTTTTAACAAACAATCCTCATTTCATGTCTAGCTTAGCGAGTTAGCAGAGTAGACCCGACATCAGAAGTTGTCCGTTTTAACTGAACACACAATCAAAGTATTGACATTACTGTATCGTATATTGTATAATTGGATTCCATCAACAAAGCTTTTAAATGGTAGGATGCATGTGACTAAATTAAACTCATACATGAAAAGCTTTTATCAAATTAAATTGCTCTGAAAATCGACCATCACTTTTTTGTTTAAGTAGATTGCAAAATGGAATATCTCATTTCTTGTTTCTGTTAAATTACATGTAGAAGTAAGTGCATCATCAACTTATATATTAATACAAGACATGACTTCTTTGTCTTGTTGAATTAACCTAGAGAAGTTGGTGTTCAATATAAATGCCGTCGTTTCTTGTTGAATTAAGCTAGAAGTGGGCTGTTTAACCTATAGAAGTGGCCTGTTCACTATAAATGCCGCCGTTTCTTGTTGAATTAAGCTAGAAGTGGGCTGTTCACCTAGAGAAGTGGCCTGTTCAATATAAATGCTGCCGTTTCTTGTTGAATTAACCTAGAGAAGTGGCCTGTTCACTATAAATGATGCCGTTTCTTGTTGAATTAAGCTAGAAGTGGGCTGTTTAACCTAGAGAAGTGGACTGTTCAATATAAATGTCACCGTCTTGTTAAATTAACCTAAAAGAAGGCTGTTCAACCCCGAGAAGTGGACTGTTCAACCCAGAGAAGTGGGCTGTTCAATATTAATGCCACCGTTTATTGTTGAATTAACCTATAGAAGTGGGCTGTTCAATATTAATGCCACCGTTTATTGTTGAATTAACCTAGAGAAGTGGGCTGTTCAATATTAATGCCACCATTTCTTGTTGAATTAACCTAGAAGTGGGCTGTTCAACCTAAAGAAGTGGGCTGTTCAATATTAATGCCACCGTTTCTTGTTTAATTAACCTAGAAGTGGGCTGTTCAACCTAAAGAAGTGGGCTGTTCAATATAAATGCCACTCTTGAAATACTAAAGTTTAATATTACGTCATTGAATTTGACTGCAACATTATCATATATGACAGAATTATAAATCTATATCAGAATTTTTATTATAACAAAATCTAGGTCGCAATTCATTTTGAACTCTTAAAAAGAGTTATTTCCCTTTGTCTTTCAATTCTGAATATCAAAGCAGTAAACTTTTGGCAAGCACACTGAAAAACTATCTCAAAATGGGATTTGAATCCTGGCCATGAGAGATGTCATTGTGTGATCTAGAAATGCACAATTCAGACCACTTGGACACCAAGCCTTGAAGGCTTGATCTACTCCAACAAAAAGTGCATGTTATATGTTTATGTAACATGTTTATATAACTTGATGGTGAAGAGGTTGCTGCTTTGACAGAAGACATAAGCTTAAATACAGTCAGTACATGTAAAGAAAACCCCTGATATATAATACTCCTCTATAACTTTGCTACTTCGTTTATCACCATATTTTGTCGGTTCAAAATCTATCTTTTTTTTTTTGTTCATGTGTCTCCTCTATTTATTGTCAAAACCCATTACAATGCCAAAATTTAAATGAACAAATGATGGCAATGAATTGAGGTTTTACTTAAGTTGAAGTGGTTGAATATCTTATATGGAACTTAACAATAAGATAAAATATTCCAACTACAGGAACTCTCGATTATTCAAAATAATGTTGAAAATAGAAGTTACAAACAGCATCACGGGAACTTGTAGTGAATTATTGTTTTAATTACCACAATAAATAACATAGGTTCTGAAATCATCCTGAATTATTCTGTCTAACTGTCACAATAAACCCCGATTTATATTTTCAATACTTTTATATACATTTATATACTACAGGCAGTAGAGTACATGATATTTAAGCCTGTCGTCTGATTGAATATTTATAACTCCATTGACAATGGTATATAGACTTTTAATTTGCAACATCTAGTGTGCATAAAGGCTATTTTGAACATGGAATATTGTAAATTACGTTTTAATAAAGAAGTGTTTGCAAAAATAAACAGCGCATATTTATTCATCATTCAGAGACCTAACTAAAAAGTATATTTTTGTCAATGCTACATGTTTTGGTTAACGTCTGTATATAGAAAAAATCTCAATTTTGACAGAAAATATGTATTCCAGCTAACCATTTGAGCCTCAAAGTTGGGTAAAAATTTACCTTTCACCTTCCTGATTGAGTAAAAAAAAATTCACACCTGGTCGACCTACATATAACCAAAAGATAATGAGGCACCCAACGGGAGTATTTATAATTAACCATTTTGATATTCTTGAAAAAATGGCAAAATTTATGGTATGTACACACTCACACAGACCGATTAAAAACAAAAAATATTTTTTTCCACTTAGGTCTCTCTTTTCTGTGCTGAAATATAATTAAAATTTTAACAAACAACTAGAATTAAATATTTAATCGCAATATATCTATGTTCAAAATAGCCTTTATGCACAGTAGCTGATTCTAATCTTGGTTAGATGCTCCATTCTGAAAATACGACGAGTCAGCAGAAATGTAAAAAGTCAAGTAGGCAAGTTGTTGCTTTGTGATGTAATAGAATAGTCTTAAAGAAATTTCCACTTCATTTAAACACAGATGGATGGGTTGTTTTTTATGCTGGTCAGAACATATCTATATATACATATATATGAATGAAAATTAATAGTAGCCACACACCAAAAATACTTATTGATTTCATGCCGCTAGTAGAAGGTAGCTGATCACACAAAAACAGTTTTTTATACATTTATGAGAGAGAAAGAGAGAGAGAAAGAGAGAGGGGGGGGGACATATGAAAAACATAAAGTAAAAAAAATAATCCAACCCGTTTTCCTAATTTTTCTATAGTCATCATGATCAGTTGGAAAAAAATCAAACAAAATGGGGTTCACAAACAAACACATTTGTAATATATATCCCATTAGTGGCCATTACTTCTGGAAAAGTTTTTGACCATACATTCACATACCGGTACCATACAGAAAATATCCACTCTGACATGTGATTCCATACTAAGGTGAGTTAGTGAGTGAATTGTTCTTTAAAGCCGCATCAGCATAATGCCATTATTGCAGCTATTTACAGCTTGAAAATATTAAAACAACTAACATGATTCCCATACATTAAATGTAGGGAAAGTTCCACACAAATGTTACGATATCACAAGGTAATTGGCAAACATACATGTGTTTTTAGATTTTAGGGGGTCCTTTTACTGACCAGCGTTGGGTAACCCAAAGTTATCATTTAAGGTAGGTTTCAATTTTTTAACTCCTATATATTATAGGCCAAGTAATTATCGTAAGTGTCTGCATAACTGTTAAGTTAGCTTTCAGTTACTTAGACCAGACTGTGGACTGTGGATGGCAAGAATAATCACTGTGTCTCTAGAAATGTGTGTGTGTGTGTGTGTTTGTGTTTGTGTGTGTGTGTGTGTGTTTGTGTGTGTGTGCATGCATGCATGTGTGTGTGTTTATACCATACTTGACTATCGCTTGTTCATTTTGTGACCAATATAGTTACTGCCCCATTCATTATTCAAAATCATATTGTTTTTTTTTTACAATCACTGAGGAAATTTCAGTTTTACAATCATTGTTTCAACTTTTCAAACACTTTAATAGCATTTTCTTTTCAAAATTTCGGTCATTTATAATGCTATTTTCATAATTGCATTGGCCCTGGCCATTCACAAAACAAAAGAGAAGGATAGTCCTGCCATAACATACAGATACAGAGTAAGGTATAAAATCTCAATATTCATATGTATGTGTAGCTGTTGGAGATTCATTCATTCATGGAAAATGAAATTCACATGACTGTACTTACTATAATTGATCATAAAATATGAATTATATAGTGTTCATTATTAGAGAAGTTTCATTCATATAATTACTACAATAAAACTAGAATATTGAATGACTTCATTGATATAACTGCAGGTTATAATTGGACTTTGTAAGCAGACATACCTAACTATACTGTATATATATATATAGTGTATCAATCTTATGTTATTACAATGTTTATGTATGGCTGGCAGATCATGGTAGTATTTTGCGGTAGTCAATTCTGATCAATAATTTACAGAGAATACAGCAGTAGTCAGTATACACAACCATAGATTTATATCCTATTTCTGTTCTGACAATGTAACTGGGATATAGTTCTACAAATCTGTCATATATATTATCTTACACTATTTTTTTCAAATATTTTATACTCTGTGAGCATTATTATTTAAGTCTGTATCAGAGTCCAATATTGGGCCTACTATATGCAATTTCAGATCTTATTAATAATTCATTATCTGTCATCATCATGATCTATTGAGTAAGATACAGAATTTAGGTCATATAACACCTTAAAAGATTCTGACAATGCCGGATATATATCCCTTATATATTTAGTTGGCTCACAAGATAGAATGTACATGTATTTCCTATGTCTTCATTCTTCGTAGTCAAAATTGCCATTGGATACTTATTTTTAAAGAGATTCTTTCAAAAAGTGAACTATATTAGGAAATGTGAGACAAATTACCAGTATTGTAAAACTTGAACCATGTGACCCTCTAGCCCAGTGTTAGTACTTTTCCAAGAACTTGAAATGAGTGAACAATTTGCCATGAATCAAACCATACAATTCTCTAGCCAAGTGTTAGAACTTGGCTATAAAACTTGAGACATATGATTGTCAGCTAGCACTGTGAGCACTTTGCCTAGAAACTAGACATGTGACCTGGTATTAGTATTGAAATAAAATACTTTGCCATGAAAATAAACGTGTGATCCTTTTGTGCTTGGTGACCATTTTACCAAGAAACTGACATCTAATCCTCTAGTGCAATGTAAGCATATTGCAAAATAAAGATAAGGTCATTACCAAAGATGAGGATGAATGGATGCAAGCATGCATAGATCATCCATCCATGCATATCGGTACTACCATCAACATTTTCCTGTTTTATTTTAAATATATTTCATCCAATATTCATTTAGGGATTTACATGAAAACATCAAGACAACAACATATGGTAAAGTACTCAATATGGTAAATCACTCATACTTGTTTACTGCCCTGATTTATGATATACAATTTAATTTACCATTCACTTGGGGGCCCTGTTCAAAAATCTCCAATATAATATAAAATATTGAAAAAAAGCTTAAACAATGTGTCATAAAATAAGAGCAGCAGGCTCTATATTTGGTTTAGAATTAAAGATTAATAATAGCTTTATCTGCAATAATCAGAGAGTTTGATGGCAGTTTGATATTAAACACTGGACAATGACAAGTATTTTATATAATACAGAATCTGGTACGATCTGAGGACTGTTAACGATCAGTTATAAACATAAATCAAACACTGTAATATTTCTGGAATAATCAAGTAGAGAGTATTTAGAATCCCTGATAAACAAGAACATAATTATGACAATTATACCATATGTTACAGACAATTATTATACAAGTTATAATTCACATATTATGATTGATATAATTTGCTCTACATAATGCACAGCTATATAAATCTATGTTAACTGTGAAATAAAGAAAGTTGTTGTTAAAATGCAATGGCCAATCTCCGCAGCAACCAAGAATTCAATAGATGATAAATTACTGTATATTGAAACCACTGAAAATAACACTCCCAAACTTTTGATAAGTACATGTATATCAAACTGAAGATCTGATTTTCGCTCCCAACTTTAGAGGGGTACATATTATGAGTACTAATGACAATGACAAACTGATTTCCAGAGGTGCTGATTTAAAATAATTACAATGTACTCTTGCAGGTGAGCTAAAATACTAATGATCTACTCTAACATTAAAGCAGGCACACTGTCCAACAAATGTATCACCATAGTTGTTAGGGCTGCAATAGCATTGTGCATCACAGCAATAATGAATGGCATTTAATTGAAGACATAATATTCCAAATATACCAGTACTGCTCATTCAGTCATTGACAGTCCCTATGTTTCCACAAATTTAAAATTATAAGTAGCCAAATTTCCAAGATTTGTGAAAATATAGTACTTTTTAAAGTAATTTTTCACGAAATTGTTAAAATAGGTTACTTTTTGAAAGAATTTCACAAAAATGAGTAGACAATGGCGATTTTGGCTACCAGGAATGGAAACATAGCAGTCCCATGCCATGGTTGGCAATTTTCTCTGGGCACTATGGATTTCCTCATCCATCTCTGAACTAAATGCCTCGATATAAGTGAAAGATTCTTGGCTGGGACATTCAACTCTATTACTTTTCTGCATTCCTAGCCAAGGCCTAGGATCCAACAGGCAAGCAAAGGCCTAAAATCTATGCTTCAACTGTATGCCAGGTGTGATACAAGACCTTTAAGTGAAATGGAAGAGAATTTTAAATTACCCCTGGAATGAGTTTTAAAATTACAACACAAAATATTTAATGTATTAAGACATGCAATGATGTAATACAAGAAAATATTTATGTTTCTAAATAAGACTGTAAATATATTTTTGCAAGTTTCATTTTTCTTTTAATGTAACCTACATGTCAACATATACATTATCATATTACATAAAAATGAGTTTTAAATCAAAGAAATAATGGTGTGGATAAAACCACAAGAAAAGTCCTTTATATTGCAATATAAACAGAACTAAAGTCTGGTCTACCCACGCAAATAATCTACATTAATACTGAATAAACAAATGTTAAAACTTGTTAAGACCTTAGGTTTTATAAAAGTACTATTTTAAAAAGTTCTGTTAAAACTCAGTCACTGATTAATCTAATACATAATTAAAATCTGTAAACATTTAAAAATAATTCTATTTCCTGAGATTTTGGTACCACTTTTTGTTCAAATACAGTAAAATAGAAGTCGTGCCTTGCAATTTATATATAATACATGTACTATACAACCATTTGTAAGCCCCAGTTGTGGATTAAACTGGAGAAAGGTTACAAGCTTAAAAAGCAAAACATCTGGCTGGAATTGAAAACATTTTACAAAACAGCCTTATTTCTATCTGAAATCTCCTACTAAAAATCAATTCATCACAACCAAGATATGATTGTCCTGTTTGGTTGACCAGGGCATTGTGAAGAATGTTCCATCACAGAGAAATATTTTCTGTATTGGCAGGCCATAACTTGAAAATATCATGAGCATACACTTGATTTATGCCGTCAAATAAAACTAAGCAATTAGCAGGAATGCAGAGGAGTAATGGTAGTTTACGATTCTGTGAAAATCCATTCACTTATGTTGATTGAGACAGTCAGTACTGGGATCATAATTATGACATGCTGCCAATAGCTATGATCCACATTGCCCTAGCATTATATTGTAACTATTTTGTGGATAAGGAAAACTGGATTTTATTTGATAGTGTATTCCTGTTCTTTTAGGAATTTTAGTGGTCAAATTTGAAAATTTGAGTCATTTTTTTTCTAGGCGAAACTATCTTAAATCGGTAGTAATTTTAGGCAACAAAATCACTGGATGGCAACATAATTGCTTAGTGAAAAACCACCAACCTAAGTTGACAGCAACTTGACACATTATACCACACTAGAGTCTGTTCAGGTGGAATTCAAACCCAAGCATTGAGAGGTGTAGTGATCTGCATGACAATTTAGACCACTTGACCACTCAGAGACCAGGATTTAGCAGTAGATAAAATATAGGTCGTCTCTAGATAAACCAGAGCAAAACAAAACTTTTTATCATATCAACGTATCATTCATTGTCTGTAGTTTACATAATACCGTACATGTATGCCAACTGAGTTTGAATCGGGGAAAAGAAAGACATGGGAATGTAGTCCAATTTGCCCCATAATATAGCCCAAGTGTGGGCCTTGAATATGTATAGCATATTTATTTTTTAATATTAATATTAAAATACTAGTAATGAATAAATACATTTCCTTTGAAACAGATCCTTAGAGTAAATGGGAAATAACTCTGACAATAGGGCAATAACACAATCTGTATGTGATTTCAGATAAATGCTATGAGTTGATTAAACATTAATTCTAGTGTAAATTCAGAACTGATAACCAATGATACATAACCAGGAGACAAATGAGTGGCTGATAACAAATGTAACTGATATATATTGAGGAAATTTTAATTTACTGATTTAAAAATTAATCAAAAGTCCATATATTACTGTCTAGGTTGGATACCTAATAGTTTAAAACTTAATCTGAGGTCTGTATACTGACCAATGTGGTAGTCACTTAATCTGAGGTCTGTATACTGACCAATGTGGTAGTCACTTAATCTGAGGTCTGTATACTGACCAATGTGGTAGTCACTTAATCTGAGGTCTGTATACTGACCAATGTGGTAGTCACTTAATCTGAGGTCTGTATACTGACCAATGTGGTAGTCACTTAATCTGAGGTCTGTATACTGACCAATGTGGTAGTCACTTAATCTGAGGTCTGTATACTGACCAATGTGGTAGTCACTTAATCTGAGGTCTGTATACTGACCAATGTGGTAGTCACTTAATCTGAGGTCTGTATACTGACCAATGTGGTAGTCACTTAATCTGAGGTCTGTATACTAACCAATGTGGTAGTCACTTAATCTGAGGTCTGTATACTGACCAATGTGGTAGTCACTTAATCTGAGGTCTGTATGCTGAACGATGTGGTAGTCACTTAATCTGAGATCAGTATGCTGACCAATGTGGTAGTCACTTAATCTGAGGTCTGTATACTGACCAAAGTGGTAGTCACTTAATCTGAGGTCTGTATACTGACCAATGTGGTACTCAATTAATCTGAGGTCTGTATACTGACCAATGTGGTAGTCACTTAATCTGAGGTCTGTATACTGACCAATGTGGTAGTCACTTAATCTAAGGTCTGTATACTGACCAATGTGGTAGTCACTTAATCTGAGGTCTGTATGCTGACCAATGAGGTAGTCACTTAATCTGAGGTCTGTATACTGACCAATGTGGTAGTCACTTAATCTAAGGTCTGTATACTGACCAATGTGGTAGTCACTTAATCTGAGGTCTGTATGCTGACCAATGAGGTAGTCACTTAATCTGAGGTCTGTATGCTGACCAATGTGGTAGTCACTTAATCTGAGATCTGTATACTGACCAATGTGGTACTGGTAGCCACAATTCCATAATTTTAAGTGTTAAGAATCTAAATTATTGTATACATACTGTTTATACATAATCACCAGTTTTAATATGAGTCAGAGTCACCATATGATACCAACACACTTTACATGAGGGATGATGAGAGGGGGATTCCAGCAAATTTTATGTTTTTTCAGGAGGAAGGGGGTTGTGTTTGGGGTGAATAAAATTATTATGGTTGAAATAAAAATTGATTACATTACATGAAAATTTGTAAAAACATTGGAAGCTAAGATTCATGTGTATATTACCATGACATGCTGAAGGTAATATTTAATTAAAGTACAGTACATTTATATTTTCTTTTATGATAACATCTAAAAGTACAGGATTTTATTTTTATTTTATTTCCCGAAAGGATGCCAACAAAACAAATAAAATTTTACAAAAAATTTAAGTTGATACCATGGTTAATTCTTACTCCTAGAACAATGAGAGACATAGCAATAATGCAGATCTCATCTGTGTTGCTGGCATTATTCAACAATAATGCAAATTTTTGGGTAAAACTTTTATCATCAACAAAATGCAATCTATGTTTTTGATAAAATGAAAAGTGCACTTACATCCACATAAAATCTATTTTTGATTGAAAAGGGAGACCCCCATACAGAATAACAATGATAAAAATTAGAATCTTAACATCACACTTCAGCATGACACTTCTGGTGATATAGAAGTAGTAAACAGAAAGCTGCTAATTTTAGACGAAGTGTTTATTTATAAACAAAGAATTCAATGTGGGAGAGAAATATATATACACACACATATATATATATATACACACGTATATATCATGATCCCACAAATTGTCGAAATTGGATAAAATTACTGTATTATTGAGTAAAATTGGAACTTTTACATACATTCAGTACAATATGTTTCTTCAACCATTACATATGGCTGATTTTTTGCTTTGGATTACGGGTAAATGTTTGATTTGGAGATTATAATATCCCATTACTAAAATTTAAATGAAGTCACAGTAAATTTTCATATCATTCTTATTTTATTTATGATTTCTTAAATATATATACACAGTATAATTATGTATGTTAATTTAGACTTTTGGTTTGAGAGTATGTATAATACCATCCAGCATCCAACTTCCAGTACATGGTTTACATACTTACACTGAACATTACATTTCCAGCTGTTGTTGTCCTAAGGCATTGAGTACTGCATTAAGTCATATGTGAAATTTAAAAAGGCTATTCAAATCATTTACTTTATGCCTTATTTTTTTTATTTGAAACAGTTACCTGAATTCGATGCAGAGGGCATTTCTAACTACATGCTGTTACATCTCCCATCAAACTGGTTATGATGGGGATTTCAGAATCTCAAATTTCTAAATATTAATAAAATTTTTTTCCAATGTTCTATTTGGTCATTTCAATTTTCAAATCGACCATGAAATTTAGATTTCCATTAAGTCACAAATGTCCCTTTTTATTTATTTATTTTTTTTTTTGTTTTTTTATTTTTTTTGATTACGTATGATTTTTTTTTTTCTCTGACTTATGACACACACTGTTCATTTGTGCAGTGTTGGACCTAGGTACAAAATCAAGTTCAAAATTTTTCAAGGTATTGTTGGTGGCAATTTACAGAATTGACTGTTGATTGTTGGGTATGATATTGCTACTTATTACAAGTTACATAAACACTTCATAAAATAAAACACTTCTTAATTCGCATTTTAATTTGACAGGAAGTAAACACTCATGTGATTATGATAATTTTTTAACTTGTATCGTTATCATGTGAAAATTAGCCAGTATCATTATCATGTGAAAATTAACCAGTATCATTATCATGTAAAGACGGTCAACAATATAAATAGCACATACAAATTACAATACATCTACATTCATACAGGTATCCAAAAAAGTAAAAAAAAAAAAATATATAATACATTTTTTTTTAAAGCATGTCAAAATAATGATTCAATGGATTTATCTTTCAGATAACATAACCTGCCCATCTGACGTTAAATATTTTCATAGGCCTACAATCCAGAATTTTAACCATCTTGGATTTGGATAGATCGCAATTTCTAACACTGCATAGATGATAGACAAGCTAATTAATGAATATAATATATATATACATGAAGTAACATATCAGCAGACTAATTATTTGTTTTTTAACTCTAATTTTTAACACAAAGTTCAAAACTCTTAACACAAAGGGATTTGGTTTATATATATATATATATTAACAAGAGGCCCATGGGCCTGATACGCTCACCTGATAACTAATGGCTAGCTGACAGATTTAAAGATAAATACTAAACCCCAATGACTTTTTTTTTTACATCATGATAACCGTTGTATTAATACCTACAACATTCTACTATACATGCCTACACAAAAAGTTAATAGTTTTCAAGATAATTAACAATTTCAGTATTGTTTCACATCTGTGACCTTGACCTTTGAACCCATGACCTTTTTCTATACATCAAAATGATCGTTGTATCGATACCTACAACATTCTAATATACATGCCTATACAAAATGTTTATAGTTTTTGAGATAATTAAACATTTCGGTATTGTTTCGCATATGTGACCTTGACCTTTAAACCCATAACCTTTTTCTATACATCAAAATGATTGTTGTATCAATATCTACAACATTCTAATATACATGCCTATACAAAAAGTTTATAGTTTTCGAGATAATTAACCATTTCGGTATTGTTTTGCATCTGTGGCCTTGACCTTTGAACCCATGACCTTTTCTATACATCAGAATGATCATTGTATCAATACCTACAACATTCTAATATACAAGCCTATACAAAAAGTTTATAGATTTTGAGATAATTAACCATTTCGATATTGTTTCACATCTGTGACCTTGACCTTTGAACCCATGACCTTTTTCTATACATCAAAATGATTGTTGTATCAATATCTACAACATACTAATATACATCCTTATACAAAAGGTTAATAGTTTTCGAGATAATTAACCATTTCGGTATTGTTTCACATCTGTGACCTTGACCTTTAAACTCATGATCTTTTTCCATACATCAAAATGGTCATTGTATCAATACCTACAACATTCTAATATACATGCCTATACAAAATGTTTATAATTTTCGAGATAATTAACCATTTCGGTATTGTTTCGCGTCTGTGACCTTGACCTTTGAACCCATGACCTTTTTCTATACATCAAAATGATCGTTGTATCAATACTTACAACATTCTAATATACATGCCTATACAAAAAGTTTATAGATTTTGAGATAATTAACCATTTCAGTATTGTTTCACATCTGTGACCTTGACCTTTGAACCCATGACCTTTTTCTATACATCAAAATGATCGTTGTATCAATACCTACAACATTCTAATATACATGCCTATACAAAAAGTTTATAGTTTTCGAGATAATTAACCATTTCGGTATTGTTTCACATCTGTGACCTTGACCTTTGAACCCATGACCTTTTCTATACATCAAAATGATCGTTGTATTGATACCTACAACATTCTAATATACATGCCTATACAAAAAGTTTATAGTTTTCGAGATAATTAACAATTTCGGTATTGTTTCGCATCTGTGACCTTGACCTTTGAACCCATGACCTTTTTCTTTACATCAAAATGATCGTTGTATCAATACCTACAACATTCTAATATACATGCCTATACAAAAAGTTTATAGTTTTCGAGATAATAATTATAATCAGAGGTAAAAAAAATTAGGTCACGACCTTCACATATGACCTTGACCTCATTTTGAAGATACTAACAAGAAGATGTCAAAACTGAAAACCCCATGTCATTATCTGGTCAAATAGTCAAGTTATAACAATTTGAAGCTATTTTACGATTTTTTCAAAATTAAACGCAAAAACGCGTAACCTATTTTTTATCCGATTTTTACAAAATGAACAAACTATAGGCTTAAGACCCTAGAGAAGCCAAATATCACATCAGATTTTTTCTCCAATCAGTACTTTCGGAGAAGAAGATTTTTTAAGATTTTTGCACCCCTAGGTCACCTTGACCTAGTTATGGTAGCCATGGCAACGCCACGAACAAATCTGAATTGCACCGGCCCATATATACTTCTGACAAAGTTTCATTAAAAACTGTCCAGTAGTTTCAGAGGAGAAGTCGAAAATAGGTGTTAACGACGCACACACGCACACACGCACACACGCACATACACACGCTGCGCTATGCCATAAGCTCACATGACCTTCGGTCAGGTGAGCTAACAAAAATGATAAGTTGTGAAGGATCTATCTACAGTCAAGATCACCAAAAGGAGTTCTTACACAGGTAACCTTTAGAGGGTAAAATGACCCAGATGCAAGCAGATAGCCATGCATAATTGAAGTGGCCTTACAAGAAATTTTAATTGCACTTCCTATTGCTACATTGATTTACATAATATGCATTTGCAGTCATCGGATATCTGCTAAATATCATGCATCTTTGCTAAATGTCAATTCATTTATTCATTTCATTTTATATACATTATATTTAAACAAAAGAAAAATAAATCAAATTCTTCAAATAATATAAACAACAAAACAAAATCGACATCTTATAAACCTTAAATTCAGCATATGTTACTGTTATTATGCTGAGAAAAAAATCAAAGACCTTTAAACCTGTATCTAACAGTAACATTGTACTGAATTTATTACAATTATTGATCAAACTTGGCTACTGTAGGAAACACCATAGATAGGCACATGTGGAGATGAAGCTGCTGCTGAACTCTATAACATCAATGCTTATATATACTACAGTGACTACAGTACAGTCAGCAAGCCAGCTAGCTATTATAACAGACCACATCAATACATTACACATTATACTACAAACATGGATGCTTCAACTATCTCTATATATAGACATGTAAAAAATATCTTGTAAACAGCCTATTTTATATACTGATGTAAACTGATCCATTTTGTAAAATGCAAAATAATATTTATCGTTTGATGATGCTATGAATGTTGTCATATTTTAATTTATGAATTTAAAGGATACATTCTGAGAGCTCCACTTTTAGTACCAATAGCCAAAAGATGCTGTACAGGGTCAAATGCAACTGCTGTAGGCTGATATGGAAATCCATGTCTGACCGTCTGCAACAAATTTTATCATAATTAACTAAACAATAGTTAAATAAAATATATTGCTAAGAAAAGGGGCGGTGCTAATCTAATGTATGAAATAATAACATAAAATTTTGACATTTCAACCCTTGTTTGTTTACCTTGCAAACCTGGAAGTGTCCGGAATGTAACGTCTCTTCCACTTCATTTTCCAATTTATTGGGTGCACTAACTGATGACCGAATGCCATCAATCACCCCTTTAATGGTGAACCTCTTCATGTTAGGTATTATTTCTAGTCCAAATATTTATCCATTTAATGTTCAATACTCCCATCTTGTTCTTCTACTAAATATTACTATTGCTGCGGTTTGCTGGGAAATGTCCAAAGTCCCGGATGGATATCCCGCTATGCTCTAAATATCAACCGATTGATCGCCAAGAATAAATTAAAACACGAAACGACCAGGTCATTAACATATCTATATGAGTATCTTTATACAAAATGTTGAAATAAATAAAGAATTGTTTTAAATTTAGTCACTCTAAAGTAATACTTTTACCAGATCACAGTAATATTGGAAGAAGAACATATAAACATATTAGTTTCGTTTTGCAATAAAATAATTTTGACGTTTCTCAATCTGTTAATTTATACAAGATGTCTGCGCCCATGTAAAGCAGCCGGATTGCAGACGAACTTTTGGTTGCTGCTGCAAGCGGTGCATTTTATCAAATGACAGTAAGTCATTTTATGTTGACATTGAATGTTGTGTTGTTTGTGCATAATCTTTTAGTTTAATGTCTTATTGGGACATTCATAGTTAACTTGTCATAGATGGATTGCAAACTGATAAAAAAAGAAATAGATGAAAACACATGTTTCCCAAAATTAAATGTCAGTTGTTTTCCATTTCCATGGTCCAAATGATTGCAATATCTGCGTGAATTTTATATGATTGTAGGTTCTTCCTATGACGGACTAAGCTTCTCCGAGAGCATGATAGCACAAATGTTACTGGTTTATGATTTCTCACTCACTTTCCAACATAACTTGATTTGTAAACAAATATTTGCATCATAGCACCATCATCTTGTAGGGGTGGGGTGGGGTAGGGGCCAATTTATTCGTGGTGTGGCATGTAGTATAGCAATTTCTTTAAGAGCCGACCGGATTTAAACTCCAAATTGGCCGATTATAATTCATTAAATTGAAATTTCCTTTCAATAGGACCCCCCTCAGTTCATCATCAAAAGCCCTTGATTTTATGCTAAAAAGCATGTTCAATATCATCTCTCTAAGGCCTCAGATTTGCCTTAAAAACCCTGAAAATTGTTTTCGACCAAAGTCCCCCTGGATTCTTTACCAGGGCCCTGTCATGGACTCGAAAGGAGGCCCCTGGGCTGTTGGAGTCAGACTTGTCAATCTACTGCCTGCTATAAATCTTAGGGAAATCACTTGTAGTATTTATAATAGATTGAATTAATGCCAGACTTTCTGGTCTAGATCATTAAACCTTGTATACTTTTACCCTAGAGGACTGAGTTCCATCCTCAGCTGGGGCAGTCGGTGAGGAAGTACATTTTTTCAGGTGTTTACTCCCTCCTCTTAGATTGTTTGGCTTTTGTTGCTCAGTTAATTGCTTTAAGCTGTAAGAATCCTCTGTAACGGCCACAGGTGACCTATTCATCTTCGAACGCTACAGAGGTGTCTTTAGCATATACTGAGACATGGAACCTTCGTTTTGAGGAAGTGAACTTTTTCAGGTGATTTCTTCCTCTTGTTGCATGCACACTTCTTAATGTAATGTTATCAATTTGTGTTGGCATTCTCACTTAAAACGATTATTATGTCATCAATTTAGTGTGTGTAAGTGATTTTTATATTTTGAAAATTGCGGATCCCACACTAGGGAGGGATAGATAAATTCCACATTGTAAATCGAGAGGTATGACAAAGAAAGCTGTCTGTGGGTTGAGAATCTGATTTTCTGCTCCTAATTACACGTCATGGAAATTTGATGTAGCATCATTCATCTGGCTTATTTTTCTTTGTTATATTTATGATATTTGGGTATCCCCTTTAGTATTTGTGTAAATGCACACAGGATATGTTCGTTTCATGTCTATTTCATTGAGTTAATATGAAAATAGGCATTGCCTATCCCGGGAAATGTTCAAATTTACTATCGGGTTATTGTGTACACAAACACACACCCAAAAAAGGGATGACACACATTGTTTTGTCTTACCAAATACTAGTGGGACTGACTATAGTTAACTACCACCGATTTCTTGCGTCATCTTTCACACAGAACTGAGTTTTGGTATGATCTTTCCAGGGACACAAAAGGCTATTCAATTACCCAATATAGTGAATATACTTATCCATACCACGACAACATTCTCGCGTTGTAATGTCTTCTCATCTTGAGTCACCTTTTACCATACCATGTGAATAATTTAATCTACTGATTTATGGATTGCATAAATAACTACTCCTGTTTCTTAAAACAAGATGTGTATCATATCACAGTTCAAGATTGCCCCATTCAATTAATGCAGTTATACCAATGAAAAACAAACATACTAATCCATGTCCAAATCACAATCCGGGAGTAAAGTAAAAAAAACTTTGAAACTGACAAGTTAGGTTAAACACGCGAACTTCCATTAGGGAAGTGAGACAGAGTTTTCTGAAAGGGTAAGCACCTTCTGTTAGCTAGCTACACCGGCCACGTGTGTAATCAATATTAAGTGAAGGGAACATGGAACTAAAACATCCAGGGCAATATTGGACACAGAGACATCAAACTTGTCAACAATACAGTGATGATGGTCATAAAACTTTTTGCCGAAGGCCCTGATAAGCCTAGGCTTGCAATAGCCCTTGGTCAACAATCTATTCTGTTTGTGACCGCCTTGGTTGCTCAATGGTATAGCATCCTCCTGGAGAGTGGAAGGTTTTTGGTTCCAACCTGACTTGTGTTATACATGATAATACTTTAAAATTTGAGTTACTACTTCCTCATTTTGCAATCCACATTTGGCTTAGAGGATAGATTATTGACTGGTTATAGAATAATATTAATTGGGAGTGGAATGCTTGTCTGTGGCGTGCTGACTCTGAGGCAGCACCTTTAACGCACAACCCGATATGAATACAGTGGTATGAGGGTAAGCTCTTCTTACACCTTCAACATTCACAGGCATATAGTACCATGATGAGAATTCTCTAAAGCACAGACCATTGCAAGTAACAAATGATATGATTAAAACTTGACAGGCTTGTACTGAAATAATGTTAATTTTAGCCCAGCCCCTTTAAGTTTCACTGCATGAAGAGCCCCAGCCCCGGAGAGTTGAAAATGCTTTTTCACTTATATCGAGACGGTTAATTCTAGGATGGTGGGTTGGAGGTTTTTTTTTAAACCAGTCAAGATTATTCATTATTCACCTAAATTAAAATGGAACATTCAGGGATGATATACTAGAAAGATGGTGCTTTAAGATTTATATTGAAATGGTCACTTCTGTGGATGGTGGAGTGGAAATTGGCATTTATTCACTTATATCAACTTTTTTTCGAGAACCAAGTCTGGGATATTGAAGAAGGTAATGTTGATTTTACCCTAGTTAAAATTTTTATATTCATTCCGAGAACTGTAAATTATTGGAATCCCCTGCCAGCATCAGTAGTCCAGTCGCCATCCCTGGAGGTTTTCAAGGATTCAATTCAGACCTTGCCTAAGTGGATCTCAACTACAGTCAGCTGCTAAACTCAACATGAATGTTTTATTATTGTTATTTTCATCACAACTTTTTGGGACAGCGGCCCATTTCATTGTACAACATGTACAGTTTCCTCATCAGTTATATCCAAGTTAGATTTTTGATGAGTGCAGTCATTGTAGTTGAAGTCAGTTCTAGTCAGCACCTTAAAGTCAAACTGGTCCAGCTCGATCAACTGACCATGATATCTACGTCACATGTAAACAAACAGGATTTGTCAATATTTACATTAAATTCGGAATAAATGTCAATAAATTTTATCTGTATTTTCATAAAAATGATTATTGGGACGATCTGTTAATTAATTCTTTCGAAAAACGCATTTTATTATTTTTCTTAAAAATCGATTGTTTGTGAAAACGTCTTTCCCGTCCTGACGAACGCCATTTTTGTTTACACTGCATTCAGCGAGGGTCACATATGCACTCAAAATTTCCATTCAATTAAGTAATAATATGTGAAAAAGTGTTACCGTAGAAGTCATGTACTATGGTTATGCTAACTTCGTAATAGGTTTGTGTCAGGTAACTATGTTTATCAATTTATCGAACTTGAAATCGGCAAATTTTGTATCTTCCCGCAATGTATACTGTGTGATCATGGTTGATGCACGTGGGAATGCCGATCGCTGATTGGCTTACAGTGGTTATCGATCTGAATTGAACTTTGACCCAATCAAAAGAAATCACGTCATCGCGAATCTTGAAACGCTACACTTGGGGATCAGCCAGAATGGCGAAAGAAACGTAAATATTTTGTATTCGATCAACCTATTTAAATTATTACTTGTTTCAATGAATTATTTTCACGATAATCGTTTTTTGGTTTCATTTCTGATGTACGAGACGGGCGAGATTTCCCCCCATATGGAGCTCACTTCCTGTCGATTTGACCTCTTCAATGGCCTTGAGAAAAGTGGTGCACGCGCGGCGTCAAATGATTTGGACGTAGGGTCTATGGAATTTTTCCACAATTTTCTATGACGTCATAATACATACGTGTTACCTATAGACGGGACATTTCCCGTATAATTTAAAATGTGAAAAGGCACATGGATAATAATAGATTGGACTGGAGTGGAGTTATGGAGTTTTACACCCCAGTTAAGATTATTTCACTTAATGTTTGAATTGGTCACTTCATGGATGGTGGAGGAAAGCCAGATTGCTTAGAGAAAACTGCCAACCTTTGGCAAGTGAGCAGATGAACATTCTCATACTAGGATGTATCGGCAGTGGATCGGCCAATTCCAACATGCATAATAATATAAAACAAAGCAAGAACTTCAATGCAAACAAGTAAGTTTGTAAGTGATAATAATAAAAGATCCTCTTAAGCAAAAATGGAATGAGACTAGAATCCAGATTCCATGGAATGAACTTGGAAAATCAGCTAGATAGTATATCTGTATTTCTCCAATATATGCATAACTTATAGACTAGCTTTTGTGAGCTACCTTGAATCAAAATCACCAGACTCCACCCTGAGACCACTTGTTGAATGGCTACTTCCAGGGATGGAAGAGCCTCCTGCGGTATCAGGAAAGAGCAAAAATGTAATGGTCAAACTGTCTGAACAAATGTTTCCATTATTATTCAATTTATTGTTATTATATAGCATATCAGTTATATAATTTGATCATTCATTTATTGTATACAGAGCTCGGACAAGGCCACAATCAATCTGATAAATTTTAATTTTCTTGTTATTGAAATTCAAAAGGAATTGTCAAAACATGAAACATGAAATTTTAACACTGATACTTAATTATACATATGTATGTGATACATCAAGCAAAAATCAAACTTAATGGACTGTTTATTTTATTTCAGATTTTTTGTTTCTACTTAGCCTATATTAACTTTTGATTAGATGATAGACAAAATGTACATAAAATCTTAATATTATCAACAAAATCATGTTTAAATGTTGTGCACCGGCCAACAATAGAAAAAAAAATTAAAAGCTTATGCATCATTTATATGCTAAGTCACGTCTTGTTCTGAGAAAAAAAATTGAAGAGTAGAACATATATTATTGCTTAATGGGATTTTAAATTTATCTTAAGTTCATTTGATGTTAGAATTTAGATGTAGATTTCCGTTAACTTTAAGTATGTACAGCAATACTGAACTCCAAGGTAAATTTCTTGCATTATTATTGCAACAGGTATTTTCATTGAATAGTTTTCTGACACCATTTTCTCAGAACATCACAAAAATAAGTAAGTACTGGTATGAAACACTTTCAGCTTCATATATATGTAATCAGTATGTAAAATTATTCTGCATATTTATCAGTATACTACATTAATACATGTTTATTACACACAAAACATAAGATCATTTAATGCCAGTTTTAAAACATCAACATAAGTTATTTTATATTGTAGATATCTGTTTATGTAAGTGATAAGACAAGTTGTCAGACCTAGATCTAAGTAATTAGTTGTTAAGATTGCATTCTTAGTGGTTGGTAAAGTTTTGAAACTTAAGTAGTTGTGTGACAGTCAGACTCTGCAGTAGGCTGATTAGCTCAATTGGTAAAGCACCCTGCCTGTATTAGGAAGGTCCCTAGTTCAAGTCTCAATTTGACTACTGAATTCTTAACCTTTCTAGTTACATTTTGCAGTTTGCTTAGAAGTTGCAGGCTTTCAGGTTGGTTGAACTTGGTTCCAGGGTAAAAGCTGGTCGTTTTGAAAAGGAAGGGAGGAATGTGGAGAACATCCCCCTAGTATTAGAAAGTTCTCGGGTTTGAATCTCAGTTTGACTGTTGCATATTCCCTTTTCTTAATTCATTTTGGGACTAGTTTGACACTTAAAAACTGCAAACCATCAGCTTGGTTCCAGGGTGGAAGGTGGTAGTTTTGAAATGGAAAGGAGATATGTGGAGGACATTTTTTGACTGATATTGAAAAGATTCCTGGTTTGAGTCCTGGATCTATCCCCCAACCCACAACATTGAATGTTACAGTTTGACTAAATTACTAATGTATATATTTAAAGAAGAATTAAAGAAGAAAAATGTATTTACCTTATAGACTTTATCTGTAGTTATGATATCTGATGGTCGATGTCTGTATTTATGGGTAGGATGCATCCTCACTTTCCTCTGTTCAGATCTATGCTAATATTGACCAAATATCCATTTTCTTAACAGAACTAATTTTCATAGTTTTAGAACTTTTTTGACAAACTGTCATCTCCATCAAGTACATACTAAAGTTGGTCATTAAGATAAAGGTCATATGTGATGATTTTATTAACTGACTGATCTAATGATGTGGTTTTAACTGCGTTACCACTGATGCATTTCGATATGCTTGGATTTATAACAAAATTGGTTACTCTATACTAGTAAATAAATCAATCATATATTACTATTTTTGACTTAGTACAGATATAAATATAAAACCATAAAAATTGAAACATATTTTACCTTAAAGCGTTTGCCCTGTAGAATGTTGAAATTGAATGAAGAGGTTTTTTTCTGTGATGTAAAGTTTGATTACTGTAAAGTTAAAAGTAATTTAAAAACTAAAATATCATCAAGAAACTTTAATGGATATTGAAATAAAATACTACATTGAACTAGTTTTAGCTCAGACTGCCCCAGAGCTAAATTACACCAACTTATCAAGGTTAGGATGTATCTAAACTGTAAACATGATAATAAATACTAAATAGTAATAATAATAACAAGGTGTTCAGAGAACATCCCCCCCTTTACCCCTGGGGGAGGGGATAATAAGTTACTTTATTACAGTGTCACATATTAAAACATACAATTTATAAATGCATAAACAAATGCGTCATGATAAAATGTATTAATGCCCAGGAAAATTGACTTATAAGACACTTCCATTAATATATAATATGTAAGAAACTGAAGTACCAGAAATAATGATGTAATATCAGTAATAAAATACAGTGTGGTAAAAGTATGTACCGGTACCTGTAATTAAAAAATAATACAATTCATTGTTGAAGTTTGATTAAAATATAACCGAACAAATTTTTATCTCAATTTCATTTCAATATCCAACAAATTTGCTACAAAAATCATTCTGCATAAGTAATATTAGACCTTGATGGCAATGAAGACATACCATTACTATTATCCCAAAGCTAAAACACAACATGATAACATCAGACAAGGCTATTTAAAACATGAAAATTGATTAGAATTTATGTTGGCAAAACATTAAAACTATAAAGATAATGTGTTATTTATGGGTACAGTTGAGTCTGCTTAAAAGACCAGTTGCTTTTATGAACCAAAACTTTGTTTTTATTTATCTCCTTATTCAAGGGCATGGCCCCAGTTTCACAATCATTTCTTAGCTAAGATTTTCCTTAACTTAAATTTAGCAAATTTTGGTACTCTTTTTGGAACTACTGATAGCTATTATGTCAAAACTAAATTCATATGTTTTAATCTATAAGTGATCTTAAAAATGACACCTTAATTTCCTGATTATCTTGAAAATTAACAAAAGATTTGAAATTTTACCAGATTTAAGTTAAGAAAAATCTTAGCTAAGGAATGATTGTGAAGCTCGGGCCAGGCCCAGTTTTACAATCATTTCTTAACTAAGATTTTCCTTAACTTAAAATCAGCATATTATTTTTGACAAAACTAAACACAGATTGAAGTGATCTTGAAAATGACACCTTAAATTTATGAAATAATTAATAAAAATTAACAAAGTTATAAAGATTGGAAATTTTGCCAGATTTAAGTTAAGGGAAATCCTGGGGCCAGGAATAGCATTTCCTCTTGAACTCTTAACCCCATATATAAAGAGCACCTGCTTATATGCATTTGGGAAAATTGCCATTATTTATCCTGAAACCTGTACATGTATATAAAAACAACCTGCTTAAAAGGACCTGGGGAAAACAACATTTTCTTTTGAATCCTTACACGATAAGCCTACTTAAGGAATCTAGGGAAAATTGATTTACTGTTGAAGCCACAAGCCTGTATATAAAGACCAGGGCTGGGTAACTCGAAGCTATCTTAGCAGTTACGAATATTTAACTCCTTTGTGTTATATAGGCATTAAGTGTTCGTAACTGCTAAGAGAGCTTCGAGTTACTCAGCCGAGGTGCTTATAAGGACCAGGAAAATTGGACTTTTTTAAGTCTTGAGCTTGTATATAAATACCATTTGCCTATTATGATTATTTATTTTGTCTCTTCAAAATTTTCATACTTTAACCTGCAGCTGAACCAACAAATCACATTTATTTATCTGAGTGTCCATTTATTAAACATATATCCATTTAAAAATGATATATAGCCTCAGATGTAATGTTATCACTTGCAATAGACAATTATCTTGGTGATAGATGGAGATCACACACCTTAGGCCTGTAAGATAGAACTACCAGTAAGTTACTACTGTATAGACAAACAACATTAACCTGTCTGCTTGACCTGTCATTAGAAATGATCATATACAATGATCCACCTAATGCATGGGTATTGTTAGGATTCAGCTAATACATATATACACTTTGCATTTTTCCCCATGATATTGACAAAATAAACATCTGTGTTCCCTAGGGATACATAAATGTACTGGTCTATAATAAATGTTTAAATTTAAGGTCAAGCAGACAGGTCAATGTTGTTTGCCAATACAGTACTGTACCCTCAAAATGCTACAGGTCACAAAGTAGAACTTTTGTTTAACAAGAAATACCTGTAAAACGTGCCACAAAAGGGGTAGCAGTTTAGCGTGTTATCAGTTCAACTTTTTATTTAATAATAATATGATATGCTGCAAAAATTAACTATCAAATTTTTTGCAGGTTTGACAACTAAAGTTAATAAGACACGGCATTTGATTTCAGAAGATCCATGCTATAAACATTTAGGTATGTACCTCCTGTTTTACTTGTAACTGTTATCAGAATTTCTTGTTGTTTATGTAATGACCTGTCTAAATATCACTGTCTTTGTTTTCTTTATGTAATGTTCTTTTCTTCATTAATGGATAGTCTTGAGATCTTCTTTTTTGACATGAATAATCAGTACATTTATTCTACTGACTGAATATTTTAATTCAAATTCATATGAAAGAAATATTTGTTAAGAAATAATAAAAGAAAATAATATGCAGGGATAATAATCTTTGCTGTCGAAACAGCATCAAGTGTGTGTGTTTGTGTGAGTGAGGGGGGGGGGGGATGGGATGAGGTGGTGGTCTTAATTCTCATTATCTGGGACTGTACTTCCATCACAACTTTTGGTCTATAATAATGATATTCACAGATACTAGTTTCAAAAGCATGTGTGGGAAATACGTTTATATAAACATTGATTGTCTGTATTTGAGCAAAGTTGAATTAGATATTAATATTAATAGGATGATAAATTATTGTGTTTGTATTTTAATGTCATCTCCATAAGTCTGTTTTATATAGTTGATGCTCATGTTTCTAATCAAATACAAATACACTGGCCCATGTTTATCCCAAAGCAATGTAAAAGTCTTGAGAACTTATATGAACTTCCACCAGGGAAGTGAGACTAGGTGCTATGGAAGGGCAAGCATCTCCAGTTTAGTTAGCTACACCTGTCATGTGTATAATCAAAATTGAAAATAAAAGAAACATGAAACTTTAAAAAAATGTAGAAAATATTTCTAGATGACTCTTAAATGCAATGAATTTTGTTGTTATATTACAGAGACATGGGTGTAATTAAAACTTCAGCTGTTACATTTTTAAGAACATTTACAAAACTTTCTTCAGTTCCTATATCCAGAACATCAAAAACAACAAGCTATGGCTGGTAAGTCATTTACCAACTCTTTATAACAAACTAATCTTAGATAGTGGTGTGGGGTGATTTTATTGGCCTAATGGTCTAAAGCACAAAGTTTCGGATCACAGTGTGTATCTGACCACCTAGGTTAGGTTCAAATCCCGCTGGGTCAGTTTGCTTGGGGAAGGACTGTGTTTTTCCTAGGTTCTCTGGTTTCCTCCAACATCATTGAACTGATCACCTTGATTTAAGTGAAAGAATCTTGACTGGGGTGTGACACCATTATTCCATGCCACTCTTCCTTCCCTCATTTCTTCCTTCCTTTCTTTCCTCTTTCCTTACTTTGTAGCCTTTGATTAGATGAACTGAAACCAGTACGCACCATTCATCTGTCTTTGGCAATTTTAAACCCTAGGCAAGATACATTTACTCAAACTTAGATTATCAATTCTAGAGTGCTAGAAGAAACTGGACTATCCAGAGAAACAACTGACCTTCAGCAAATAACCTGACCAACTTCCTAACTCCTAAGATCTGTCCAAAGTTGAAGACCAAAGTCTAGTTTAGATGGTGAAAGGAACTATGGTCAGTCTTTTTAGACCACTTAGCCACTAAGGCCTTCAGAGGACTTACATCATCTCATAAAGTGAAAGTACCAAAAGTCATGTCGAATGTCTTTGGACAGGACAAAACTATTTATAATATGAAAATATTTTATTACATTTTCTTTACTTCATCAGGTAACTGTTGTGATTTAATACAAAAACATAAGATTCTTTGTGTCAAAGTCACCCTTATTGTTATGTCGAGATTTGAAAGTTGTATATATGTATATAGGAGCTAGGCATCACGTGTGAATTCAGTGGCGTTCTTGTTTATTTCAGGCATAGATTAGTGACAGTGTTAGCTGTTACAGGTTCCACTGCATATTATTATCTCCAGAAACACAAGGTTAGATATACTCTATATATATAGTCAAACCAGTCTTAAAATGTAACATAAGAGAACCAGTAAAAGTGGCCTTAATAGGCAGGTGGCCCTTACATAGATTTGACTTTTATGGCAGGTTTGAATGTATAATTTTTAGCTCACCTGAGCTTAAAGCTCAGATGAGCTATTGCAATGGTTCACCGTCCGTCGTCGTGCGTCGTGTGTTAACTTTGTACATTTTAATCATCTCCTCTGAAACTACCAAGCCAAATTTGATGAAACTTAGTGATTATAATGCCTAGGTGAAGGCCTTTCAGATTTGCACAAATGAAAGGATTATGTCCCCTTGGGGCCCCATAAAGGGGGAAAATGTGAAAATCTTTAAAAATCATCTCCTCTGAACTTACAAGAGATATAGCTTAGATATTTCATGTGAAACATACTAAGGGCACCTAGTTTCAGATTTTCACAAAATATAACTGTTGAGGCCAAAATGGGGAAATGGCAAGGTACTTAAGGGGAAAATTGCTAAAATTAATTGTATTTGTCAATATATCTTGAAAACTATAAACTTTTTGTATAGGCATGTATATTGGAATATTGTAGGTATTGGCATAACAATCATTTTGATATATGAATAAAGGTCATAGGTTCAAAGGTCAAGGTCATAGAATTGAATGAATATTTAAATGGTTAATTATCTCAAAAACTATAAACTTTTTGTATAGGCATGTATATTAGAATATTGTAGGCATTTGCACAACAGTCATTTTGATATATGAATGAAGGTCATAGGTTCAAAGGTCAAGGTCATAGACACGAACGAATACTTAAATGGTTAATTATCTCAAAAACTATAAACCTTTTTGTAAGGCATGTATATTGGAATATTGTAGGTATTGGCCTAACGATCATTTTGATATATGAATGAAGGTCATAGGTTCAAAGGTCAAGGTCATAGCTGCGAACAAATATTAAAATGGTTAATTATCTCAAAAACTATAAACTTTTTGTATAGGCATGTATATCAGAATATTGTAGGCATTTGCACAGCGATCATTTTGATATATGAATGAAGGTCATAGGTTTAAAGGTCAAGGTCATAGAATTGAACGAATACTTAAATGGTTAATTATCTCAAAAATTATAAACTTTTTGTATAGGCATGTATATTAGAATATTGTAGGCATTTGCACAACAATCATTTTGATATATGAATGAAGGTCATAGGTTCAAAGGTCAAGGTCATAGATGCGAATGAATACTCAAATGGTTAATTATCTCAAAAAATAATAAACTCCTTGTATAGGCATGTATATTGGAATATTGTAGGTGTTGGCCTAATGCTCCTTTTAATATACAGATGTTTTAGCTGTTTATAAATAGTATATTGTAGCTAGACTTTAGATATGTTATATATAGCATACTTATATAATAATTATTATAATTAATTTGCAAAAATACTTGCATATTATTGGCCCTTACTGCTGAAAATTTTGATATTCTCTTTTATTAATGTCATTGACCATTGAACCTCTGCATAAGATATGTACTCTGCCTCAGGTGAGTGTTAAGGCCCATGGGCCTCTTGTTTAAAATAGACAAAGTGGCTGATGATTGATCTCCTTTGGTCAACTAGAAGTCAGGTAGAGTAATAATGTTTAAGGCCCAAGTCAAGATTTTTTTTCACTTATATGCAGATATACAGTTCATTTGGGTGGCAGTAGAAACTGGAGTGTCCAGAGAAAATCACTGACCTTCAGCAAGCAAACTTACAACCAATCATACAATAGGATGTGCCTTACTGGGATACAAAAACAGAGGTGGTTAGAGAGGATGTTGAACAAAGAGAAATTCTTCAAAATGAATTGATTTTAAACAGAACAAGTAGCCAACTATACATTTCACATGTTAAATCCCCATAGTGCCAACATGTTTCTTTCTACAGAAATACTTTATGACAATCATGGTTGTGCTTACAGATTTTCAGTTATGACTACGTACAAGTAGGTGAACAATATCAAACATTATTCAATTTTATTTGATTTTCTATGGAAATAAAGAGTAATGCACTGTCACAAACAGAATGGCTTGAACAGTAGTTAAGTCAGGTTTTCAATTTATTCAGGTTTTAGTTTTATTATCACCTTTTACTTTATTTGCATTTAGGTTTCTGCAGCCTTTTGGACATCTAAAATTCAGACTTCAGGATGGATGAGTGAACCAATCACAGATGTTGAAGAACTTGAACAGGTAATAATAATTTTTCACCTCAGATTTATAGCTAAATACATGTAGTTTCCCCAACCAAAACTTGCCTACATTTTCTTTAACAAATGAAAACTGAAAACTAGTAGATATTTCAGCTGTAGGATAAATAATTAAAGATCACAATTTCAGCAGTGATGGACATTTATATTGAGATTAATTTATGTATGTACATGTGAGTACAGTAAAAACTTGATCCATCCCCACTATATGTGAAAACAAAACTTGGCATTATAAATGGTATGGCAGTAATTTGATCGAGGCTTATAAAGAAATGGATTTTTGGGACTTCAAAATAGCATGACAATAAGCAAGGAGGCAGAGTTTTTAAAGGGACATATAACAAGGTTTTACTGTACTAAGATACCAGTAGCATCCCTAATTTGCTGTTTTTCATTTATTGAAGTTCTTCAGTTTGTCAAGACAGGTGGTCTATCTATAGAGATGACCTTAATACAGTCAAACCTGCCTTAATGGCCACCTCTCAATTGCTCTTTATTCATGTTGTTTTAACCTGTATATAAGGGCCATCTGCCCATAAAGACCACTTTTACTGAATCCCTTGGGTGGTTTTTATAGACAGGTTTGACTGTAATAAGTTTTACTGTATTTCTATTTCAGAATGGTAAAGAAATGAGATCAAAAATGGAACAGCTAGTTATGAGAATACAGGTAACATAGTTTATGTACTTTAAAATTACTGTTTACATCTTTCCACAGTTGTGGGTGCAAATCCCACCTTTGTATCAGGATGGATGGAAAGTTTTAAGCATGAAAAAACCCAAACAACAAAAAAAAAAAAGCCACTTAAACAACTTTACAGATAGTCTAGATTCATTATTAACATGATGAATACATATGCTACATCAAAGTTAGCAAAATGTACACTACAGGTATTACTTCATTTCAAATCATATGATTACTGTAACTGTTTTACTTAACGGTATGCAAAATATATTATGTATATTCAGTATATCTATCTAATCGATATCTATGCATGCTATATGCATGTATAATGGGTGCTGGATTATCATTATGTGTTGAAGATATGGTCTGATGTTTGTACAATAAATTTGTGATTTTGAACAATGTTGAGGAATTATTGAATATTTTTCAGCATTATTTTAAAAAAATGTTCCATGACAATGTTGCTACCTCGCATATCACCACAGCAATGAAAAGGTGACAATGAATCCACAGGTTTAATAGTTTAATTTGATTGATGACGCAGTATTATATTGTTGTAGGGTGAAGTTTGTCATGCATTAGAGGCAGAGGAAGGAGATAAAAAGTTTCTAGTAGACAGATGGAAACGAGAACAGGTATATATATATATTTATATCTATGTAATTATCTTTGACCCAGTCTTGAGAAAGCATGTTCAACAAACACTGTAATACATTTATGTGCTGTACAACCACAAACTCTCAATGGGGTTCACTGGCATATCATCTAAAATAACATAATGCCTGTGCAAAAAAATTATTTCAGTAGGACATGGAATAGCAAAAGTTGTCATTTTTCCATAAAAATTATGCCATTCCTGGAAGTTTGGGATATAAACATTTTCCATATTGTTCTGTACAATGACCTTGTGTTATGCTGGCAAATCACATATTATAAATACAGTAACAACACAACAAAACTAGTAGGTAAGCCACATAGACTGTTGAAATCTAAAATCATTTTTCTATAACTTGTTTTGTAATCTTTGATTTATGTCACAAGGATCTTGGTAACTCTTTAAAGCATACAAACATTGCTGTTCGATCTGCTTTTTGGAGTTTGATATCAGATATGGCATGAGGATTTCCAGTATGATAAATCTGGGCATTATGCTCTATCTTTACAGGGTGGAGGTGGAATCACCTGTGTATTACAGGATGGAAGTGTGTTTGAGAAGGCAGGTGTAAATATCTCAGTAGTACATGGTAATCTACCAGCAGCAGCTGTACAACAGATGAGGTCAAGGTAACTCACTTATATCAGAGCTGACTGTATTGTCAGACAATATTTAGAGGGTTGGGAAGATTAAATTTCATTGTCCGTCTTTCTGTCTGCATTGTCAGAAAATATTTACAGGAGTGGGGAGATTTAATTGCACTGTCCATCTGTTAGTCCAAATATTGTGTCTGTTCGATATCTTCCATGTCTATGGATGGATTTTTATCAAACTTGGCATACCAAGTTAAGGTGTGTGGGACAAGATTCATGAACCCATAACAGAACCCAAGGGGGAGTTGTTGGGATTCACTAACTTAATATAGAAGAAAAGAATTTCAAACTAATTAACATGTACATGGCAACAGCTAACACCCCAAAAAACCATAATTATAAAAGCCTGGAGTTAATGTCCAGTGGTATGATTAATTAGTACTTAGTGTCGGAGGGACTACAATCTCTCCACTTGTTTTATAACCAGGGGTCCATTTATTTCCTTTATTCACATTCAATAAACATTTAGATTTACTTAGTTATCATAATATTATATCTAACATAAATTGATATTTGCGTCATGTTGAATGGTTTTCAGAGAGAGAGAGAGAGAGAGAGAGAGAAAGTTTACCTTCTACAATATACAATATTTAGAAAATATCAAAATTTGATTTGAGAAATTGAGTAAATATTGTTTTTATTTTTATTTTTAGAGGAAAGACTCTGAAGGGTGACAAATTCCCATTCTTTGCAACAGGTGTCAGTGCTGTCATACATCCAGTAAGTTAATTCACAATTCATGCAGTGGTACCTTTTATTATAGTGTAAAGGTTAATGGGAGACAACCTCCATTTTAACATTTTAAATCTAGAATTTACAACAGGTGTGTGTATGTTGTTGTATACCCAGTATTATATATGTCCTAGTATGAAGAATTTGCCAGAAGTCTGTGATATTTTTCTGGTATTCAGGTTCTCTCTGCCATTCCAGAATTGATCCCATGATAAAATTAAAGAATCTTGACTTGGCAAAAAAAAAGAAACCATCTACATTCCACTCCATTCAACACAACATCATTCGTGTTCATAATATGGTAAGGGAGACAACTCTTCAGATCCTACTTTTCTACACCCAAGGACTGTCAGCATTGTCTTAATTATTATATATGAGATTTAAAGGGGGCATTAAATAATTATGTGACTGTTATCTTTTCTAACAATAAAACAACCTGAATTAACACAGGATGAGCACTGGCATGATAAACCTACAGGCTCCCAACAGACATATTAACTTAACCTATTTCTTAAACCTACAGGCTTCGGACAGACATTTTAACTAAACCAATTCCTTATTTATTTCAGAAAAATCCCAATGTACCAACAGTGCACTTTAACTACAGATATTTTGAATTAGAAGATGAGACTGGAGAGAAACAGTGGTGGTTTGGTGGAGGGACAGATCTGACACCATCATATCTAGTCGAAGAGGTAACGCTTGGAGGGTGATAGAAGCTGTAGTAAATATGGTATTCTAAGGAGACTAATTTATTCATTGTTATAGTGATGGAAATATTTAAGAAGGCTTTGGAACTTTTATTACCAGTTCTTATAAAGCGACGAGCGGAGAGGTCTTCATAGATGGGTATTTGTTGTGTCAATTTTAGCATAAGTATTTTAGGCAAGGAAGTGTAAAAGAAGGGGAATCATGGGGAGGGACTATGTGTTATACCACACATATAAGATTGGAGTATTAATAAATATTTCCACTCTGTGTGGGTTTTTTTTCACCCGACTGTCTGTCCTGCATAATTAGATGTACTTTTGTAATCTTCAACAAATTTTATTGATTTTTTTTGTCGGGGTCTTTGCGTTATTATATTATGTCCCCTAAATGAAGTGCCAACTCTTTGCCTGTTTCTCGAAAACTATTTACCTTATCTTTATGAAACTTCACAGGAACAATCATTTGGTGGAGTAGATGTGTTATTGGCACCCCATTTCATTTATAACTTATAATAGAAGTTTAAGACATTTTTCTTGTTTATTATTTGAATAAGAGTTAGCATTTTTCAATAAGTGTTTTTATCATTTCAGGATGTTGTACATTTCCATAAAACTTTAAAAGCAGCTTGTGACAAGCATAGCAAAGAATTTTACCCAAAATATAAAAAATGGTGTGATGATTATTTCTATATCAATCACAGAGGTACAGATTTATACATGTTTATTCAGAACATTAATTACATTTTGTAATAATTCACTTCAAGCGAAAAGTGGCAATTCTTATGCATTTTTATAACCCTGCTGTGTATTTTGGGGGCATTGTGACAAATGCCACAGATGCCAACCTCATATTTGCTCATTCATTCGTATATCTAGCTGGATTCTCTGTGGTTTATTGGTTTAAGACTCTGACTAACAAATCACAGCACCTTTCATCATCTAAGTTTAAATCCAACCCAGGCATGCCATAGGGCAAAAAAAGTTTGTTTGCCTAATGTTGTCAGTTTTCTCTGACTACTTATGCTTCTTTAGACTACCTAGTCTAAATTAAAGTAAAAGAATCTTGAAACTCCACATTCATCCATCATGCAATGTTTTAATCAGTTTTGATCCATGTAGATGATACATGGAATACTGACAAAAAGGTCAAATTTGAATGTAGATATTTTTGTTGAAGTGATTTTGAAGAGAAAATCAGCAGGAGGGTTTGCCTGTTCTGCAATGCTTTTATTAAGTTACTGAAACCATATTGCAATTGAAATGATAAAATTTATAGTCACAAAAAATAGAAGTAATTCCAAAGCTTTATTCAAGCTGACAGATGCTCATGGTTTTATTTATGTTATATTAATTTATTTTTTATTTCTCAGGAGAGAGAAGAGGTGTGGGTGGAATATTTTTTGATGATTTAGAAGGAGACCAAAATAAAACATTTAAGTTTGTCACAGTAAGTATCATGTTTGTTGATGAACTTTCAGCACTCTCAGTACTTTGATTCTGTTTGAAGGTTTTATTTGTAAAGTTGTCTACCCACTGAAATTATTTCACTAAAATACAGGATTTCTAAATTTATCTGGAAATCACAATTTTGTTTAAGATTATAAGAATCCATGAATAGGTGTTCCATGTAGGATAGGGAAAATACGCCCAAAGAGTTGAACATTTCAGTCAAAGATGAGGCTTACCATTTTAATGTCAATTTTTGGCTTCAATTATGATTTCCACCAACATTGACAGCATGTCTGTAAAATCTATATTTAGTTTGTTATTTAACATTCTGCATTAAAATGAATATGACTATAGGAAAGAATGTACCTGGTTTCGGTTTATACACTTTGTAAAAACTAAAATACAAGGTTATTGATGATGTCATTTGATTGTCTTTTTATTGTGACGTCAGTAGAGATCACATGGTCACTTGGAAGAAATCAACCATATTATCATGATTAGCATATTTTGTTATACATATGTCATGTATCTTATGCATGGTGGTAGATGTTATATTGATGGTGAGGAAAGAAAATAAGTGTCAGAAATTTATTTAGAAATATAATGGCGAGAAAAAGAGAAATGTCATAAGTTAACTGAGATTTTATCTTTCTTTCTGTAAAGCAAGTTGAATGAGAACACCCTATCTGTAGAGTTAGTACACCGTCATTGACTGATCTGTCAGTTGTACCAGTATTTAAATGTTAGACACATTATCTAACAATAAAGACAATTCAAAATTATTTGAATTATAGATCTAGCAAGATGACATTCCTACGGCCACTGAGAGAACATTCTGAATTAAGAAAACCAGAAATGGTCACCTTCTTTTTGTATAAAGTATGATAATAATTGTGTCTTCTTACTTCTTAGAGCTGTGCGGAGTCAGTACTACCATCCTATTTACCATTAGTAAAGAAACATAAAAATGATGGATACTCCTACTCGGACAGGTAATTATATCTTACACTGTTAGATCTATGTCATCTAGTCTATATTTTCATGCTTGCTGGTAGTTTAGAGGTATGAAGTCTACATTTAAATGTAAAACACAGACCTTGGCTGAACTTAGAACACTCATATAATTGACGTATCGCTGGCCATGCCTTTTATGTTCCGACACTGGCTGCCATCACGGTACAAAAGCAGTGTCACAGCAACTAATGACGTACTAGTGTCAGTGACGCCAATAAATGACAAGATATTCATGCTGAGTATTTATTCTTTTTGTGTGTAATTCAAGCATGCGAGGCCTTTGTTTGAACATTATGGTTGTGGCCAGAGATCCATCAATTTTCAGCTTAGCTATGACCTTGACTGAACTGAAAATCATTTAAATCTCAGCTGTGGCATGTACAGGTAGTTTGGTATTTGTCTACACATCCCTACTTTCTTTTTCTGAAGTGACTGCGGCATTTGAGCGTTTTGTTTATCGTTGATGAACATTTGATTTCTAGTCAAAATTTTGCACTTATTACCTTTCCTTTTCGGAGATTCCAAATGGTCTCTTACAAAACATAATACAGATAAAGTTATTGTTTATGACTTGCTGGAATCAACCAAAGTGTGGCAACCCGCAAGACATATGTATATATATGTTCATATGAGAAGAATGTCAATATCTTCTAGAAATGTATACGATCTCCATTTATATTCTTAAAAAACATGGGATTAGAAATAGTAAAATTTCTCAACCTTTGCATTATAATTATCTTAAAGTAGATGTGAATAAAACATTTTATGTTCTCCATTTATAATCTGAAAAAAAACATGGATTAGAAATAGTAAAATTTCTCAACCTTTGCATGAAATCAAACATTTTCATGTCCTTTACTTTTATCTAAAATAAGCATGAGTGAAAGAAAATTTCTCAACATTTGATGTACCAAACGATCTTTAGGTATATTTGAATCAAAATATCTCTTGTTTTGTGTTACATGCACTTAATTACTGGTGAACATATTATACATAAAAGACAAAAGCCTGATCACATTACAAAGGCCCTTACTACTCACCAGAGAATTGTATATATCTTCTGTTTTTCAATCAGACAATGGCAGTTGTTAAGAAGAGGAAGATATGTGGAATTTAACTTAATGTACGACAGAGGTACAAAATTTGGACTTTATACACCAGGTGCTCGGTATGAAAGTATCCTCATGTCTCTGCCACTTAATGCTGTAAGTATTTATAAAAATATTGTATACATTCATTCATTCATTCATTCATTCATCAGTTAGTCAGTCAAAGAATGAGCAAGTAATTTATGGAGTGAGTGATTTACTGAGTGAATGATTGAATGTTAGCTGATTTACCATGTCCATATGCAATAGAGTGAATTGATTGGTAGATTGAAACTTTGTGATTTCTTAAAATGATGGATAACTACTTATAACTATAGCAATTTTCTCACAATATTATTATAGGCAAAGTCCAATTCTTTCATACTTCTATAACAAAAAGAAAAATTGACTTCATTTCTTATAATTCAATTTAAAGAATTTTTTTCAACAAATCAACAATTTAAATAATAATATTGCTGTAGCAAGTAAAAATAGCATTGCTATGGTGTAGGAATTCAAATACCTCTATGCGTCATCCATAATAAGATGACCTTACTGAGAGCCAATGCATTCATGCTAACGTAACAGAAAAATATGACCAATCAAAATGCTTGAAACAAAGGAGAATTGAATTATTATTTGTTAAAACAAAATACATACTGTATAAAAGTATTATTACCATTAACAAAACCATGGCTTCTAACGAAGGTTCAAACCAGTGACCCTTTTGGTTTAAAAAATAGAAAGCAAAACAATTTGAAGAAAAAACTAATTATTGGTCAGAAATTGTAAAAAGTACTAGCAAAATAACCTAAGTTTTTTTTATTTTTTCAGAGATGGGAATATATGCATATACCAGAATCTGGATCTAAAGCAGAAGAAATGCTAGATGTTTTGAGAAAACCAAGAAACTGGGTTTAAAATATTTACCATCATGTGTAACTGGGCATGTATTATCTCAACAGTGATATTACTGTCATCAAATCATGGAATATTTTTATACAAACATGACTTGAAAAGTTATTGTCATTGAATGATGGAATCTCTGCAATCCACCCTGACAGAAACATTATTATCATCAAATTATGAATTTTTGGTATCACCAAAGATGCAAAGCTGGCTTTGCTCAATATGTGCCATGAAGAATAAAATCATGACAAATTTTAATGTGTTGTCTGTTATTTCATTCTGAGAGAAGCCACTTTCAGTATTCTTTGTAAGTTTAGAAGAGATTATTTTATGAGAGAGAGAGAGAGAGAGAGAGTTAATGGTGTTTAATGTCAAGATTTGCAACTCTGCTGTATATAAGCTTTGAAGTGCTATGTTTTCACTTATATTGAGGTGGTCAGAAGATTTGGGATGATAGAAGAAACTGGAATACTCACATGATTCAAGAGATAATCGTCAACCTTCCAAGCTTTGGCAAATAAACTGAAAAATCTTCTCTTTGTAGGATCTGCCCGAGCGGGATTTGAACCTAGGTACTGAGTGGCATGATTGAAGGTGGCACTTACAACCACTTGGCAACTGTAGACGTGTGCGTGTTGTAGAGAGAGAGAAACTCATGTGTTTTATAATTGTCTTGCCTTGAAAAATAATTAAAATTATTATTTATTTAGTTTAGTTATTTGCTTTATGGTGCTAGTACCAACCAGATCACATTAAGCTACCCTGTGTACACTATGTGTATTATGCATATGTCTGCTTTTGTACTCTGTGCCATTCTGATCAACGTTTAGGTGCCATCCCACCAAGACAGCAGTTGATTTCTTAGCCTCATATTCATTGATTGGTTGCATGTGGTTTTACATCCCAGTGAAGAATATTTCTCTTATATCGAGATGCCACCAGCTATAGGTAAAGTGGCAGAAATTTTTAACTTTACAGTGTGCTGGGGGCATGTGCTGGGAGAGTTCTTTAACATGCCATACCTGCCGTGACATGGGGCATTGGTTTTTAAGGTCTCTTCAGAGGGACCCTGTGACTTTTATTGCTAAATGCAGAGTGCTTGGCAGAAGAACAGTCAACTGCAACTCAGTTGTTTAACATAATTGTTGTTTTGTCCCAACCCCGACAAATGATTAAATTATGGAGATAAACACAATAGTTAAAATACATGTACTGTAAAGTTGGAAATTTTTGTGTTTCTTAACTTTTACAAGACTTGTCATTTTAAGGTAATCACATTTTTTTGCATTTTCCAATTATGGTCAGTGAAAATTTAAGTAAATTATATCAAACTAAAATATTGACAAAAGTTTGGTTTTTTTGTGTCTGTATTCTCAGGAATTTACATGTGAAACGGATGCAAAAATTTACATTATAAAGAAAATAATATTTAAATGATTTTAACGTTTGACCTTGAAACCTAACTATTGAAAGTCTATCGTCTCACTAATTTGGAATGTAAAATAGCAGCCATTATTGGTGTCTCTTGTAGGTGAAGTGCACAATTTGAGCTTTATATCTACTGAAATATGTTCATTTCATGCAAAACTATATTCAGATTACATGTATAATAAAACCTTTATATAAAGACCACATGAGACTTTAGAAAAATGGGCATCATAGATTGGTGCCCTTTATATAGAGGTTTTATATAACTGAAATATAAAGTAATGGATCTTAGCCAATGGTCTTTATGGACAAGTGTTTTTTATATAGAGTATTTTAGTTGGAATATGAAGCAAAAGGAAAATAACACTGGTCTTTATATAGAGATTTTTTGAAAAATGAAGTAATGGATCTTACAAAAATTTTCTTCATTTTTGACTTAATCAAAATCCTGTATAATAGTTAGATGTGTGTTCTAAAATAAACCTTGATTCATTGCCACCATTTGTTCAGTTACATTTTGGAATTTTAAAGGGATTTGGCAATAAATTGAGTGAGGCTTAATTATAAAGATAACATATAAGAAATGGATTTTGGGACTTGGAAATAGTGTGGCAATAAATAAAGTGGCAAACATTATTGACAGGCATTATAATGAGGTTTTAATGTATCTTAAATTATAAGCTTTGGTCATATATGATGTCACAAACATAATGGTATTTCTATTTTGTGAAGAATTTTTTTTTTTTGTAAAAAAATCACCGTTTTTATGCAGTTTTTGCCCTCAGAAATATTCTGTGACTTCATGTCCCAGGCTAGACATTTAAGGAGAAATATTTTGGATTTTTAATTTTTTTATTTATTTTTCCAAAATAATACTTTGGAAGGCTGTTAAATGAATTCATAAATGATGCAAGCTTAAATTAAACTAGCTTAGTAATGGAATCATGATGACTTTTCTGCCATGATATTGACTGAATTAATGAAAAATCATTAACTTTATTTTCCAGAGGCTTTAGAGTCATCTTCAAGTACTACTTGTAGCTTAATAAAAAGTCTTGAATATGTACTGTGGGTATCTAATGAATAAGTTTTTTCATTGATAAAATGAAAAAAAAAAGGAAACTTATTTGTAATAAAAATCTACTCTGGTGTTGTATCATTTAATGTTTTGACAAAATGCAAATCTTTAAATATTACATATAATGTAATGAACACTAAATTATTTTTCATGAAAATTCAGATGAAAGATCAAAGTCTGAAAAAGACATGATGCTGTGACAAAATACAATAGCATTTATAGTTGTCAAAAAACCCTAAGAATATGCGAAAATTGTCGGCATTACAGGTTTACGTAAAACCTCCCTTATTTTTTTCAAAACTCCCTTAAAATTGCCACCAATCTCACAGTTTGCTCCCATAAAAATATGGCATGTATGACATACATGCCATATCTCACGCCGTGAGACAAAACCTCACGGATTTTTGTTTATTTTTGAAACTCCCGGCGTGAGATCGATTTCTCACGGGAAATTGCTATGGCTCCCTTTAATTTTTTTCAAACAAAAACGTGTATGGATTTATCATGTGATAGATAAATAAGCAATTACACAAATTGTTCAGTTTTGTGAAAATTCCATTCAGATATCCGGCACCAGAGGCAGAGAGAAACTATCTTTTCTGAACAGGGAATTTTTTGGATGGAAAACGATGTGAATAGCATAAGACAGATGGAAATAATTACCTTTTTATGTATTCCTTATTTAAATGAAGGCTGTATAACGCAATTAAAATCATGATCTCTTTATTTTTCTTCTAAACATACCCAAATTTCAAGAAAAAGACTATTTAAGCTGTCTGAAGTGACCACTAAGAGTCATGCTGTAGCATCCATGTTTTAACTCTTAACCCGATAAAATGGTCGTTAACCAGTCTGCTTTGAATAACATGTATAAAGTATATCAAGGGAATAATCATGTTTCTACAGAAAGTAAACAAAAGCACATGGCAGAATCAGTCGTTTGACACTGTTTGCATGGTGATTGTTTGGATGAATAAACCTTTTCATTGATAAAATGATTATAGAAAGGAAACATCTGAAAGCAGATTTTTGTTATGTAACTTATTTATTTTTCCAGACAAGAAATAAACACATTCTTTCATTGAACAGTTGAATAAAAAAATGTACTAAACTATATAAGATCTTATTTCCCATGGATTTTCTATTTAGTACTACTTGTAGCTTAATAATAAAAAGTCTTGAATATGTACTGTGGGTATCTAATGAATAAATTTTTCATTGATAAAAATGAAAAAAAGGAAACTTATTTGTAATAAAAATCTACTCTGGTGTTGTATCATTTAATGTTTTGACAAAATGCAAATCTTTTAAATATTACATATAATATAATGAACACTAAATTATTTTTCATGAAAATTCAGATGAAAGATCAGTCTGAAAAAGACATTATGCTGTGACAAAATACTAGCATTTATATTGTCAAAAAAACCTAAGAATGCGAAATTGTTGGCATTACAGGTTACGTAAAACCTCCCTTATTTTTTTCAAAACTCCCTTAAAATTGCCACCAATCTCACAGTTTGCTCCCATAAAAATATGGCATGTATGGCTAAACAGGAGGTGCTTACCCTTCCGTAGCACCCGGCCTCACTTCCCTGGTGGAAGTTCACGTGTCTAACCTGACTTGTCAGTTCCAAAGTTTTTACTTTGCTTCTGGATCATGATTCGGACATGGATGAGTATGTTTGTTTTTGATTATCAAATTGTTTAAATATCAATCAAAAGACTTCCATTTGTACCCTCAACTAAAATTGTAATTTTGATTTGAGTTGAGTTGAATAATGGTGTTTAATGTCCCAGTCAAGAATTTTAATTTTGAATTAAAAAGTCTAAGAATGATGGAATCAAGCTATTTTTAATATTTTTGTAAAAAAAAAAAAAAAAATCAAAAATTTTACGGTACATAAAATTTAATGAGTTTGGGGTACAAAAAGGAAATTCTACCATATCAATTTAATTAATTAGTAATAATTTTTATAAGAAAACCATAATTTAATTCATTATAAATATAATACAGATCTGTGTGCTAAAGATAAGGTAGACAGGATGTTAAAATGTTATTTATAAACTAGATTACAATTTTTGACCTCCTTAAAGGGAAATACCTGACTAACCACACTCTTATTTACATGTGTTCTATCATGTGCCTCTTTACATGCTACCAGTTTATGTAACTTACTTGTACATTGTTTTTTATGTTTTACAAGTTTTACCGGTAGTTCACATTTTTCTGTATTTGAGAATTTAAAAATCAGCCACAGGTAAGTATTTATTTATTTATTATTATTTTTTTTATTTATTTACATGTACCGTATTTATTTATAACAGGAGTTCTATCATGTATTGTCCATATGTAACTTTAATAGATAGTATTTATGTTGTATGAGTGATTATAAATCTTATAGTTTTTTGTTTCTGTATTTGAGGATTTTAAAACAGTCAATGACAGGTATATAATACTTACTTCTCTCTCTTTCTCATTTATTTATTTATTTATTTATTTATTTATTTATTTATTTATTTATTTTTGAAAATCAATGTGGATAAACAAACAAACTCCTTTATAATACTGTAGTGTTATTTTTTTTACATTACTGTAGCTATTCTTAATCTCTCTCTCTCTCTCTCTCTCTCTCTCATTTATTTATTTTATTTTATTTTATTCCTACCCATGGATTCATTTGTGCCATCATCATGTGCCGTCAAATCCTACTCTTTAGTGAATACAGTACCATTATTTCAGGTTCTTCAGTTCACTAGTGAAATGCTTGAACCCTGGTGCTGTGGTTTTCTCTCTATGTTAAATATGGTTTCCTCCATTATTTCAGAACTGATCATGACTGCCTGTAATTTGAATTATTGCACTTTTCATTCTTACCATGTTCAGCAATTGACATTTTTGCAAAGTTTTAAAAAACTGATTTTTTTTTTGTTATTTAGAGGCGATAATAACATCAATAATTTTAAATAAGGTTGGGGTGCATTACATTTGTGCAAAATTTTCATAACTCCTATATGTCATTTGTGCAAAGGGTGTATACTACTATTGCGCAAATCTTAATTGGCCATGTTAAACTATTAAATAAACACCACCTGACCTTAGAGTATGTGTATGCAACAGATCTGGTGCTATATCTGCAAGGCCCTCTAAAATAATTCGGACAGAACTTCAAAACAAGAAGAAAATACTTTGTTGCCTAGAGATGTACAAACTGTCACTGTTGCATTATACGGAGAACGTTGCATAAAAAAACAAACAAACAAACACACTACAGCATTCATGTTGCATTAAATGCCTTGGAAATTTCTACCAACAAGTTGAAAAATGTGTTCCTTGTAAACAATATTCAGACCAGAATTGTTGTATTTTCAACGTTTCTAAACCTGGAGTGCCTTTGTACTAAAATAAATGAAATTTTTGTAGATGGTGTTTATTTTACATGGCAATTACGTTTTGCACAATCATAATATAAGGCTTTGCCCAATCGTCATATTTTTTTGTGCAAAAGTTATATAGATTTGCACAAATGTAATGCACCATAAGGTTGACATTTTAAGAAAACATATAAATTCAGGCAAGATCTAGAGAAAGTTTTTCATGAACTACCAGTATCCATACATTTTAACTAAAATGATTAAATATAAAGATCAAATTTAATTGTTAAAAATTATACTTTGAAAAATAGGTAATACTAAACTTGTAATGTGACAATCCTCATAATAAATTTCTGCAGTGAGTTTAATTTGGTCTCAAAAACTATAAAGATTTATTTTTTTGTAATTTATTCCTCATTGTTTGTTTCAGAAATATGAGTGCCCTAAGAAAGTCGTTTGTGATTGGTATCAGAAATTTCTCAAAAATATCATCAGTACCACTACACAGATCAACAAAAGCTGCTACATGGTAACTAAAAAAAAGTTGTAAAACTTTGTGTTTTAGTTTCACTCTGCTTGAATTTATATTTCTGCTTGAATATTCAAATTAGTTTTCATTTTGTATTATTTTTTTGTGAACACTTTATAAGATGGAATTGAATATGATTTATATAAAAGGTTTTGAACCCCAAAACTTGAATATTAAATTAAACACAATTGTTCTTTTACCAAACTCTCAATGAAAGTTTCATCATTTTGGTTGAGACCTTAAATGGTAGCTGTTTATAGAGCAATAAAGAACCCAGATTACCATGGTTTACTATCAAAGGCCTACTATAACTACATTACATAAATGTTTGTAAGTTCACTATTAGCTGATGACATCTGAGTATTTATAAATGAACAAAAGTTTTAAAACAATGAAAAACCATACTGAGTCAATCATTGTTTATTTTAATTTCTGTTGTAGGCAGCGTGTTGTGGCGTTTTCTACAGTGATAGGTGGTACTGTCTGGTATTACAGTACAAGTAACAAGGTACGACAGATTAATCACTTAAAGATCTAAAGAACACACTAAAGGATCACAATATCCCTAGGTTCAAATTTTGCTTGGGACAAATCATTTCTCAGTTCCTTTGCAGAAGGTCGACTAGCACTCAGGTTTCCTCTACCATCCTTGAACTGGCCCTCTCAATATCAGTAAAGGAATCTTGACTGAGGAGCATAAATTCTGTTGCATGTACTCCACTCACTGATGATTAGAAAATGCTCTGTAAGTTTTTCTGAATTGAGTTCGTACAAAGATATGAAAATGTTCCTTGCAATTTGATGCCAGAAAACACCTTTGCCATTTGATTTTGTGAAATGATCCATCCATCCATCCATCCATCCATCCATCCATCCATCCATCCTTCTGTCCATTGCCGACTGGTCAATCCGTCCATCAGTCAATCTGTTTGTTATTGATTAGTTTTATTTTATTGACAGGTTTTTGCAGCTACTAGAAGTCAAAAAGTATCCTATATGGCACAGCCAATATCAGACATAGACCAGCTAGAGGAAGTATGTAGCAAGTAATATATATCACCTGCTGAATACCTGTACCTAAATCCATTTCTTCTGTACTTTGTCCACGATTCATCCAGTTTCACAATCATTCCTTAGATTTTCATTAACTTAAATCTGGCAACTTTTGGCAGTATGTTATAGTACTACCACAAAATTATAATATAGATGTAATAAAATTAGTGTGAGCTTCAAAATGACACCTTAAATTAAAAAATACATGTATCTATAAAACTAACAAAATTATTAAGATTTTAAATTGCCAGATTTCAGTTAAGGAAAATCTTAGTTAAGAAATTGTGAAACTAAGGCCAGAGGGATTTAGATATGAAAATTTGACTTCACTTATTATTTACTACTTATTCTGTTCAGTCTGTGCTGCTTGTAGTAGAAGACATTCTCTGTAGAAGGTGCTCTACTCTTTTTCGAACTTTACTGAGGTATCTTTAGTATGCAGTAAAACATGTGGCCTGTTTTAGTCTCATATGACAGACTCGCCTACTAAATTTGCTTTAGCATTTAAGTTTGACCAGGACATGAAGAAAAATCACCTCTAAAATCACACATTCATGATCAGGGTTTGAACACACATCCCTTGATTTTGAAAGCCAGTCGCAAAGCACTGATCTAAGTCTGTCAATCAGTAATTATGGCCTTGTGTTAGATTTTATAAATGTTGGCATTAACATTTATAACAATGTATGTTAGGTTTTACTCTAATAAATTATAAAACATTATTATGTTACAGGGACAAGATATGAGATCAAAGATGGAGCAGTTAGTTATGACAATACAGGTAATAAGATATGTTATATCCTGTTATCAAGTTCAACCTTCACTTTCAACTATCTTCTTACAGTCCTACAGCTTCTTGCCACCTAGGCTCGAATCCTACTTTATACAGATCCTTGTGTGAGAAAGTTAGTCAGTCCACATGCCAAAAGTTTAGTGCTGACTGTGAATGAATCTTGACTGCAGCCTAAAACACCATTGCCCCACCCACTCCACTCATCTATCTTCTTCATACCATTTGTTCACTTAATTGGCTCTCACACTCTTTCAACAGACTTTATTTCCTCTGTCCAACACTGCCATTTCAGGTTCTCTATACACATGTATACTTATCCATGCCCAAATCACAATCCAGAAGCAAATTAAAAACTTTGAAACTGACAAATTAGGCAAAACACCTGAGCTACACCAGCCACGTGTGTAATCAAAAGTGAGTAAAAGGAGTATGGAACTTAAACACTGTACTTTTACAGTAATTTGTTATAGCTGAAATGGTTCTGATTGGATCATTTATTATAACACTACTGTCAGAGCTTTTACAATCGTCTATGTTTTTACAGCATGAAGTCTGCAGAGCTTTAGAAGCAGAGGAAGGCGAGAAGAAATTTTTAGTGGATAGATGGACCAGAGAAGAGGTTTGTTACCATATATACTATGCAGAATTTGAGTAACGTAATGTTGTTTTACACCCAAGATATGATTTTTTCATTTATATTGAGTCTATTCTGTAAAAATAGAGTTAACCAGAGTACCCAGAGTAAACCATCGTTCATTAGCAAACCTTTGGACAGGATCATGGCAATGGACTCGTGCCAATATAATTGGCAGGCAGGTCTGGAATAATAGAGGAAACCAGAGTGCCCAAAGTAAATCATCAACCTTGAGCCAAATTTGTCACACCAGGATTTGTCCATTGAAGTTCATGCCAATATTTGTATGGGTTTTCTTGTTTTTACTAGTTATGAAATACATGCTTGTCACTATTTCTCAAAATAACATGTTTAATTAGAAAACATCGCATAATATGATTCAATATTCAATATCCAATGGATATACTTGTAATAGTTCTGCATAACACATATTTAGGGATTTTAATTGACACATAAGTGGACTCAATTATATGGATATTTTATTTAAAACAATGTACATTGCATTTTAATAATTAACTAGGAAGATAAACAGTTTCATCTTGGGGAAGTAAGAAATCTGTCTTGTTCCATAAAATATTTTAGATTTAAATTGATATAAAATCTTGATGTTTTCTTGTCATAGTTTCATTATATTTCTTGAGACTTAAGAGATTTAATATACTACTATCAGACATGAATGTCTGGCTTATACATTGGAGAGATGCACTGAGATTTTTTTACTTTCTGATTTCACATAGTAGAATTGCCCTTTGTTTAGACATTTAGATATTCTGTTTACAGGGCGGAGGTGGAACTGTCCTTTGTTTAGACATTTAGATATTCTGTTTACAGGGCGGAGGTGGAACTGTCCTTTGTTTAGACACTTAGATATTCTGTTTACAGGGTGGAGGTGGAATCTCATGTGTATTACAAGATGGTACAGTGTTTGAGAAAGCAGGGGTAAATGTATCAGTTGTTCATGGAAAATTACCTCAAGCAGCTGTTCAACAGATGAGATCACGGTAAGCTATTGATTGAAGACTTCATCATGACTGACTAAAAGAACATCTCCAACCAAACCAGAGATGATAAAGTCTTTGATTGATAATTTTTGTGGAACATGCTGTGAAGCTCTTTTTTTAGAATGTTCTTTTTTCTCTTTCATATTGCATGTATTAATGATTTTAGTCATTTGTAATATGCTAATACTGGTTATATAGGACTAAATTAACATAAAACATATTGTTAGCTGCAATTTCTATTCTAATTGGCCAAAATGACATTTCTATCACTGTGGAAACAGAAATTATAAGGTTGTTTATCTTTAATTACAGAGGAAAGAATTTACAAGGTGAAGAGTTACCATTTTTTGCTACAGGTGTCAGTGCTGTAATACATCCAGTAAGTTAATTCATACATATATAATTAATGGTACAGTAAAACACAAATATAAAAAACACACTTAAACTGAATACATGAATAGTATGAAGTCAAATATTGGGCCCTTCTGCTCCTCTATATAAGCCTTTTTATAACAATATAATGAAGTTACTTTATAATGAAATTAAAAATAGATTCCCGAGGGCTTCATTAAAAACTGTCATTATATAGTAACTGAAACAACTTTTTAAAATCCTGCATATTTATCAGAGTGCCTCTCACTGCCTAGGTACAAATCCCCCTCTGGACAGATCCTAGTGTGAGAAATTTGCCAGTTCACTTCTTGAAAGTTGGTTTTCTCTGGATACTCCAGGTTTCCTTCACTATCACAGAACTGACCATTATATATAAGCGAAAAAATCATTACTGGGGCGTAACATTGTATTACTCTACTCCACTTGAAAATTCACGAACATAATATTCTTGTTAAATTCCATTTTTTGTAACAGTATTTTAACTAATGCCCTGGATAAATCAATCTTTGTATATCAAAAAGAAATAATCTACTGGTATATGTAAGTCTTTGAATCAAACAGATGTTAAAACTCTGGTGCACGTAAGGTCTAAAGTGCACATTTACGGATCAGTGTCCCTCACCACCTAAGTTCAGATCCAACTCTGAGCAGATCCTAGTTTAAAAAAAAGTTTGTCAACCCCTTTGCTGAAGCTCTGATTAATTTTCTATGGGTACTCAAGTTTCTTCCACCAGCCTGATATAACTTCAATCTTTTCTTTGGTGTAAAATACCATGATTGAACTCAACCAAACTCAACCCAGGTGCACTAATTTCGGCCTTAACTTTCATTTTTTGCAAGGGAGATAACTCTTCTAATTATCATATCAACACATATATGTTTTGTACAACAGTTGTCGGTTAAATTTTTTTATGCGTCAAGAGAAACTTCCTCTTATTGCAACATGACAATGGTGTCTTAATAATATCAAGGATTTCTGGAAACACAAGTTCATGTGCAAATATTTACAATTAAAATTGACCTTCTTTAGATGAACTTATTTGTTTTAGCTGGCATTCAATCACTCATGAGTACTGTGTGGTTCATGACCTCTGATATGTAATTTTTAATTGTCTGATGATGTCACCAAATGTCATTCTATTAGTCGTGCATAGTTTGATTTGTCAGCATTTCAACCTAGTACCCATGCTTCTATCCTTATTTAGAGAAAGGCTCTCCCATCAATCTCATACCTTCAGAGTTTTGGATGTAATAACTAGCTATAATCCTACCTTTATATCATGCTTACAATTTTTTTTTATGATTGTAAATTTTATTTAAGTGTATAAGTGTAATGAGTAGATATTATTTTATGATATATTTACAGAAAAATCCCCACGTACCTACTATACACTTTAACTACAGATATTTTGAAGTGGAAGATGAAGATGGACAAAAACAATACTGGTTTGGTGGAGGGACAGATCTGACACCATCCTATCTAGTCAAAGAGGTAGGTGGGTGGCAGGAAGGGGGTCATTACAGAGTTGAGGGACTAAGAAGAATGGTAGATAGGGACAGGGACATGGTCAATTGGAGACTACTGAGGTAGGTAGGTGACAGGGTCCATTGGAGATAGAATTCTTTGAAGACTCTCTTCGCACCAAGAGGTAAGTAGGTATCATGGTCCATTAGACAGGAGCCATTGGAGACCAAGACGTAGGTAGGTGACTTGAGCAACCTCCTAGCAGGATTCATCTATCAATATTTGTTATGATCCATAATCAATCAGATATGGAATCACATAAAATGATGTTTTCCCATAAAATTGACATTATTGTGAAAATAAGTGTGGTGTAAACGTTTTCCAAAACATTCTGCACAAATGTTAAGATGTAGTGATCATGTTGTACAAAAGCAAAATCCATTAATTAAATTTTAACAGTGATTTTTATTCCATAAAGTTTTTTTTCAATATTTGGTTTTATTTTATATTTTTTAATTTCACCCATTGAACATTGTTTTTTTTCAGGATGTTGTACATTTCCATAAAACTTTAAAAACAGCCTGTGACAAACATAGCAATGAATATTATCCTAAGTTTAAGAAGTGGTGTGATGAATACTTCAATGTGATACACAGAGGTTTGTAATATACAGAATACCAGTAATAGAATACACTGACATCAATAAATAAATACTGCTTACTTAATGATTACTTTTTTTTTACTGCGAGAGATTAATTAAGGCGTTATTTCATGAGGACCTTCGAATGCGAATTCATATATCACAATTATTCCAGAATCAAAAATTTTAAAAGCTAAATTGCTTATGTAGTCATTTGCTCTCCTAATGTAACCACCCCTCACCCAGACTGACCCTCCATCCCCCTCCTTCACACAGAGCATTTATTAATGGTGGGGGACTATGTATTGCCTGCCATTACTTGTTTCACTTATATTGTGATTTTACAAAACATAGGTGATACATGAATGGGCTATAATTAAATGTACATGTAAACATAAAAAATAAAATGTACATGTATAAGATATTATATTACAGGGGAGAGAAGAGGTGTAGGTGGTATATTCTTTGATGATCTAGACAGTGAACCTGATAAAACATTCAACTTTGTTAAAGTAAGTTTATTAAATATCAAAATCTCTAAGAACTATATCACTTAGACTGTGACCATAGTTACTGAGCCCCTTGGACTAGGGAAATGATGGTGACTACACACAGGTCATGGTCACAACCTTCCAAATTAATGTTATATTATCTGAATCCTTAAAAGTGATTTGGTGCCTTAACATTTTAGGCTTTGGTTGCTGAATCCTCATACTAGATGACAATGGATTATACTGTAGTAATTCTAGGACTTAAGTGACTGAATTCCTAGACTAGTACTGGGTTGATGGAACCCTTGGGGCTATGACAGTGAGTGGATCCTCATACTAGAGCTGAATTAATGGAACCCCCAACCCCAGCCTGGGATCACAACAAATAAATTCTTAGAGCTTAAATTATCTAGCTACAGTGAATGCTGAATCTTCAGACTTGAGCTATATTGTCTAAATTCTCAAGCTGGAACTGGAAAGAATGAAACCCCTCAGGCTGGGACAACCCTGCATAACATGAAATGGTGACTCCAACCCAGGACATTCCTGATACTAGCGGGACACTCTACTAATGAAGCAAATCAGTTACCTGTTATGTCTGGTATGACACACCCCCTCTTTCAACTCTCTTGAATTTAAGCCACAAGGTTTCAGCCTTGGACCAACCTGTTGGTCTGCCACTGTATAGAGGTGGACAAACCCAAATGTAACTGGCAATGTAAAACATATACAACAGCCAAACTGAGTCTTGTTCCACAAAACCTTTCCAAAATAAGTAGGACATTATATTGATTCACAGCCGCCTGCTCTCCATACATGTAACATACAGTCATACATGTAACATACAGTCAAACTTGTCGTGAAGACCACCTCTATATATGGGTCACTTGCTTTTAAAGTCTAGTAAAATTATATCCGAATTGCTCTTTATTCATGTTGTTTCAATACCTATACAAGGGCCACCTGCCACTTTTAATGGTTCCCTTGTGTAGCTTTTATAGACAAGTTTGACTGTATATAAAACACAGTGAATTTTCTTACACACAGTAGAGAGACTGTAATAATGTTTTGTCTATTTCAGACTTGTGGGGAGTCTGTAGTTCCAGCATATATCCCTATAGTACAGACACAAAATGAAAAATACTCAGATGAGGAAAAGTAAGACTAAGTTTTAATTTTCAGTTAATTTTCAAATCTATCTATTTCAACATGTTGGAAAGACATATATATATGAAATAAGTTGAAAATGTGATTCCCTAGATTGATTGATGGTTGATGGATGGATGGTTGGATGGGTGGGTGGTTGGATGGGTGGATGGTTGATTATTTATTTATTTATTTATTTATTTTATTTATTTATTTGTCCCTCAAATGAAGTAGAGGGGTATATAGTGTACTCTATTTCTTCCATCAGTATTTTGTTGCCACTTTTATCAAAAACTATTTAACAGATGTTTATGCATATTCACAGAAACAATCTTTGGGTGAAGTAGATGTGCCATTAGCTATTTTTATTCTGATCATACACATGGTTGGGGAAAACGTGGATTATTTATTTATTGTTTCAGGAGGTGGCAGCAACTCCGTCTGGGTAGATATGTAGAGTTTAATATAATGTATGATAGAGGTACTAAGTTTGGTTTACAGACCCCTGGATCACGGATTGAGAGTATACTTATGTCCTTACCACTAAACGCGGTAAGTAACACCTCTAATTTAACTAGAGCATTCAGTGAAAACAAGATCCCCTGCCTAGATGTATTTGCAACATGAATTACAGTAATTAAAAATTGAAAAAGAGCATAACTCCTAGAAAAATCATTGCTCCAGAACCATGAGAACAGAAAAATTATATTCACAATATTATCCTCTTCTGTTCATTTTTGTAAAGATTTATCAATATCTAATGGATAGTATAGGAGAACTACGGTAGTCTGAAATAATCAGTAAGGAATTCAAAGGCCCATAACTCCTAGAAAAATCATTGTACAAGAACAGGAAAACTATATTCAAACTACACCTTCCACTGGTCATCTCTGTAAAGTTTCATTAATATCTAATGGACGAGATTGGAGAACTGCTCCAGACAAAAATGTGTGACACACTGACAGACAGAATGCATTACTATATCCTTTATTGATTTCTCGATGGAGGATAATAACCCAAAATTACAGATTTAAAACAGCTGAAGGCCATTTGTCCATTTTCACAATTGAGCTATAAACTCAACAAATCAAGGTAAATATATAAACTGCCAAAATAACTGTATTGTACAACAAATTGTGTTTTATACCTTTCAACCTACTATATAGACTACTTTATAGAGTGATAACTGAACAATAAGTAAATTTATAACCTGTCTATATTGAACTACAGCGAAACCTTTGAAAATCAAACATTGATTGAACCAATAACTTATTTTATATTATTTAGTAAAATAACCTTTATATTGTAAACAAATGTCTACATTTCTCCAATTAATTGATGACAAGCTCTTTTTCGGACAATGCGCTGTCATCGGATACATTGATAGCACATTGCCAACAAGCACTAGAAGAGGGTTTTACCGGAATAATTGCGAAAATCCGGAATAATCAGACTAAATCCGGAATATACCAAATAAATCCGGAATAATCAGGTAAAATCCGGAATTAACCGGTAAAATCCGGAATAATCAGGTAAAATCTGGAATAATCAGGCAAAATCCGGAATAATTGGACTATTTTGTTACGGTAAGTTTTCCGTAATCTAAAAATTACGGTAAGTGTCTGATTATTCCGGAAAATGACTGATTATTACGGTAAACGTCTAATTATTCCGGCAAATGTCCAATTATTACGGGAAATTTTCTAAAAAATAATAGTTTTTTCAAAATTTTTACCGTAATAATTGGACATTTGCCGGAATAGTTAGATTTTTACCGTAATAATCAGTCTTTTACCGGAATAATCAGACAAGTTACCGGAATAATCAGACACTTACTGGAATTTTTAGAATCCATAAAATTTACCGTAAAAATATTCTAATTATTCCGGATTTTGGCCAGTTATTCCGGATTTTGTCTGATTATTTCGGATTTGGTCTAGAACTTCGGATTTGATCTAAATATTCCGGATTTTCGCAAAGATTACGGAAAGTGTCTAACTATTCCGGAATTTCGCAATTTTTCCGGTAAAACCCCCTTCTAGTGAAGTAGGTTATCGTCTATCTCAGACTGTAATTAGCTTGAGTAATGCCTACACAAGCTATGTCTGATGCAGCATCTTGGATTCTATAGTGAAGGTGTTTAGTATAGACAGTTATTACATTACCATTTGTGTTCTAGTTCCACTTGGATGTCTTTACAAACTGTTTTACTATACCTTTGAAAGCATTAATTATACAACTAGAGTATTAAACACCAGAATTCTTTGTACTGTTTATATATAAAGTTACAATCAACCGTTCAGTATATTTCTGTATAGGGTTGTAGAAGTTATCTCCCTTGTCATACTTTACACAAAACCACATCTATTAAATGTCAACAATGTTAGCCTGTTTGGATTTTAATTGTTTATTTATTTATTTATTTTTGTTCTAGTCCTGGGTACCTCATTGTTATTCTATGTGTCATAATACTTTTTCTTTTTATCTGGTTGAAAGTAATCACAAAGATTAATTATATACTGTGAAGTCACTCATTTTCATTGTGCTCCAAATTTTTGTTGTTTCGTGGATACCATGACCAAAATTTTTTATGTTTATATTTCAAAATAACATTACAGAAAAAACAAACTACAAACCCCACAGAATGGTATTTTTATTAGAATCATGGAAATTGGACCCCATTACAATTTTTAAAAAGATTCCACAATATTTTTTTTTACAGAACACTTTGATATTACCTTGGGTTGGTTTGATTATTGACAAAGGGTACTATAATTTTACCTTGGGATGCCTTGGTTTGTCTTGATTGTGGCTTGACTAATTTTTTACCTTGATATTGCCAATGGTTACTTTTTAAGAACCTCCACATATAGCAAGAAAAAAAATCAACAAATGGAATTGAACCTAGATCCTTCCCATTAAATGATTGAATTTCATCCACTGCACTTTGAAAATGCATATATTGTTATTTCTTATACTGAGATTTTGGCATAAATTAATGTATATACAAGGTTTATATTATGATCACAGTAATTTGTTTTGATTTTGGACTGTGAAGTTCAAAACTGCTTGGATTTGGGATCTAGTTTAAGCTAGTTCTATTGTAAATATGCAGTTCAAATAAAGCATATCCTCATACATTTTTGCTGACAATCATTGCTTCTTTCATAGATAAGTCATGTATCAATATTTTATCATTTTTGTTTATGAAATAATCTAATTGTTAACATGGCATTTTCTTATCTCGATATAATAAATAGCATCATAATCCTGGATTGATAAGGAAATGTGACATGCTAAGAGCTGGACATTATCATAATACCACCATACAGTAATCTTAGATATTTTTTTATATATGATATCATTATTACACACTAATGGGTAATGACAGCTAGAATTAATGTGCCATTCATTAACTTAATCAATTAATTATCACATGGCACAGTGGCAGGTGCTTGTTTGTCATATTACAATCTGTAAACATCAGACTGCTGAATCCTGACAGTAATCCAATTTTTATTTCCACTGACAAAGGATTTATTAAAATAAAAGCTTTTGTAGCAGAAATAAATGTTGATAACAGTTGATTCAAACTAAACAGAATAGTCCACTGTTTTACAGTCTGTGATATTTATAGAATAAAGATGAACTAATATAAGTAAAGTAAGAAATACAGATACATAATACACCTATCAATCAACCAATCAGTCAAATTATCAATCAATCAACCAATCAGTCAAATTATCAACCAATCAGTCAAATTATCAATCACTCAACCAATCAGTCAAATTATCAATCACTCAACCAATCAGTCAAATTATCAATCAATCAACCAATCAGTCAAATTATCAATCAATCAATCAATCAGTCAAATTATCAACCAATCAGTCAAATTATCAATCACTCAACCAATCAGTCAAATTATCAACCAATCAGTCAAATTATCAATCAATCAACCAATCAGTCAAATTATCAACCAATCAGTCAAATTATCAATCACTCAACCAATCAGTCAAATTATCAATCAATCAATCAATCAGTCAAATTATCAATCAATCAACCAATCAGTCAAATTATCAATCAATCAATCAATCAGTCAAATTATCAACCAATCAGTCAAATTATCAATCACTCAACCAATCAGTCAAATTATCAATCACTCAACCAATCAGTCAAATTATCAATCAATCAACCAATCAGTCAAATTATCAATCAATCAATCAATTGGTAAATCATTCAATTAATCTGTCTGTTAAATTATCAATCAATAAACCCATTGGTAAATAAATGAACCAGTCAGTCAAGTTATTAATCTATCAATCAATTGGTTAATCAAGCAATTAATTAATCAGTAAAATTATTAATCAATCAGTTAACAGTCAGTCAAATGATCAGTCAACCGACCATTCAATCATTCAACCAATTAATCAATTAATCCCTCCATCAATCAATCAATCAATCAATCAATCAATCAATCAATCAATCAATCAATCAATCAATCAATTAATCAATCAATCAATCAATCAATCAATCAATCAATCAATCAATCAATCAAGAAGTAAGTCAATCAACAAATCAGTCATTTGATCCAAACTGAACAAAATAGTCAGTTCTTTTACATTCTGGTAATGGTGATGTCTTAATATAAGCAAAATAATCTTGAAAGATATGTAATCAATCAATACATTAATCAGGAAAACTGATACTCAATCAATCCTTATCCCTTAATTTGATTAAAATCTCTATCTCATTTAAAAAATGGTGATATTCTAATATTGGTCACATAATCTTGAGTTCTTGACAGATGCAAAGTATATCAATCAATCAATCAATCAATCAATCAATCAATCAATCAATCAATCAATCAATCAATCAATTAATCAATCAGATTTAATCAATTAATCCATAGGCCTAACTTTAATTAACATCTCAGCAGTTGTAAGTTTTCAAGGACATATTTCTGTATAGTAAATCAATGTATGATATAATTATATTGACAAATGAGGTATGGGTAACTAATGATGAATCGGACCTTTATACAGCTAAAATCTCATTGAGTTGAAAAATGAGACAACACTTCACTAGGTTATGCCCCCATCTGCAAATATTGAGATGTTTGAAGTTCACAGATTTTAAGTTCAGATCATCTTAATAATAGTGGAGTGGAATGGAATAATGGAGTTTTATGCTTCGTGCCAGCCAATATTTTATCACATATGAAGGCGGTCAGCTCAGAGATGGTGGATGGTACCAGAGTTCCAGAGAAAACCATCAACCTCGGGCAGGTTAACAGACAAACCTTCTCACACTAGGATCTGTTCTAAGCTTGTTACAACCTAAGTGGCGAGAGCTACATATATTTGATTACTTTTTTGTTTCAGCCAAGTTTGTTTCTCTATGTTAATACTATTCAATATTTATGTTCACAGAGATGGGAATATTGTCATAAACCAAAGCCAGGATCTAAAGAGGAGGAAATAATCAAAGTACTGAAAGAACCCAAAGACTGGGTGTAATACTTGACTGTATATTGTAATCAACACTTGGTTGTATATTGTAGATGTATCATACAGCTGTATTCATTTTAGTTATCAAATGAGAGCATTAAACCATGTTAAAAATAACACCTGATGTATTTTTGTTTGATTTTTTAACACAAAGAATTTTCTTAACAATGAGTGTGTCAAATATCATTAGTTTTCCAATTATGTTGGTACACATGATTCCTCCACTATTGCAGAAGAACTGCCTCATTATCAACATAGTAATCTTACATTGAGCATAAAGCATCATTCTAACTAACTTTTAGGAGTAGGAGACCTAGTAATTGTTTCTCATTTATGGTCAACACTTGTCCAGTTATTTTTATTCGGGGCTGTGTTTGTGAAGTGGTTAAGGAGTTAGCCTTCAAACCAAGGTATGTCACCACAGGATTTGACCCTGATCACCTGAAAGTGAAAAAGGCATTTTCCTTATCTCATAGGATGTTTGCTGTCACATTGTGTAGCACTCTTATGGTTTAATCTAAATTACCAGTTTCAAAGTTTCTACTTTGCTTTGGGATTGTGATTTGGACATGGACTGGTAATTTGTTTTTGATCCCATCTTTTATTTCAAATTCACTAAAATTGATGGCATTCATATAATCTCGAAATTTAGAATTATTAAGATATGGAACATCATATAATATCTGTTTGTGAAGTTGAATGATTTGGCACCATTTTTCTTTCCAGATTTAACAAGATTCTGCATAAATTCTGCTCCATACACATAAACAAATCAGAAAATGCAGTGGTGCATATTTTATACCCTTTTATCGTCCCAATGGTGTACAGATTGCTTGTTGGAAAATTATATTAGTAGGCAACTGTAAATTACAACAAATGGAAAAAATCATTCCACACATTCCATGACAAGTTTGTTGCTCTAGTACATATACATTTGTTTATGAGAATAGTTTTATTTTACTCTTACATGTAAATATTTATAATTCCCTATTTAGACTACTAAGGTTTTTAATCAAAATGTATGGTAACGGTAACACCATCTTATTAAATTTTGAATGTGTTTGTTGATTGACCACACTGTTAAGCATATGGTATTATTTGGCAGTGGAAAATCCAATAGTATTATAACAAACCACTGGACATTATTTTTCACCTGTCTAAATTTGTCAGTTTAATCATCATTGATTCCAATATGTTTTGGTTTGTTGGAGTTGTTTCCCTTTTTTTTATGAAACTTTTTTGTTTAGTGTTCTTGGTTACTTTGACTATCGTCAAGTAAATGTTTTCCAGTAACTGGTTCCCCATACAGTTATACAGAGTTTTAGGTTGTCTTATTATCAGTGACATTATTTGTTTAATTAACAAAATTCCCAATAGACAAAAGTTGTTCTACAATGCAAAAGTCACATTTGTGATTTCTTTCAAATTTTTTAAATAGAAAATATCTCAATCAATTGAATGTAATCAAAATCATTGAATAAAATGAAACTTGTAAAATTAATCGCTAGATCGATTTAGGAATGTAATTTTCGTTACTGAATGATGTTTTATGGTGATAAAATAACATGATCTCTTAAACTGCAGTTACTTCTTAATATAATTAATTGGAGTTCATTGATGGTGTAAAATTGTTTTCATTTCAAGAAATAAAATATTTTTTTAAAAATAAAAACAAATCAATGAGCAACTTTTATCCTAAAAACATTTTTTTTGCCTTGGCACTGCGCCAGATTAATTTTCTGATGGTGATGAACTTTGTACATAACGATTAAAATGGATACAGTGTATTTTATTTTAACTTCTCATATCACCAATAACTTAACACACATATTTGAATGTTGTTGGTTTTATGACAAGATGCCATCGTCAGTTTTATGAAATCAACTTACTATTTCAATTTGAACGCTAACATGTTTTCACCTTTTAAGATTCCATCATGTCAGGTCTGAAACAAGTACTTCTCAAATCTCGCTTTGTTTCACAATAAAAACGCTACTGTAGAGCCTGTTTCCACAATGGGAACTTTATTGAGTGAAGAAAGTTGCTTACAAATAAATGGTTGGCCTAGCGGCATTCAAGTCCAAACTGTTCAAGACCCTCAATATCTCTGGGCCATCACCTTATTTGTAAGCATAAGGCTTGATTTAGATTAAAATTCAAAGTTGCCTTCAATTGGAGTGTATATTTTACCACCATGCACTCCCCCACCTCCAAACTGTTACCTCCAAATTCATATTCGATGCGTTTTAAATTGATTTAATTTTGGCATTGAACTTTCCCTTGATATTCCTTTCAGTGAAAGGAACAGTTACACTATATTCTTATAGGTTTTATGATTTGTTACCGTCACATTCATCAATGGTACTATTGTTTGTATAATTAATGGAATTCCCTATACATAAACTTTCTACCATATAAATTTTCTATTTGTGATTTGTGACACAGTTTTCAATAACTAGGAGATATTTAATCAAATTGCATTTAATAAAAATGCCTTAAATATTAAATGGTTGTTGAAAGAGTAAGTGATTACATCGTTATGATGTGGTTTTTATAGCTGAATTATTTTCTTTTAATGTGAATATGCGCTAAAACTATATCATAATATAATATCGCAATTTTTGAAACTGTACCTCTGTATTTCAATACAATTTATCTCCAGTGTGATATGATTGCCTACAAGAAATAAATATACAAGTCCGTGTTCAAATCACAATCCCAAAAGCACAATGATTAAAACAAGCGAACTTCCATCAAGGAAGTGAGTCCAGTTGCTACGAAAAGGTAAGCATATCTTGTTTAACTAGCTACACCAGCCACATGTCAAATAGAAATTGTGAATAAAGGAACATGGAAATATGGGTCGTCTTGAATTTAACCAGGATAATTTTGTATACATGGGCATAATGCATATGAAGAAATATTAACAATTGAAAAACAAAAACGTTGCAATTTTATTTATTTAAGCTTTGGTCAAGTTTTATTCATTTTATCCTTATTCCATTGTTAATTTAAAAAAAACGATTGCTATTCAGCTGTTAGACCCTTAAAACCAAGTGTTTCATACATTAATCTTCAATCAATTGACCTGAATATATCGTCTCATTGTAATATTGACCTAGATACTATTAAAAATTCCAAATCACAATCCCAGAAGCAAAGTAAAACCTTTAAAAAGTGACAAATAATATTAAATTTGTGAACCTCCACCGTAGAAGTGAGGCGGGCACTCGGCACTGGTAAACGCTTCCTGTCAAGCTAGCTACATTGACAATGTGTGAAATAAAACTCACAATGAAAAGAACATGGAACAGTCGGGATAATTTATAATACATGGACAACAATGTTTTGATGAGGGAAAGGTTGAGTACCAATTATTTAAATAAAATATATAATTATATATTATATCAGTGTTAATTTTACTTCAATAGACGATCGTTTTGCAAAACAATTTCCTTCCGGTAGTGCTAGGGCCAAAATTGTGAGAAAAAATATTCAAAGGACCAAATTATATTTAAGCTGATTTAACTAAAGAAAACCTTTGTACGAAGGAGTTACCTCAGTTTTAAGATTTTAGCTAGCAGAAAGTTGATCTGACTAATAAAAGTACTAGTATTGCCTACTGCGTTTATGATATCCTCGGGGTTTCTTAGTCTACCAGCAGAGGTTCAAATTACGTAATATTTAACCAGTGCTTATTTTAAAGCACTAGACGGCCGTTTCTGATAAAAATTCCTTAATTAGTAGTGCTTGGACCAAATGATGAAACCAACATTTTTTAAGGAATTAAAAAACGCCAAAGAACCAAAACATATTTAAATAAACATGCTAAATTTATCCAGGAAAGTACTTTGCACGAGGTAGTATAATCAGTGTTTGAGAATTTCATGATTTTAGCTAGCACAAAATACAATAGTATATATTTCTGAAAATGCAAAAGTATTGCTAAATAAGTTTATGATATCCTCGGAATGCTTATCAACCAGCTGATATACTGACCCATTTTTTCTTATAGGTAGTGCTTGGACCAAACTTGTGAAACCAAATTTCTAAAAGGGGTTAAAAAAATTATCCAAAAGAACCAAGGAAATATTTTGCGCGAGGGGTTTTTAAGTAATATTTCTGATAACTCAGCATGTTTCCCTTAAAAATACTGAAAAAAACACCTAAACAGATTTACATGTTCGATACAAGTAGGTTTTAAAATGACTTTAGCATATTATGCCACAAAATTATTAAAACTGTACCAGTTGAAGTTCATGTTTAACTTAATTCGCCAGCTCCAATTTTTTTACTTTGCTTTGTAATTGTGATTTTTTTACATTAATTGGTTTGTTTGTTTTTGAATTGATTGGAAATGTTCATCTAACAGTCAAATCATGAAGATTCTACGAAAAATATCCACATGAGCAATGCCTACCTTTATAAAAACCCTTATTGACTGCCAAGGTCAGACAGGGCTAATAAAGTTGTATATTTCTACCGGGTATAATGTAGTCATATCGGGTTATAAGACAAGGAATGCTTTGTTTCATTATTTTCAACCTAGTAAATCGTATTTCAATTATTTTGTAAATTGTAGAAGGGAAGGACTAATTATACTTCCTCTAATGTTATATCTGCAGGTATTGTTTTTAATGACTCTTTTATTTTTTCACAATGTTACAAAGCTCAACTTGAGTATACATACATCGATCTAATTGCGCATAAGAAGTTGTAAGTATAACATATTACATAATACCATTATAGTGTATTTTCTATTTTTCACATAATACGATCAAACATACACATGTATGACATTTTTCTTTTAACGAATTAAATTTAAATAATCAAATCTGAAATGTACATTTATTGCTTGATGTAATCAGGTTATCTCTGGTTGTTTCCCATCAATAGCTGTTTTTGATGATTTCCATTCAACGCAAACAGTAGGTAATCCAAAACATAACAAGCCACGTCCTTATCACGATCCCAAACAATGGAAGATTTTTTAAACTGGCAAATTGAAAATAAAGCTGGAATTCCGGATGGGGAAACATCTCCTGTTTAGCTACATATAATCCACAAAGTGTGAAATCAATTGAAAGGAACATGGACCTATAGGGCGTCATATATATCCAGGGCAACTTTGGATACAAAGACATCATACTTTACAACAATATTGTAATAGCGGCCTTGATAAGCCTAATCTTGCAATATCCCTGGGTCAACAACTTATTTGTAAGCAGATTTCTTGGTTTTATAAACTTCCCATAGTGAGACTAGCTCTACCATAGCGTATTGATTCGAAACGAATACACCATAAGCAGGAGAAGCAGAGTATTGCTGCATAGTATAGGAAATTTGACAATTGCAATATTTAAGTCATCACGTTTGTCATATAGCTTCACATGTAGCCCTTCGTGGACGTCATAAATAAGACATACGTCTAAATTTGATGCACAATCAAATCAGTCGTAGCTTTTATTTCAAGAGCACTAAGATAGATTACATTCACATAGCCTCCAAATGTAGGATTAACTAGATTTATATCTATATGCCGAGTTGAATGATTTGAATGAGTATTCTCTCCATATTTTACAAGGTTCTGCATAGAATCTTTTCTATTCGAATAATGAAACATATCAACAGGCAATGATGTACAGTTTGTGCACATTGATATACCGATTGTTTGTTGGAATATTATATCACTAAACACAAAACTTATGATGTCTGTTTATAACTAATACATTTTCTTAATGGTATCTTAAGTATATTTCTGTTTGAAATCTGTATGGTTAAATGATGAAACTGGTTTGATTTAAAATTTCTTGTTTTGTTACATTTTAATTATACTAGAGTTACATTTATTGATTTTGTACTGTATAATATTTTTGTCATGTTACAAGAGAAGTTACACTTAATTTGCCACAATGCTCAATTTACCATGCACCTCCCACACACAATCATTCTGCACAATGTTGTTTAATTAAATATTGTATCTGCTGGTTATTTGATTTGTTTTGTTGGGTTAATTTTTTTTTCATTTACATCCGTGCAGTATGAGCTGAATCACCATATGCACAAATTTGAATGTAATGTAATTATCGACAAAATCTCTCAAGGGTTCTTTAATTTTGTTGTATCGTTAAGGAGGTGGCTAGTGCAGTGATTTATTGTTATAGGGTTATCTTTGTGTTTAATTTTTGTACTTAAATTTATTTTGTCTAAACTCAAACAAAAACATACGTTTGCAAAACTAAAAGCAAAGTAAAAACTGGTACATTAAATTCTTAATTTTGATAGCAAACATCGAAGGTGTTCATAGCTAAACAGGAGGTGCTTACCCTTCAGGAACATCCGGTCTCACTTCGCTGAAGGTGACGTGTTCGACTTAACTTACAATATTTTACCAGTTTTCAAACTTGTGATTTTGACATGTATTTTTTATGAAATGCTTGAACTTCACAATAGAAATGAAAGCGGGTGCCTCGGAAGGTTAGGCCCTTTTGTCTAGCAAAATACACCTGTAACAAGTGAAACAAGAAGGACTGAAGGGAACACGGGACTATGGGACGTTAAATGTATCCAAGATAGTCTTGAATATAGTGACATCATACGTCTAAACAAATTTTAATTACGGTCATAAAGCCTTGATAAGCCTTTATAAGCTTATGTTTAACATAATGTGATTTTAAGAGAGTTATTTTAAGTGACAACATGGTCACAGCGCCCCGTACGTATACAATCAAGTGAAATGTGCAATGCAATGCCGAGAATAATGTTTTACCGTGTACTCGATCCTAGCTAATTAAAAATATAAATAATTTTAGGACCAGCTATAGCGCTAATGAATCTAGCCAATTTAGGAAGATTTGTAATAACAAGTGTACATGAGGAACCGATTTACTATTGACAACCATACTGCATGAAATAATATCATAAAAGAGAATTTCTGTATATAAAGTTACTACTATAATTTTGAATTTATAAAGCGTATAACCTCAAAATGAGAAAATCATTGTTTCAGAAATAAAGATGTCAAAAAATGAAATTTCAAAAGCGTAGATAGACAACAGTGAGTTTTTGCACCATTAAAAATCTTTATAGTGAAAATTTAAACTTATTTAAACTTATAAAATATAGTTATTTTTGTAAAACGTTTGCTTTTAACTGACATACAGTTTGTACTTATGATCTACATACATTAACATATTATTTCATTTTAATTTTTACCTTTACACCTTAGTTTTCTTTTTTTCTGTGGGTACAATATTTTGGATGTCTACATATTACACTTAATAAGCCCTTATCGATCCTTTGATTTGATCAAATTAAAATCGCGATTTAATTAGTTGATTTCTATTCCGGAGCACCTGACCTCTCTTCCATGGTTGAAATTTACATGGTTAACTTGATTTATCAGTTTTCAAAGTGATTACTTTGCTTTTGGTATTGTGGTTTAAACATAGATCAGCTTGTTTGTGTTTATTAACGCTAGTAATGATGAAATATTGTAAACTGTTAGCAATTCTTTAATGCGTATAATATTTTATGCTTTACCTAATGTCTGTAATTTGTAAACACGTACTTCTCTAGACTCCAATCTTTACTTTAAAAAAAGTCCGTAAATGAATTCAACTTGTAGGACTGAAGTAGTAACAATTAACATTCTTTTCCTGGTTAAAAAAAGCATAATTTAATTTAATTATCAAGTTAGCCATAATTAGTACAACGCTAATTGATTAACAAATTATAACGTAATTAAGGATTAACGCTAGTTGTGTAATTGAACCCTGGTATTTTGAAATCTTAAAATAAAGTTAAGGAATAAGTAAAGTACATGTGGTGTAGTTTAACATATCACGAATTTCTATCTAGCTTACCTACTATAATTAAGTACTTTATTTTAAATGATCCAAAATATGTTTATGGTAAAAATAAAAGTAAAATATAAAAATAAATTTATATGCATTCATCAATCGTTAGGAAATGAAAGACAAAGAAACGTTATTGAACAATGACCTTACCAACAGTACAATAGTGTACTACATGTAAAGTTGTTTAGATAAGGATGTTCATGTATTTTTTAAGTTTGCGTATTTATGTACCACTGAATATTCTGATCACATCTGGAAATAGTAATAAAACCATGCCACTAATATTTATTCCGTTACCTGCCAAAAGTCGACAGAATTTACAGTATTCAAGTAATGTTCTTAATTTGTGTTTTTCTTTACTTGCCTTTTCTTGTTTGAGAGTTCTTATCGTAAACCTGTATTGTGTGTAGGGATCTGGGTTGCATTGATCATTGCTTTTTTCTTCTATCTTAAATATTATGTTTTGATGGATGATTTAGAATGATACACTTTTTGTGGTTTACAATTAAGATTTTGAAAGTGGCAATTCTCATAAAATTGCAAAACAATTGATGGTAGAATCGCAAAATTTATTATATATCCCCTTAAACTAAATAAATGGAAAGTTATTTCGTATATCAACAATATTAATCGTTGACATTTCTGTTTAGAAGCCGATCATTTAAGATTACAAAATACTACTTTTTGTTTCTTATTCGCTGGTTTTGTCAGTCAATGGAACAATGCAATTCATCCTTACAGAGCATTTAATCCCATCGTCATTCATCTCATCATTTCGACGAATTTAGCCCCGCTTTCGTTGACGTCACAATAAAGAACGCAAATCAAAATCAGATTTTTTTAATAATCGATTATAAAACGACGAATTTAGCCCCGCTTTCGTTGACGTCACAATAAAGAACGCAAATCAAAATCAGATATTTTAAATAATCGATTATAAAAATAACTTAAGCATAATAAACAACATATCTACATATCTACAAAATTGCCGGTATTTGATCCTTACAATATTTTCACATCAGTATACACATAACGTATATACACTATTTTCTAGAAAATACACAATAAACATAAAACTGTGAGGTTGTCGTTACATCTCATTACTAAAAATATCGTAATCGTTTTGCCAATATTTATCAAATATTTTACTTTTTTCATTTTTCTATTATTCGGCTTTCAATACATAGATTACATTTCAAAAAGTGTTTGAGAACAATAATTTTTTTCATTTATTTTTGCCTGATATTATACAATTATGGACTTTTTAGTGGTTGTATATGGTGTGATATTCACCGGAAAAATAAATATTGATCGAGGCGACAGCCGAGGTCAATATTTATTTTTCCGGTGAATATCACACCATATACAACCACTAAAAAGTCTATAACTGTTTTTTTATATAATTTAGCCACTGTGGCACTTCCTTTGACAATGTTTTCTCAAATTTGTGACCAGGCAATCTAACTATTTTACCGATGTTAGATTTCCCTGCCCACTTTGGTTGATCACACTAAAATTATCCCGCATTAGTTAGATCAATCTGAATTTTTAAGTATGATTCTATGAAAAAATAAATGGCATTCCGGATGAAACACAATCAATCACACACTACATTGTAAATTGATAATGCCATAACGTCAACGTTCTATGAAAAAATAACAAGACACAATCACTTGCGTACACTTAATTGATGACGTTCTAATCATTTTACGGAGAACGTCAACAAAAATCGATGACGTACACCGAATTTGATATTCACACGGAAAATCCGTGGTATATGATGTGAGATCCAATGGTCACGTGTTACCGTTTTAGCCAATCATAAAGATGGAATTTATTAATTATATAATAAATATATATGTCTTACTATCATGAGTATATAATTTATAGGTCTGTATCTTATATTGGAGCATTAAAATCCAAATACTGTCGTTTTGGCATCAATTTCTATAATATCTGAAACATACAAATTTAGCAAATCTTCTAATTGATCCCACAATGATTTTACTAAAACAGTCATAAAATACATGAAATATGACTCAGTTATAACATTACAAAAAGTGCATTAATCAGTCTGCTCTGCTTCATAACTATTATACGAGGGAGACTAGTTAATAGTAACTATAATTTTGTTATTATAGAAAGTTTAGTTATTTTTTACAAAAATGAAAAATTAACTTCATTTTTTATAATTCAATTTATAGAAATTGTTTCAACAACAAATCAACAATTTTAATAACAATAATGCAGTAGAAAATAAAAAATAGCATCGCTATGGCGTTAAAATTCAAATGTCTCTGTGCGTCACCCATAATAAGATGACACCACTGAAAGCCTTTAAGTCTCTTGTCTCAAAGGTAATATGTTGTATGTTTTCCAGTCTATTTCTGTTGTTTTGTAATATTAAGACCCTTTTTATGTTGAGTATTGCCATTGTTCTCATTTTTCAATAAAAAGTTAAAATGTCTTTGGTTCCTTTTGTAGATTTTAATATAATCTGTACTTTCTATATCATGTATTTAATCTCTTATAAAGAATTGTTTTGTGTTCAATGTATTAAATAAATGATACTGTTATAAATTTTAATTTTTTAATCTTTCCATACACACATCTGTTGTACTTCATCCCAAGTTTTGGCGACGTTTTTCGAGTTCAATGTATTTAATGCTTCAAAAACATCAGTCCAGAAATTGTAAAAATTACACTGGGATATCTGATAGTTGTATATCCCACAAGATGATTTATATCAATCATATCCTTGAAATTTAAACAGTATAACAAACTTTGAATTTTGTTTAATTAATCTTCTAACCAAGTGATTTTAAGTGCCTTAAACCAAATTTAGTCTTGACGAGAAATTGTCGGGTCATGCTAATTTACTGAAATGTAAACTATATTCTTGTCAATAAGTTTATTTAAGAATAAAAACTCGGCCATTGCAAATATTTGTAATAACATAAGACACATTCTGACAATTTACTATCATGAATCAATATACCGTCACATAAACAACTTATTTATCCTATGTCTTATGGAAACCAATACTTCCACCATTATAAATAGAGGAGTGTGCGTTTCAAATTGAAAAATAACTAAATCCTTGATTCAATAAGATTTTGTGCTGTTTTGAAATGTTTCAGTTTTCTCAATGTTTATAAATTAAAATTTCTTACATTACAAGAACCCTAATGAATACAAACAAACATAAAAATTAATGTCCAATTCACAATAAAAAAGTAAAAAAAAAATGTAACTGGTGGTGTTCCCCGTTGCACCGGAAGGTTAAATATCTCCTGTTTAGCTAGGTACATCTACTATGTACTCAAAATTGAGAATGAAAGGAACATTTAATTTTAGGTCGTCAAAGATATCCAAGGTAGTTTTGGATACTTCATACATATACACAATATTGTGGTGACGCTCATAACACTTTTTGAAGGTCTGGAGAAGCCAGGGCTTTTTTTGTAACCAGATTTCATCGTTGTATCCCTTCTCAACCCTTATCCTCTGCGTGATTGTGTGTACATAAGGCCGTCAACATAGAGACTTCAATTTCTGCCTGTCTTGTGACCAGTGTTTTATCCCCCCCTCTCACGTCCAACCTTTGTTTTTTATTTCTTTATCAGTAGATCTCCACATCTCTTGGTGTTGTCTATCGCGTTACTACTTTTGGAATGGATTCGGGGTCCATTTTGCAAACATGCACTATCCATTTACATTTTCTTCTTTTGATGACATGGAATAGATACGTGGTGTTTGTCCTTTCTCGAGATGGTTTGTGACCAAAAGATTAGCAGAATCTGACGTAAACAGCACGTCTGAAAAAAACATCTGGCTTATTTATGATGGCATTTGCGGTCTTCTCTTCTATGATTCTGCCTCATACAGGAATACTCTTAAAATGTGCTTTTGAAGATCTTTCATTGTTGTTATAAGCAACAAAATTCAACATTGTGAATGTCCCTCTACCACCATTGGTTTTACAGTTTTGTGATTATCAGTCCTCAAAGCACAACAAACACATTAATACCAGATCCCATATAGACTTTGAGTGCACAAAGATCCATTTCCATTCAGTTTTATCTACAATATGATACGATTATTCAAACGCCTATATTTAATCATATATCAGATCGTTATTAAAAGGATGTGAGTTTCGTTTTGTTGTATTCCTGTATTAGTGCATTGATCAAAAACAAACTAACCAATCTGTGTCCAAATCTAAATCCAAAAAGAAACAAAAAACTGACAAATTGATATAAAAACACAAACTTCACCAGGGAATTGAGACCGAGTGTCCCACCTACACGTGTGTAATCAAAATTGTGAAATAAAGGAACATGGATCTATTTGACGTCAAATATATCCAGGGTAATTGTGGATACAGAGATATTGAAAACAAACAGACAAATCCATGTCCGAATTACAACAAAGAAGCAAACTAAACACTTTGGAACTGACACATGAATTTCCACCAGGGGATTGAGACCGGGTGCTACTAAAGGATATGCACCTCCTGTTTAGCTACCTACACCCGCCAAGCGTGTAATCAAAATTGTGGGAATGGAAAATGGAACTATAAGACATTAAATACATCCAGGGCAATCCTGGACACAGAGGCATTATACTTATCAATAATATTGTGAAAGCTTTCAAACTTTTTGAGATCCTAGATAAGTCAAAACCTGCAAAAGCATTGCGTAAACAATTTATTTGTAAGCAGCTTGATTCGTTGTATAAAGTTCCCGTAGTGGAAACAAGCTCTACGAGAGCATATTAATAGTAAAACAAGTCAGCCGCCATAAGCAGGAGACGCAGGCATATTGCTACATAGAAAAGGAAAGTTGACAATCAAAAAATTTAAGTTATACAGCTTCAAATGTAGCCTTTCGTTGTCGTCATAATTAAGGTACAAGTCTAAATATGAAGCAGAACTTGAATAATCAGTCGTATCCTTTATTTCAAGCAGACTTCGATAGATGAAATCCACTTAATCTCCAAATTTAGGATTATTATGTGATAAAACATCATCTATATAGCTGCATGTAGAGTAAAACATTTGATTTAGCGACATTTTTCTCGACCAATTTAACAAGGTTCTGCATAAATTCTGCTTCATACGAATAAAGAAACAAATAATCAAGAAAAGTTGCTCAGGTTTTTTGCCCATTAGTTTACCGATTGTTTGTTGGAAATTACCAAATACAAATATGTTGTCTACCAAAACCATTTTGTTGATGCTGTCTTCATTATATTTTTGTTTGAAAGTGATTTTTTGTAGACGTTCTTTTGATTTTAAATGAGGGATAGTGGGAAAGTCTAAAAATCAAGTTTTTTTACTTTTTTTTTACATTTTTACACGGGACAAAGTATAAGAAGCAAGGTGTTCAAGTAATTCTTTAGAATATTTTAGAATCCCCATTTAGTTGATACCATATGTAGAATAGACTTTATCTGAATGACTGAAAACCATCTTTGGCAACTGCCAAAATTAGTGTAGGAACTGCTAATAATGATTTCGTTGCGCATTTTATGGAACCTGCTACATCTCTTCCCTTTTATGGATATTTAATCTGACCGCAATATGTCGAAATAGTTTTGATAATATATCTAAAACAAACATACTAATGCATGTCCGAATCACAATCCAGAAGCAAAGTAAAATCTTAGGAACTGACAAGTAAGGTTAGACACGTGATCTTCCACCAGAGAAGTGAGGCCGGGTGCTCTGGAAAGGTAAGCACCTCCTGTTTAGCTGTTTTACTATATAACTGGTTTCAAATTATTGTCAGCATAAGAATACATTTTTAAAGAAATAAACAAAATATAAATTAAAAAAAAAATGAAAATCCTATAAAATAAATCAATACATGAATATTCCAAAACAACTTTATCATACAAGTTTTTTTTCTAACTTGGCAAGAAATCATATTTATTTTTCTGAACTGTGAATTTAATATGCGTAACTATTAGAATTAAAGAGAATCAGCCGTCAGAGTGCACAGAATGAGAAATACGATGTACAAATACCATCGAAACAGTCAATAAATATATCTAAATGCTGTTAGTTTTATGACAAGATGTAAACATTAGATTTTTATGGAAGTTTATTCCTGTTACGAGATTGAAAATGTTAAAAATTCAATTTGACGTTTTCACATTTGGGTTCGTTTATCATATCTATACAGCTGTATATTCTTCTAGGTTTATAAGCTCTTAAAACCCCGTTTTTAGGTTGACCTCAATAACGGATATCCAATACATATATCTGCATTTTTTACCATCTAATTTGAGTTGATCAAAGATCTGTTCTATGTACAAATTTAACAACTTTTATTATGTTCTCGATCACTCTTGTTTTGTCTTGCTTAATCCTTGTTTCACTGACATTTGAATAATTTGTAATCAAGAGTAACAATATGCTCATGAAATCTATCGTCACTGCACCGTTTGATATATCTATGTTTTTAGAATACTGATTAATCAAAAACAAACTTACTAATCCATATCCAAACCACAATCCCAAAGCAAAGTAAAATTTAAACTGGCAAGTGAAGTTAAACACGTAAACTTCCATCAGGAAGAGACACCGGAAGGGTAAGCACTTCCTGTTAAGCTAGATACGCCCGCCATTTGTGTAATGAAATTTTGAAATGGAAGGAACATAGGACAGGGGCTTCGAATATATTCATGGTAACTTTGGATACAGAGACATCATCATCAATATTGTAATTACGACCATTTAACTTTTTGAGTGCAATACTCTTGCGTCAACAATTTATTTGTAAGCAGCTTGTTTCGCTGTATAAAGTTACCACGTTCACCATCGTTCTGTATATCGTTTTCCCGAGCAGGTTAAACGCAATATTCATTTGAGTTTTCATTAGGAAAGAGAAAATTATCCCATATATTGGCAGTTGTTAATACATAGCTTACAATGTATGCTTCCCATGATGAGACTAAATAAGCACCTGCTTTCGTTTTCCCTATACATAAATGTACTAGTCCTTAAAATCAGAAATCAAAGGTCAATCGGACAGGTCAATGATGTTTACTTATATTTAAATGTTGTTGGTTGGTTTTATAACAAGATGTCTGCGACAGATTTGTATGGACATTTAGTCCATGTTATTGTATTATAAATGTCTATCTTATTCATTCAACCTTTACACGCAGTTAGTGTTTTTACCACTATGTCTAGATATTCTACAAGGTTAATTTGCTCCTCGTTTTAGCTTCAATATCAGATAACAAATATATAATGCTGAACGTTTGTTCATGTTATTGTCTTCTGTATATCTAGACGTGTCAAACAGAAATAATACTACTTTCTGTGACATTTCTATTTTGAAATAAAAGGTTCGATAGATTACCTGGTTTCCTGCTCATAATGTATTTTGTTTCACCGTTGATACGCTATTCATGGTGGAGTTTGTTCCAATTACAGAAAAGCAAACTGCTAACAAATAAATTGTTTGGACACTTGAAGTCTAGACTTATTAATTAAGGCCCTTGAAAAGTTTTAAGACCGTCATGACATTATTGTTGGCAAGTATGATGTCTCTGTATCTCAATTATTCAGGATATATTTTATTCCCATAGTTACCTTAATTTTCGAAGTCGTCATCAGGGGGAAAACTCATCATTTATTTTGCGTAGTCCCTGTGTCCAGGATTTCCACGGAAATATTTGACCTTTCATAGTTCCATGTGCCTTTCACTCTTAACTTTGGTTACAACCTGGTGTGTGTAGGTATCTAAACAGGAGTTTCTTACCTTTATGGAACACCCGGCCTCACTTCCTTGTTGGAAGTTCACGTGTTTAACTTACTTTACTTTGGGGATTGCGATGAGGACAGGAATTGATATATTGTTTTGGTTTAAACAAGAGAAGGAAAACATATATTGGCATCACTGATTTTTCAAACTTTTCACTTTACTTTGGGAATTTCGATGAGAACAAGAATCGCTATAATTTTTTTTGGTTTAAACAAGAGAAGGAAAACATATATTGGCATCACTGATTAATAAATTTTCTACTTTAGACTTTATATGAGTATATTGATGTATGTGTTCTAATAGTAAAATCCATTTTGAAGGATTGAAGAATTCTTTTCTCTTGTCATTTTAATTTAATGTTTATCTTGGTATTATATATATTAGCTTAGTTTGCAAGTTTTTCAAAGTTTTCACTTTACTTTGGAGATTGCGATAAAAACATGAATCGATATAGTTTGTTGGTAAAACAAGGGATGGGAAACACATATTGGCATCACTAATTAATTAATTTTATTACTTTAGACTTCATAGAAGTAAATTGACATTTGTGTGCTTACTGTAAAATCCTAATAGAGATGATAGAATTCGTTTCTCTTGTCATTGTAGTAGAAATTTAAAATTGGTATTCAATGTAAAATGTAACCAAAAAGGTACTTGCAATTTCAATGTGTTCTATATACTAAAAAGTCACTATAAGCATGCTCTTTTAGATGTGACATTGGCACGCGTGTATAAACTCACTCTTCTCTCTCTCTCTTTTCTCTCTCTCTCTCTCTTTCACTGCGATCATTGGTCATTTCACATAATTAAAGGCTTCTTCCAATTTCATATTGGATCAATTAAGTTGTAGGTTGAGAAGACATCCGTGTTTGTTTTCCGACATAAAAAGCTTATCGTGTGAACCAAATTATCCAAACATTCACCAATAGAACTCTTCTTGAGTGTCGAGATCATACAGGGTTAATTATGTTCATATAATATATCATGAAGACATATTTGTTTAGAAGATAAGTAAAGTTTGATAAAAATTACTGAATATAACCCTAGAAGACTCCCATCCCAGTACAGTACAGACCAGTCGAGTTAATGAGCTACTAATGAATAAAAGTTGAAGTTTGACCGGCTGTGGCTGTTGAGATGTGGATAGGTAGTAACCGAAAAGCTTCCTAAAGACGTATAGCAGTTGTCTAAAAACCATCGAGATAAACTAACAATATACCGAGATCAGCTGCCGATTTGGCACTTATTTGTTATGCTAGAGTTAAATGTTCGACGAGTCTGTACTGTAAACCTTATTTCTAGAACATTACACATTGTAACGCCGTTGATCTTTGGTCTTTTGTGTTAATTTACATCAACGCAATATTGTTGATAAGTATGATGTTTATGTTTCTAAAATTATCCTGGGTTTATTTGGCGTTCCTTATTCTCCTGTTCTTTTCATGTTAAATTTTGATACCACACGTGGCAGATGTAGCTAGCTAGATAGGTGCTTATAAGGCGTTTCGTGTTCTTGAATGGATTTGTTATTGCCAAATACGTGTTTGTTCAGATTCAAACTGGTCACTCCTATTTCAAAGCCATCATCAGGGAAAATCTAGCTAAACATTGATTTTTCTAAGTCTAAAATTGTAATATATGTACTTTTTCCTTATACTCGTAAGTATCATACAGTGACGAAATTCAATCTTTTATAATCAGAAGCATGAAATTGTTATTAACTTTTAAGCTCACATCAACCTCGAAATGGGAAATTTCAATTTCATTATACTTGATTTTAAAAAATAAATCTTAAAAAAATAAATAACAAAGATTAAAAAGAAAGTATGTCAAAATACACGACTGACTTTTACACTCAGATCGACCACGAAATGAAAAATACCAATTTAATGTTACTTTGTGTTAAATGTCTGTCGAAATACAAGATTCGTTAAGTTTATAATTGAAATTTCGAGAGAATCGATGAAGAATAATGGGTTTTGTACCATTTGGGAGTCTGAATAATGAAATGTTATTGAGGAATAAAGTTAAGAAAATACACTGTAATTATTGAGGTAATTGAATGTTAGCAGGTGCTTTCTTTAGAAATATACAAAAATAAACTTTCTATAAATTCTTATAAGGACCAGTACCATAACTAATAATGTTAACTATTACACCGTATAATTATGACGCTTTGTACACGTTCTTTGTTATTGCGTTTGATGGTCTCTTATGAACATCTCCAATAAAACCAACATAATGGTGATGAAACATTACGCATGGTGTCAATGCATCGAGTACGTAGCAAGTTTATTGTATTTGGTGCATTTAAACGAATGAAGTCTCTGTTAAAACTTCATTATATGAAAATTAACATGTTCCCTTTTACAGTTGAATTAATTTTTGTGTTACACATTTGGTTTATTGAAATTTTAAAATGGCGTAAAGAAATGCTATCGGTTAGTCGAAAAAATCTCCTGTATTTCAATTTTGTCTTTCAAGTTGATTTATTTTGTTATTTAGAGAAATTGATTTTTTTTTCAAAAAGTTTATTGAAATTCATTTTAATTAAGCAAGAAAGAGTAAAGAAAGAAGTTAGTAACTGAGAAAACACCACTTTGCAAACAATCAACTCTTTTATTCTCAATTTTATTCTACACATAATCAGTAAAGCAAGCTTAAAGGGGTACTTAGCATTCAGGAGCATGTTTCCTAAGTTTCTACTTTGGGGTTTTGATGTGGACACGATCCCGTATTTTCTGATTCGAAAGCTAAACACATATTTGGCAAAAGATAACAAAATCACTACATGTACAATACCTTATTTGGCATCAGCATTTGTCTCAAAACAAATCTTTAACAGGTTCGTGTAGTGTGAATGTTATTAATATTTTTTAGAATCTGCTTTATACAAATTCAATATTTTTGTAACTATTTATAATGACACCGATAAGCAACCCAAACCAAGCTGACGTGGTGTTATCAAAATAAATTAAAATTTTAATAAATAAAAGAAAGAACGTGTCAACTTACTGTAATGGACATCTTTAAAGTAACCTAATGCGCTTAACACTACGAGGGGAGGTCAAAAAGTTCATAGAACGGGGTATATATTGCCGCAACAAAACATACATTTTATTATAATTTTTCAATATAGTCCCCATTTACCCCAATGCACTAAGCCCGCTTTTCTTGCAGACTGTCTATACTTTTGAAATAGAAGTCTTCAGTTTGGTCCTGAAACCACGCCTCTGTGGCAGCCTTAAGTCCATCATCATCAGGAAATCTAATTCTCCGTAAATGGGATTTCAAAATTCTAAATAGGAAATAATCACTGGGTGCCAAATCGGGACTGTAGGGTGGGTGATTAGGTTGTTCGAACTTGCATTCACGAATCGCTGCTTGTGCAATCCTTGACTTGTGCATAGGAGCATTTTCGTGAAGAAGCAATACCCCTCGGCTCAACTTTTCCCTCCTTCTTAATTTAATAGCAGCTTTCAGCTGCTTCATTAGATTAGCATAGTAAGCCCCAGTGATAGAGATTCCAGCAGGTTTATAATTGATTAATAGAACACCCTTAGGATCCCAAAACACAGTGACCATGACTTTGCCAGCTCATAGTTGGGTTTTGAATTTCTTTGGTGGGGGGTGAGCCAGGGTGCTTCCATTGCATGGACTCTTTTTTGGTTTCTGGATCCAAATGATGAATCCATGTTTAATCAATAGTTACTAAACGTAAATGGAAGCTCTCCGTGTTATCATTATAAATGCCAAGAAGCTCCCGACTTGACTGGAGTCTTTGGAAGCGATTCCGCACATTAAGGTTACTGGGGACTCATCTTGCGGATACTCTTGATATCCCAAGATGCTCGTGGATAAACGTGTATACACTTCCATGTCAAATGTCACCCTCCCTAGCTATGCCATAAATACTAATTCGACGATCATTCATGAAGAGGGTCTCCACAGACGTGACAATTTCCTTTGTGATGGCATCAGCTGGCCGACCTGACCGTGGGTCATCTTTCAGTGAGGTACGCCCACGTTTAAATTCAGCTGACCATTTTGACACTGTGGAATAGGCAGGACCACTGTCACCGTACACCTTGGCCATTCGCCGGTGAATATCTTTGGCATTTGATCCCTCTACAGTGAGGAACTTTATAACTGCCCTAAACTCAACATTTTGATTTTTCATCATTGCTTGATGGTCACCAACATTGAATGCTTTTGAGAATTACTCAAAAATGTTGTGACAAATAAACTTGATATGTTAAAAATGGCGGAATGTTGTGTTGTCTAGATAAGTAAAGGAAATGTGTGTTACGTTTGGCTGAATACGCTCTTCTTTGAACTTTCTTACTTCCCCTGGTAGGTCACGGTAGTGGCTACTTGCAGTGTTGGCAAAAAGACACACTCAATCATAAACTTGTGTACATACACAAACATACCGGATCATATCGAAATTACAATCCCAAACAAAGTAAAAATAATCTGAACTTAAACTAGGGGATCATGTGCTTCGGAAGGGTAAGTATCTCGTGTGAAATCAACATAAAAAATGTAAGCAACATGAAACTATCGGACGGCAAATATATCCAGGATCATTCTTGATACAAAGACATTATAAACCCAAGCATTACATGAACTTGTATAACTTTTTATCCTTGACTTCTATTTCAATAAGTGTAAATCTCAATCAATGCACAATGCTGGAAATCCCTATGTGATTTAAAATAATAGTTATATAATTTTACTTCTCTGTGAAGGTTAATTGTATTTTCGTTGATTTTCATCTCAATAGTACTAATACGACCTATATTATGTTTGTGCTTCCTTTTAGAAGGCTAGATAAATAGAAAAATTCGTTTATCAGAATGGATGACATTACTCCTAGCAGAAGTAAGTTTTTTATTCATTGTAAGGATATTAGATATTTTTATGGTTAAAACAGAAACATGTTTTGGAATAAGTATGAAACATAAATGTGATTTCTTCTAACAGTTTTTTGCCTCTAATGGAATTTTTGATTTGGAGTTAAGGTGAGTAATGGTGTTTAACGTTCCATTCAAGAATATTTCACTTATATCGAGACGTCGCCAGGTATAGGCGAAGGTTCAGAAATTTTGCCTGTGTGTTGGGCTGATGGCATTATACAGCATGATTCGTTAGCGTGCCAATCCCACCGTGACACAGGACCTCGTTTATTTTAAGTTCCCATCCGAAAGAACCGTGACTTTCATTTCGTAATGACGAGTGCTTGGCGGAAGAACAGTCACTACCCACTTTCAAGTCTTGGGTCAGACCCCGCCGGGGATCGAACCCACGACCTTCCACTTACGAAGCGAGCACTCTACCAACTGAGCTACCGCAGTGGTTTTTTGGTTCGGAGATCCTTGTGGTTATTTAAGGCAGTTGGTGCAATAAGTGTACCAAAATAAAAGTACTAAAATGAAAAAGATATCTACATCATCCGCCTGAATGGCTATAAGTTATGTACTCATGAACACGAACAAGAAATAAAGCAAAATAAGGAAATAAGTAACGTAAATAGATACAATTGATAATACACTTTTGACTTTAGAAAGCCGCTCTGTATAATAATGATGCTTAAAATAATAGTGAAATTGACAAAACAGAGACAACTGTGATTGTTCTGTCATTGACCTGGTTTCACAACCATTCCTTGACTCAACTAAGAGTTTTTACTTTTGGCAATTTCATTTTCGGCAAGCAGCTGCTTTGGAACTACAGCAAATCATACAAAAATCATTTTTGTGAAAACTAATTACAAATGTTATGTCAGGTGTGACCTTCAGAACAAGGGATGTGTTTTCAGTATTTTGAATTCAACGTTTTGTGTTGGCAATGATACGTATTTAAACTACCGTGTTCCATTGTAATGATTGATCGATTTTGGTAATCTCTCATGTTGACAAACACAAAAAAGCCATAGTTCCTTTCTTCAGTGGCTGAGTGGTCTAAAGCACTGGCGTATAGATCACAGTGCGTCTCGTCGCCTAGTTTCGAATCCAGCTTGACAAGATCCTAGTGTAACAAAGTTGGTCTTTCCGCTTGCCGATAGTCGGTGAATTTCTCCTGGCCATTCTGTTTCTTTCACCACTCAAATATTGCCCATTTCGAGTTACAATTGGGATGTAAAACCAATAAGAATGAAATGTCCTTTAAACATTGATATTGCATCACGCTAAGTGTCTCTATCCGTCACATTTGGGCATGTTGTATAGGATATCTTAGTTGTCAAAATTATTGGTGGTTATTATTGTTTGTACTTCAAGATAACATCGTTACAAGTCTATGTTATATCTGTGTATATTGTTAGCTCATCTCCAATAATAGTTATCCCGTGTAATTTACAACATGTTGTATGTCAAATATAGTTGTTATTGCTTACTCTTTCTGTCCCACCAGCTGTCACTTATACGGTAGTGAACAATTAAGATACCAAAACTTTATATCGGTTTAGCAATATAGTACAATAGTACATTGTACTACAATGATAGGGACGCCTAGTCACTTGTGCTGAATATTGAAGACGTCGTCATGACTATCTAGATGAACAACTTTAATAAAACGAAAGATAATACAAATTTTGATCGATATTTTGTGGCAGATTCTGAAAAGCTGGTTATTCAGAACCATTTCTGCTACTTTAACTTTACAGAAAAATACATAGCGAACCGCTATGCCGCCTATTACTGGTAAAAAACTTACAAGAAAAAACGTGTCTAACCCGATTGAACATTAGTGTCACCTTTGAGTTTTGACTTCTGGATCAGCACTTACTTTTGCAACCCCTTAATGTACAAACTCACACTATGTACATTTTTGTATATTGAATGCGACTTTTATAATCCCAACATATAAATATTGAAAACTTTATTTATTCTTTGTTCTTGCAAATCACACAAAACATAATCAAATGTAAATTAAATTGAAATTTATTGTAAATGAGTTTTGTTTTAGTGTATAATACATGCAACAATGGTTACACTGTCTGGATCTATACCATAGAAATTACAATTTCAAAAAACATTGGATAGTCATCAAGTTGCGAAATCAAAGATCTCAAATCTATATTATGGAAACTTCAATTTCAGAAAAATGGGATATCCATCATATTGCAGGTCCAAAGATTGTAAATGATTTTGTTACCATAGCAATCGAAATGTAAATTTTTGTTGATTACTTTTAAGTTTTTATATAAAAGTATCGAGTTTTACGATAGTTAGTTATCAGAAAAAGAAGGATCTATCGTCGATCTACAGTATAATCTTAATGAGACAAAGTCCTGACTAGTGATATGTGTAATAATTTATTTTTTTATTTAACACTGTTTACGCTGTTTTTGTGGTCACTTTACCTCTCTAGACACTATAGGAGAACAGTTTCCTCGAGAGTTCTATAATAGATTAATATTAGAATCTATAGTAGTTTTAGATTTACACTCTTCTTGTAACTGTTAAAATTAATAATTTTTATAATAATTGGAAATTATTATGTTATTATGATAGTTGCTTCAAGGAATAAAATTGAAACAAAAGTAAAAAAAATCTTCCTTTTTCTTTTTTGGCACCAGACCACATATTTTCTGCTCAACGTTGGATTTGATATGTATAACGATTTGGATTGAAGAGCGTTTGGCGTCAGAGTCTAACATGATCTCGACGCCCTGTATCAATAAAATCACCAATAACACTCAACAAATGTACACGAATAGGCAAACAATATTGAACTGCTCATTTGACTTTTCATTAGAAATATTCAGAAAGACTGATCCGTCCCATATATTGGTACTGTTGGGATTTGCAGTTGTTAATACATAACTTACAATGCATGCTTCCCATGATGAGACGAAATAAGCATCTGTGTTTTCTATACCTAAATGTACTAGTCCATAAAACATAAAAAAAATCAAAAATCAATCGGACAGGTCAATGATGTTTACCTATATTTAAATATTGTTGGTTTTATAACAAGATGTCTACGACAGATTTGTATGGACATTTGTTCCCTTTTATTGTATTATAAATGTCTATTTTACCCATTCAACCTTTACATGCAGTTAGTGTTTTTACCACCATGTCTCGATACTCTGTAAGCTTAATTTGCTCTTGGTTTTAGCTTCAATATCAGATAGAAAATATATTACGCTATATAATGTTATTAATTGTCTTCTGTATATCTAGACTTCTCAGTCAGAAATAGTACTACTTTCTGTGACATTTGTATTTTGACGTCAGTACACTATATTAATTGGTCTGTCCTAGTGAGCTAGAAATAACAGGTACGATTGATTACCTGGGTTTCTGATTATAATGTATTTTGTTTTACTGTTTCAACGCTATCCATGGTAGAGTTTGTTCCCAAAACAGAAAAACACACTGCTAACAAATAAATAGTTTGGACACGTCAAATCTAGACTTATTAATGAAAGCCCTTGAGGAGTTTTATGACCGTCATCACAATCACATTACTGTTGGTAAGTATGATGTCTCTGTATCGAAAATTATTCAGAATATATTTTATTCCCATAGTTTACTGTTTCCTTACTTTTCGGAGTCGTCGTAAAGGGAAAAAACTGATCAAAGAATTAAAACAGTCTCTGTGTCCAGGATTGCCCTTATTGACAACATACTTATCTACAATACTAAGATAAACTCTTGTTGTAAATAACTAATCAGTTACGGAGGCAACTTTACACAAAATACAATACAAACATACTAATCCGTGTCCAAATCACAATTCTTGAGCAAAGTAAAAAAAATTAAAGCTCAGAAGATAAGTTAAACACGTGAACTTCCACCAGGGAAGTCAGGCCGGGTGCTCCGGAGGGGTAAGCACCCGCTGTTTAGCTAGCTACATCCGTCACGTGTGTAATCAAAATTGAGCGAAAGCTTATGCATAAGTTTGCTTATCGTTTGCAGTTTGCATAACCATTTTTGTAAAAACATAAGAAGAATAAAAATACAATTTCATAAATAAAAATCTGTCATGCATCGGTATGCTTAGTTTTGATTTTGTATATAAAAACCATTATTGGTCATTTCACATGAGGTTTTTTTCAATTACACAATGGATCATTTTAGCTATAACCTGAGAAGACATTAGTGTTTGTTTTCACGTAAAAATCTTATAGTGTGAATCAGATTATCCAAGTATTCCCCGTTAGAACTCTTTTCGAGTGTCGAGATCAGACAGGGTTAATTATGTTCATATCATGTATTGTCCAGACATATTTGTTTAGAAGATAAGTAAAGTTTGATCAAAATTACTCAATATAACCCCAGAAGACTTCCATCCCAGTAGTACCGACCTGTCGAAAGTTTAACAATGAGCTACTAATGAATAGAAGTTAAAGCTCAAGCCGCAATGGCTGTTGAGATGTGGATAGTTTGTGACCGAAAAGCTGCCTAGAGGTATTTAACAGCTGCCTTAAAGACATCGAAATAAACTCAGAATGCACCGAGATGAGCTACCGATTGATACATATTCGTTAGCTCAGTGTTAAACGTTCGACAAGTCTGTACTGAAAACCTAATTCCTAGAACATCACATATTTAGACAGATAGGACAAGAATACACAGAAGTTTTACCTCAACTCACGTTAAATGTACACATGCTGATTACGATCTGTCAGGACAACGTATTTCTCTGGTGGTTTTATATTAGATGGTTTTTGTGTAGACCTTCATTAGTTATTTTACCGATACATGGATAGGTACTTTTGTTTTGATTAAGTAATAGTAAATTTGATTGTTCAGAATATTGTAATATTACGACAAAGTTGCATTTGATTTTTTATGCTTTTTTCTCATGAACACCATTGTAAGCTGTTGGTCTTTAAGCAAGTATTATTTGAATTAGTCGTTTTTATTAATTACTGTAATCACAATATTGTTGATAAGTATGATATCTGTATCTAAAATTATCCTGGATTTATTTCGCGTTCAATATTGTCATGTTCTTTTCATTTCAAATTTTGATATCACACGTGGCTGGTGTAGCTAGCTGGAAATGTGCTTATCCTTCTAGGACACTTGGCCTCGCTTCACTGCTGAAAATTCACGCGCTTTAATTTATTTTACCAGTTTCAAAGTCTTACATGTACCTTGCTTATATGGTTGGCATTTGGACATGCACGGGTATGTTTGTGTTTTTATTATGATAAATTCATTGCAGCGGGTTGAAACTTAAATTAAACAAAACGTTCTATAACTTAAAACCTTATTTTTGATGAAACAATAAACTGTATCAGTGTCCTGTACATTATGTAATTCGGAAAGTATTTGGTATATAAATTTCCTGTTTTTATGCCTTGATTAAGATTTAGATCCAATACTAGTAAGTCACATAATGTCTAATTGTACATACTTATCGAGCAAGCGTTATAAAATAATTGGAATGATTCAGGACCCACAAATATTAGAATAATCACAATTGAACACAATTGTATCATTGGATGTAGTGGGTGTTGTACTCAGTGATTCCGAAATAGACAAGGTTTCATTCTCAATTTTGATTTAGGATAATCACAATTGTATCATTGGATGTAGTGGTTGTTGTACTCAGTGATTCCGAAATAGACAAGGTTTCATTCTCAATTTTGATTTATTATAATCACAATTGTATCATTGGATGTAGTGGGTGTTGTACTCAGCGATTCCGAAATAGACATGGTTTCTTTCTCAATTTTGATTAAGGATAATCACAATTGTATCATTGGATGTAGTGGGTGTTGTACTCAGTGATTCCGAAATAGACAAGGTTTCATTCTCAATTTTGATTTAGGATAATCACAATTGTATCATTGGATGTAATGGGTGTTGTACTCAGTGATTCCGAAATAGACAAGGTTTCATTATCAATTTTGATTTAGGATAATCACAGTTGTATCATTGGATGTAGTGGGTGTTGTACTCAGTGATTCCGAAATAGACAAGGTTTAATTTTCAATTTTGATTTAGGATAATCACAATTGTATCATTGGATGTAGTGGGTGTTGTACTCAGCGATTCCGAAATAGACAAGGTTTCATTCTTAATTTTGATTTCACAAGTGGCGAGTGTAGCTAGTTAGACAAGATATGTTTACGTTACCTTCGAAAACACCCGGTCTCGCTTTCATTATGGTAACAGGAATTTTATATGCCAAATTACCAGTTTTCAAAATTTTACTTTAGGTTTTATTATTTTAAGATGAACCCATATGATTTTGTTTAATAGAAATCGTTCCTTATGTGTTTCGTGTATGTGGTTGCATTTGTTATTACTAAGTACGTTTTTAGATTCAAACTGGTCATTCATATTCCGAAGCCATCATCAGGGGAATCTAGCTAAACATTGATTGTTCTAAAATCGTAATACATGTACTTTTCCTTATACTCGTAAGCATCATACAGTGACAGAAGTCAATCTTTTATAACAATTAGCATGAAATTGTTATTAAATTTTAAACGCACATCGACCTGGAAATGAGAAATTTCAATTCAATAATAACTTATTTTTTAAAAATAGATTAAAAAGAAAGTATGTCAAAATACAAGATTGACTTTTACACTCAGATCGACCACAAAATGAGAAATTTCAATTTAAAATTACTTTTTTTAAATGTCTGTCGAAATACAAGATTCGTTAAGTTTATAATTGAAATTCCTAGAGAATCGATGAAGAATAATGGTTTTTGTACCATTTGGGAGTCTGAACACTGAAATGTTATTGAAGAATAAAGTTAAGAAAATTCACTGTAATTATTGAGGTAATTGAATGTAAGCAGGTGCTTGCTTTAGAAATATAAAACAGAAAGGTTCTATAAATTAGTATATGGACAAGTACCATAGCTAATAATGTTAACTATTACACCGTATAATTATGACACTTTGTACACGTTTTTTGTTGTTGTGTTTAATGGTCTCTTATGAACATCTCCAATAAAACCAACAAAATGGTCACGAAACATGAAGCATGGTGTCGAGGTATTGAGTACTTAACAAGTTTATTGTATTTGGTACATTTAAACTCAATAAGTCTCTGTTAAAACTTTATTTATATGAAAATTAAGATGTTACCTTTCACAGTTCAATTATTTTTGTGTTACAAATTTGACTTTTTGAATTTTATATTGGCATAATGAAAGGCTATACATTGGTTAATTAAATGAATCTTCTGTATTATTAGACTTTACTCTTTCAATTTGATTGAGTTAAGTTTGTTATTTAGTTTTAATAGAGTAAATAGATCTTTGAATTTTTTTCAAGAAGTTAATTAAAATTCATTTTAATTAAGCGAGTAAGAGTAAAGAAAAAATATAATTGAAAGACACTACTTTGCGACAATCAAATCGCGCTAGAAAAACTTCAAATATTAGGATGTCCCATAGTATCGTGTGCCTTTTATTCTCAATTTTAATGTACACATAACCAGTATAGCTAGCTAAAATGGGTGCTTCGCCTTCAGGATCATGTTTTCGAAGTTTCGACTTTGGGGTTATCATTTGGACATGGCATGGTATGTTTGTGTTTTAATTTGATATGTGACAAAATATTCAAAAGCTTAACATATATTTGGCAAAAGATGACGAAATCACTAAACGTAGAATATATGCCCTCTCTCGAATCAGCATTTGTCTCCGCTGAAGTCATATTTTACTAACAACTTCGTGTGATATGAAAGTTATTGAAATTGTTTGGAATTTATACAAATGCATGTTGATTGTGGCTTTTTCAATAACACCGATAAGCAACCCAAACTGACGTTGTGGTTTTACCAAATTAATAGAAGAAAGAAAATAAATGTCAACTTAAAATGATCAAAATTCAATAGAATAATTTGTTCATGCATGTGTGTTTTAGCAATTAAACTAATGTGCTTAACACTAAGTCAGGGTAGTGGCTACTTGCAGTGTTGGCAAAAAGACACACTCAATCAGGACTAACCGAACCTTATCCATATCACAATCCCAAAGCAAAGTAAAACCTCAACAAAAAGGCAACTTAAGTTTAACTCGTGAACTTCAACCAGTGAAATGAGATCACATGCTTCGGAAGGGAAAGTACCTCCTGTGAAGCTAACTACCGTCAATTATGAAATCAACATCGAAAATGTAAACAGTATGGTATTATCAGACGGTAAATATATCCAACATTATTTTATACAGAGATACCATTAACTCAAGCATTACATGAAACTTGTTTAACTTTTTGTCCTTGACTTCGATTAAATCTCAATTAATTCAACAGGTTGGACATCGTTATGTGATTTAAAATGATTGTTATGCAATTTTACTCCCCTGTGAATGTTAATTGTATTTCGTTGATTTTCATCTTAATACAAATGTAGTGCCAATATGACCTATATGGTTGCGCTTCCTTTTAGAAGGCCAGATAAATGAATATATTTGTTTATCAGAATTGATGACGTTACTCCTAGCGATACAAGGTCTTTGATTTATTGTGAGACTATTAGATATTTCTCATTGTTAAAACAGAAACAATACCATAATTAAATGAAGTATTTTGTAAAATACTAAGCATGCTTCGGAAAAACAGTGTGAATGTAAAATCTTCTAGTAAAAAATATTTCCCTCTAATTGAGATTTTGGTTTGGAGATCAGATATCTGTGTGATTATTGAAGGCAGTGGGTACAAAAAGTGTACCTATAGAAAGTGCAAAGTTTGTACTAAAATGAAAAAAATAGATCGTCGTAAAATATACTCATGAATAAAGTAAGAAAATGAAATAACATTAATAGATACCATCGATAAAATACTTTTGACTTTAGAAGGGCGCTTTGTGTTAATGATGAAGTTTGAAATTGACAAAACTACAGTGCAGACCTGTCGAATTAGCTTCGAATTGACAACTTATCTCGACCCATATATCAAGATAGCTTAAATCAGCTGCAATCTATCTCTAGGCAGTTTTTTGGCCACGGGGTATCAAAATTTTGGCCACTTGGTAGCCGAGTTCCGGCTCCTTTTTGTAAGCTCAACATCGACAGGTTTTAGAACAATTCTTTAACTAAGATTTTCCTCAACTTAATTTATCCAATTGTAAAAACTAATTTCAAATGTTATAAGAGCGAGGATGTGTTTTGCTGTCTGTCTATTTTTAAGGTTTTGTTTTGGCAATGGTACGCATTTAGACTACTGTGTTTCATTGTAATCATTGATAACTTTTGGTGATTTTTCAAATTGGTCCCTTTCTCCGTTGGTTGAGTGGTCTAAAACACTGGTGTATAGATCACAGTGCCTGTCGTCGCCTAGTTTCGAATCCAATTTGACTAGATCCTAGTTTATCAAAGCTTGTCTTTCCGCTTGGCGATAATCTGTTTGTTTCATCCACCATTCAAAACTGTCCATTTGAATATAAGCGAACGAGTTGCAACTGGGGTGTAAAACCATATCAGAATCAAATGTCCTTCAAACATTGATATTGCATTACGCCAAGTGTCTCTATCCGTTACATTTGTGCATGTTGTATAGGATATCTCAGTTGTTATTGGTGGTTATTATTATTTGTACTTCAAGATAACATCGTTATAAGTCTATGTTATATATGTGTAAAGTGTTAGCTCATCTCCAATAATATTTATCACATATAAATTTACAACCTGTTGTATGTCAGAGATAGTTGTTTTTGCTTACTCTTTCTGTCCCACCAGCAGTTATTTATACGGTAGTGAACAATTAAGATATCAAAACTTTATAACTTTATATCGGTTTATCATTATAGCACTACAGTGATAGGGGCGTCTAGTCACTTGTACTGCACATATTGAAGACATCGTCATGAAAAAACTTAATTGAACAACTTCAATAAAACGAAAGATAATACAGATATTTTGATCAATACTTTGTGAGAGTTTCTGATAAGATCATTTTTCAGAACCATTTCTTTTTCTTTAACTTTGCAGAAAAGTTACATAGTAAACCGCCATGTCGCCCATTGTTGATATAACACTAGTAAAGATTTCCAGAAAAATACACTCGTGTCTAACCAGTTTGACCATTAGTGTGACCTTTCAGGTGTGACTTTACTTTTGGATCAACGCAATACTATCGCAACTATTTAATGTACAAACTGACACTTGGTACATTTTTGTATATTGAATGAAACTTTTACAATGTCAACATATAAATATATTTCATTCTTTATTTATTCTTTGTTCTTGCAGATCACACAAAACATTTTAATCAAATGTAAATTAAATTGAAGTTTATTGTAAAAGAGTTTTGTTTGAGTGTAAAATACATGCAGAAATATTACACTGTCTGGATCTATACCATAGAAATTACAATTTCAGAAAACATTGGATATTCATCAAGTTTCAGAATCAAAGATCTTAAATCTATAATATGGAAACTTCAATTTTAGAAAAATGGGATATCCATCATATAGCAGGTCCAAAGATCGTAAATGATATTGTTACTATAGCAATCGAAATGTAAATTTTTGTTGATTACTTTTAAGTTTTTATATAGAAGTATCGAGTTTTACGATAGTTAGTTATCAAAAAAGAAGGATTTATCGTCAATCTACAGTATAATCTATTGACTAGTGATATGTTTATCTTATATCATTACCTCGATGACAAAAATCTATCTATTTCCATTGCTGATGGAAACTAACATGCATTTTGCCTATAATAGAGAAAGTAGCGTATCATTAAGTCGGTGTAATAATTCATTGTTTGACTTAATACTGTTATACGCTGTTTTGACGGTTTTTCATATTCTGGTGATATGAACAGTGTTATACTGAAATAGAGGAGACACATATAATATTGACTTCGCAAAAACAAACAAGTCTGCACGAACGAAGAAAAAGTCAACACAAGCAAATCTGCACGAAATTAGCAACAGGCAGAATAAAGAAGTACACGGTGCCATAATAACCAACAAGACATATAAAACACAAACATACTTGTCTATTTCCATATCCCAGCAAAGTAAATAAGCTGAAAATGGAAAATAAATGAAACAATTGAACTTCAGCAAGGATGGAATGTATATTTAATTTTCCGTTATTTGTACAGGTATTAATTTTAAAATAAAAATCTGTATGTCAAGTTCCTGATTATGTTGGCTATTTGACCATGTTGACTATTCCATCTGAAACAAATGATTATGTAGAAATACGTTTTCCTAACGGAGGGTCTTGGCACTTCTTACTCTTACAAGTAATATTATACATTCAATATAGTTCATTATTTTCTTAGACACAATGGCATTATTGTCAATTGCATTATATGTAAAAGATAAAGAAGAAATAAATCTGCAATAAAACAAGTACAATGCACTTGAACATAGAACAGCCGACGCAACAATGAACGTTGTGTAATAATTACAAATAAATGACAGACACAGTCCAACAAGACAAGAAAAATAAAAAAAAAAGAAAAGAAAGGTTTTAAGTGACTAGGGTTTCGTGTGATGCCCATTTAGGGTTATAATAAAGTATCCAAAATAGAGAAAAGCCAATTGTATGACTGTAAAACACTCACCAGCCAACTGCAAAAATAACAATTACCATTTAAAAACCATGATTTGCATAGTGTCGGTTTATGAAAGAGCACATCAAAGTGTTAATAAACAAATTTAGAAAACATAAAATAAGATAATAAATACAGGTGAAAATGGAGAACTAAAAGATACTTTGTTATAATAATAATAATAATAAACTTTCATAAAACAATATTATAGTCTATAAATTGCATTCTCTGTAAACCGTACCGGTAATGGAAGGGAGCAAGGGAAACTACCAGTCGAGTACGACCATTGATAACTTGGCAATTAGCCAATGTAAGACAGACGACTGTTGGCGTTTCTTGACTTTGGACGAATATTGAATGGTTAACATTAGGGTTTTAGGAAATCTAAAAGAGTAATGAAAACAACGTACACACAGTACACTGAGAAACCACAACGAAAACGACTGAAGATAAATTCGTGAATAACGTCCGATTACACAGAGAAAGATGGCGGATAAGACAAGATATACCCACAACAACAGGTAGATACTTTTCAAATGTATTTAAAAAATAAAAATATTCCATCCGTTAATAATTTGGCTGTAAAACGTTGCTAATCTTGTCTTAGAAGTGTACAGTTTGCGATAAGCCAATAAGCTGCAAGATCCCATTGACTGTCACTTCGTTGACCTTGATTTGACAGTACCGGCATTACAAAACCGCGTAACAAGGCGTGTTAGCTCCCACGAACAGAAATTGTTATTTTATCATGGCATACACGTTTTAACAATATCTGATAAATTAAGTACTGGGGAAAGTTTATAGATGTATGCTTCTGATATTCCTGTCTCATTGGAAAATAATTTGAAAAACCACAATTTTGAAACAAAATTCGTCATTATTGATTTGATTTAGAAATCAACAAAAAATATTAAAACCTTCTTATATTAACACTACTTTTTATTTAGCCTATTTCGGAGAAAGCAAGCTCGCAAAATACTCTATAAATGTCAATACGATGGGTACAAATCAATGATTCTTTTACTTACATGAGCCGAGTCCTAACTGAAAATTTCTGTTTTGGTTCCATCCTTGCTTAATATATCATTTTATGCGACAAAATATATTCTGGGTGGCACGGCCCCACAAATCACCGAAATCGGCAAAAATCACCGAATCGGCAAATAAAACGCCGAATTGAAATTCGGTCAATCGGTTTTTTTCCCCGATAAACCTACTAAATTTTGTCTTGTCAATTGAGATTAGTTCACGATCGAGAAATCACACAAGACTTTAAGATGAAGCCACATGTCCCACAGGTGTACAATCGGTGTGGTAATTAAGTAATCATTGACTGTGTATAATCAACACCAGAGTTAATCCTCTAATCACTTAATTACCGAGACCACGTGTGTTCAACAAACCGTGTAACCAAATACTGTATGAGGCCTCCGTTTTATTTGTCTTGTGTCATGTTTTATGGAGATGATTCAAACAGCGAGGTGAAACAAGAGAGCTGAAAAGAATACCAAATTAAGCATTTGAATATTAGTTGGCTGTTATTCGAATCCTATTTGAATATTCGGCACCATAAAGAAAATCATCTGTTCTGGAACAGAGTTACTGTAGGCAAACGATGTGGATTGCACAAGGCAGATGAACAAAATTACCTTATTATATATTCCTTATTCATAGGAAGGCTGTATGACGATAATAAAATCATGATCTCTTTAATATTCTTCTAAATAAACCCAGATTTTAATGATTAAGACCATGTAAGCAGTAAAACATGTGACAGCCATATTTTTTACTTTAACCCGACAAATAGTCGTTACCCACTCTGCTTTGAATAACATGTATTAAGGTAGCGACGGACAGCGGTCACGTGATTTTTTTAACAATATGTTGATTAAAAAATCAAAGTCGGGAAACGGAGCGAACTTGATTCGGATAACGATCACGCGACTTGAGATCCTACTGAAACTAATGAATGTTTGTAGTTCACTGACTTAAAAAGAACAAAAACAAGAGATGGGAATACTACTCACGTGAGACTTTTTTCCAAATAAATAGCGGATTTACAAATAAATAAAATAAAATAAATCCAAATGTCCGATTGGAGCGTACATTATCCTACTTCTAAAATCGTCCAAGAGAAAAGAACCTTCACTCTGTCTCTGACATTGTAGTCTTACTACGGTAGCCTAATAACTATGCAATTGAGAAAAAATCCATGTGGAAACATTGTCATCAGCTACTGCTGTGTTTATGGCAGATCTTGAAGGATCTTCCTGCTTGCAATGAGTTAATGAGATTCAAGTTGTTGATATGTCAATCGGCAAGATTGATCAGAAGCAATGTTTTTGGAGCACATATATATGGTATAACAAAAAACTTTTCTTACAAAAACATCTTTTCTGACATCACATTTGTCACTTCGTCGTAAATCCAAAAGAATGTCTCAAATATCCGACTGCAGGGCGGTCATTGTTTTGAATAAACCTGTGTTGACAGCTTCAGAGTGACGTAACGAAATGTATACATTTGTGAAGTACTTGGCGGGGGCACATTTGGGGTGCTTGACTGATTAAATAATATTTATAATACTTTATGTAATGTTTCAAAGTTAAATTTGATACTGCTTTTATTGAACTGAATAAATACATTGTGTTATGCTATTTTTATCTTTTTTTGTATTATATTTACATAGATATTTATCGGCTTTTTTGTGATATTATTGATACTAAATCAGACCTCCTTGCAGTGTTCATTCATTAAAATCCCAACAATTTAAAACAAGTGATCATGTATTTATTTATTTATTCGAACTAATCAATGCGCCAGGTCTGAGTTGTCCGATGTCTGATGAAGATGTACAAGAACTGATAATTATTAAATGAATGAAATGCGGTAACTTTGATAAACAAAAACATAAGGAGTCTTTCACGTCAATGTAGGCCGGCAAGTTCACGTCGCCTCAGTGGGAAAATATTACGTTCCAAATTGGAAAACAGTTCAAATACTATCCATCCCGGATTTCCGGATTTTGCACGTTTTCCGTCACAATAAAGACATTTACTCAAAAGTTAATCCACAAAAGTGTCTTCATTTTCAGATATGATATGCACCTCTATGTGTTCTTTAAAATACACCTTTTTGAAAAAAGTTTATAGTTAAAAAAAATTTTAATGCACATTTTAGAGGGTATAATTGCATCAAAATTTTGCAAGTTTTAATGAAAATTTTCTATTCAACTACCATTTAATTCTGTTACAGGCATCAAATCATTATAATTGATGAGTTTATTTAAAACCCCCATCATCAGACCTAATTTAAACAAAACTTACATACTTACTTGTATTTTATCAAGTATTTGCATAAAGTTATAAGTGTTTACATCAAGTGTCTGCACAACCGTTAGAACAAGACAGGGGAGACAACTTAAAAGGGGAATAACTCTTTTTTTAACTCACAAAGTAGACTTGAATTTTTGATATATGATACAGGATATAATTATCTAAATGTATGCAAAAAATTATAAAAATCTGTAGTTGAATTATTTTCCATGGCTCTGTCTGTAGCCTCCTTAAAGGGACATAATCATGATAGTGACAAAAAGTAAACAAGCACATGGCTGTAGTCTTTCCCGACTTTGTGGTGACTGTTTGGATGAATAAAGTTTTTCATAAATAAAATGAAGAAAGAAAGGAAGCATCTGAAAGTAGATTGTTGCTGTGTAACATTCCAGACGAAATGTAAGCTTCACCAAAAGCTCTATAAACCTAATGAAGAATGGGGGGGGGGGGGGGGGGGGGGTGGTATGAAGAATGAGGTTTTTTTTTTTTTTTTTTTTTTTTTTTTTTTTTTTTTTTTTTTTTTTTTTAACGGTGATTTTTACCGCCAAATTACCTTATCAGCGTTTGTGGGCCCTGCTGGTGGGTGTTTTCAATGGTAATCTTTTTTACGAAATGGCGGGTCTCTTTATGTTACGTAGTCATGACAAAAGAGTCAACTATTTACGTAGGTTAGTACAGCTCAAGAACGGATTGATTTTTGCGTAACTGGGATGACCAAAATCGATTTAATAAAGTAATAAAGTGAAATACCTTTCTGCATTTTCAAACTTTTGAAAATAATTGACGTAAATTCAAACTTTTAAACTCAACTATGATAGATTTTATTTAGAAAACAACAAAAATTATTTTAATTTTCTTATATTAACTCTAACATACAGGTCTTTTTATGCTCTACATTTATACACATGAGATCTATCTTAGGGGAAAGTATGAAAAAAGGTTTAATTTAAAAGAAACTGTGATTTTTTAAGGAAAATACCCCTCCCCCCCAAAAAAAATGTAAACATTGGTTGAAAATTGGAAAAATTACCAAAAAGAGGTATATTTAGATTACATGGCCTTTGCAGAAAAACAAGTAGCACACTACCATAGATTTTTTCTTCAAACAGTAAAGTTTCATAGCCATGTTCTTCCAAAAATCAGGTAAAGAATAAAGTTTAATACAGGAAATGTTTGGCTCTTTAGCAGTATATATCCTTAATCCAGAAATTTACCTCAAGACCAAAAGTTGTGATTGATTCACCACAAAATACATCATTTCAATGAAAAATTGAAAAATCAACTTTAACATGTTCTCAACCTATCAGCACCTATACGATTTTATTAATTACTTTTGGCAGAAATAATGGTACATTATTTCCGTCTCTCCGTGAGGAGAATCGGGCCATTTACAAGTTCTCTCCATTTTCCTCTATCTGTTGCTACATTTGTTGCCTCAGTCCATGAGTTGTAAGGAACTAGGTTACAACTCATGGACTGAGAAATAATGGTATGTATGCTATTTTGCATGTGATGGGGATGGCGGTGGGGGTACAAATGAAGTGTAACAGAGTATTTGTTCTGCCAGTGAAAATGTTCTAAAGGAAAGTTTTTACCAGTGATTTAGCTACAAATGGAATAAAGCCACTTGTGAACAGTGATTATATACTTGGTTTAAAATCACTAGAAATGTCATATTTCACAGCAGAACAAAATTATGTATACACAAGATGACGATATCTGTCACTCATCTTTACAGATTTTTTATTTTTGGATGTAAGAATTAATTTTCTTATAGAAGACCAATTTTTTAGCTCACCTGAGCCAAAGGCTCAGATGAGCTATTGCAATCTATCACCGTCCGTCGTGCGTCGTCGTCCGTGCGTCGTCCGTCGTCCGTCGTGTGTAAACTTTACATTTTAATCTTCTCCTCCAAAACTACTGGGCCATATTTGATGAAACCTAGTGATTATCATGCCTGGGTAGCAGCCTTTCAAAATTGTGTTCGGGGTTTGGCCACGCCCAACAAGATGGCCGCTGTTACTAAAAATAGCAAAAAGACAAAAAAATCTTCTTCTCTGAAACCAAAAGGTGCAGGCAAATTTTGATTGGATATTTGGATTCAGCATACCTGGGAACATTAAAATTGTGTTTTTCATGAAAATTAGACGAAAAATAGGTTACGCGTTTTTTTGCGTAAAATTACGTAATTTTTAAAATGAGACATTTATTGTTATAACTTCATAACGGCTGAAGATAATTATATGGAGTTTTCACTGTTAATCTTGTCTTGCAATTTTCTTCCAATTGATGTCAAGGTCGAAGGTCAAGGTCATGTCCCAGTTTTTGACCTTTGATAAAAAATGCTATATTTTAAACATTTCTCGTGAAAATGGCGTAGGATTTTCAGTTATTTGTAGGTATTAACATGACGATCATTTTGATACATAGATCAGGGTCATGGGTTCAAAGGTCAAGGTCACAGATGTCCAAGAATACCAAAATAGTTAATTATCTCAAAAACTATAAACTTTTTGTATAGGCATGTATATTGGAATATTGTAGGTATTGGCCTAACGATAATTTTGATATATAGATAAAGGTCATAGGTTCAAAGGTCAAGGTCATAGACGCGAACAAATACTTAAATGGTTAATTATCTCAAAAACTATAAACTTTTTGTATAGGCATGTATATTGGAATATTGTAGGTATTGGTCTAACCATCATTTTGATATATGAATGAAGGTCATAGGTTCAAAGGTCAAGGTCATAGCTGCGAACGAATATTTAAATGGTTAATTATCTCAAAAACTATAAACTTTTTGTATAGGCATGTATATAAGAATATTGTAGGCATTTGCACAACAATCATTTTGATATATGAATGAAGTTCATAGGTTGAAAGGTCAAGGTCATAGATGCAAACTAATACTTAAATGATTAGTTATCTCAGAAACTATAAACTTTTTGTATAGGCATGTATATTGGAATAAGGTATGTATTGGCCTAACTATCATTTTGATATATGAATGAAGGTCATAGGTTCAAAGGTCAAGGTTATAGATGCAAATGAATACTTAAATGGTTAATTATCTCAAAAACTATAAACTTTTTATATAGGCATGTATATTGGAATATTGTACGTATTGGCCTAACTATCATTTTGATAAATGAATAAAGGTCATAGGTTCAAAGGTAAAGGTCATAGACGCAAACGAATACTTAAATGGTTAATTATCTCAAAAACTATAAACTTTTCGTATAGGCATGTACATTGGAATATTGTAGGCATTTGCACAACAATCATTTTTGATATATGAATGAAGGTCATAGGTTTAAAGGTCAAGGTCATAGATGCAAACGAATACTTAAATGGTTAATTATCTCAAAAACTATAAACTCTTTGTATAGGCATGTATATTGGAATATTGTAGGTATTGGCCTAATGCACATTTTAATATACAGATGTTTTAGCTGTTTATAAATAATATATTGTAGCTAGACTTTAAATATGTTATATATAGCATACTTATATAATAATTATTATAATTAATTTGCAAAAATACTTGCATATTATTGGCCCTTACTGCTTAAAATTTTGATATTCTCTTTTATTAATGTCATTGACCATTGAACCTCTGCATAAGATATGTACTCTTCTTCAGGTGAGCGTTAAGGCCCATGGGCCTCTTGTTTTTCTTATATTGTTCATTACTAGATAATAGATTTATTTGCATATTTTTTGAATGAGATTTGTTTACAACCGATTTAAACTTGAATCTGACAATATTCAAGGTTTTGATTTTACAGCATATTTGTTGTTAGGCTGTATATTGTCTTAATACTTTCATATGCACATCAATTTTTATAATATTGTTAACTTGCAATTGTCAAACCAGGACTTGAACCAGGGGACTCCCAATACTGTTTGGATGCTCTATGCTCTACTGTGCTAGTAACCCAACCACCTATTGGACCTGGTCAAACATATTCCCCCCTTCCTTTTTTTAAAATTCATCTTCTTTAAATAGAAACCGCCAGGTTCCATCCTTGGACCAACTTGTCAGTTGGCCACTTCTGGGACTTTGGACAAATTGTTGGTCTGGTGTGATATCAAGAGAAGTCATACAGTTACTTTCAGTTTACATAAAATTCTTCTAGGACCACTGCAGTAGTTCAGGTGGTAAGTGCTCGCTCTGTAAGTGGAAGGTCATGGCTTCCAACCCCGACTGGGACTGATCCAAGACCTCAGCATCACAAAATGAAAGTCACTGTTCTTCCAGATGGGAACTTAAAATAAACAAGGTCCCTTGTCACAGTAGGTGTGGCATGATAAAGAACCCTGCTGTATAGTGCCAGCAACGCAATGCACAGGCAAAATTTCTGCACCTTTGCCTATAGCTGGCAATGTCTCAATGTAAGTAAAATATTCTTGTCTGGGATGTTAAACACCATTACTCAACTCAACTCCCAATATCATTATATGTGATGCAAGTATTTACAACATTTAAATTACAATTAAAAATTTAAATGTATTTTACACTCGAGGGAAACTGTATATACATATTTGTATTTACAACATAAATGATTCAAATTACAATTAAAAATTAAAATGTTTTTGTACTTTAGTGAAAATGTGATAGTGTGTAGATATTCTTATTTGCAGAATAAAATGATGTACTTTACAGTACAATAAAAAAAAAATAGGGGTAAATTTCAAATGTTGCAGTAATTATATTGTTATATATATAAAACATGTATTAAAAAACCTAAACAGTTAATTTTTGTGTTTGTATATTTGTTTGGTTTTTTTTTATTTGTTTCTCGCCATTAACCATTTATAACTAATGTAATTTCATATATGCCCAACTTAGAGTTTGGTGTCAAAAATATCTAGTCTTGTCATTATTGATATATTAGCTGTGAATTATAGCACAAAACACCATCATTTTTCATCATTATGCAAAAAGCTTCAATACAAGGTTAAAAGCCTTTACTGTTTGTAAAAATGTGGAAGCTATTTTTGATAATCATATTTTATTTTATATATTTTTTTTTATTTATTGTGTTTGATCCTTATTTATAGAAATGGAACAATAAGAGAAAATAACAATAAATTACAAAGCTATAAGGGTCACTTTATCTATATACAAACATACTTCAGAGGCAGATTTGTAATCACAAATATTTTGTATTCCTCTGATATTCAGCTCAATAGCTATCTAATTTGTCATCTTTGATTTCATGGCAGTGCACACAGAGGATATAGTAATCGGAAAATATGTTCACATCTGAATACTTTCCAAAATCAATTTGTCCGGTCTAAATCCGGCACACAAAAGGTGATGAATCGGAAGAAACTTAGCCGATATTTAACAAAGAGGCTGATTTTACATGTAGTAATAGGCTATATAAATGTTATTATTTGTTTGTTATTTGGTATTTAAGGCTCATTTTCACTTTGCATTTTTAAAATTTTTGTTCTGAAATCACTGCCTGTAAATAAGTGAGATGGGTGGCACTATAAAAGTAATCATTTAAAGCTTAAAGAAAAAGACCTAGGATTATGGAGGAAACCTTAATGACCTAAGAAAATTACTGATCTTGGGCAAGTGAACTCAAATTAAAAGTGACATTAACATATAACAATAAATGTCCACTTCTTAGGTATGAGTTGTAGCTCCACCAAAAGCTGGTGGCATGTCATTATAAGTGAAATATTCTTAATCTTATTTACTCATCCAATTCAAAACAGACTTGCTATTTAACCAGTTGTGATATATTTAATGAAATATGTAACAGGAAAATGAAACAGACAAACTGGGACTTGGACATGGGACCTTCCCTATACTAGGAGGATGCTCTACCCACTGAACTACCTGGCCACATATCAAGCCCAGTCCACTACATTCATACTTTTCTATTTTGTTTGATTCAACTACCTTAAATCAAAACCACCCTGAGACCAACATGGCCATTTGGTTGTCCACTTCCTATGGATAAGATAATAAAATATATAACAAAAAGGGAAAAATGCCAAGGCTAAACTGGGACCTTAACCAGAGACCTTTCCAATACTGGCAAGACGTTCTACCAACTGAGCTATCTGGACACATTTTGAGCCAAGTCCGCAACACAAAATTATTGATGAAATAGTTACATATTTCAATATAAAATCTTGTGAAATAGATAAACCACTGTTGTTCATTCTAACCAGTTTCTATAGTAATGGGCATTCTGTCTAAAATGAAGATTACAATGTTTGAGTATATAGGAATTTTAGATCTAATACAATCATATCTGTCAGCTTGGTGACGTGTTTTGGCTAAAAGTGAATAAAAAGAAACATTTATAATAATAATCATAACTACAGATATTGATAATCAATAGTAGACCATCTGTATGTGTTTATTTCCATAATTATACCATGATAACGCTGTCGAAATATTACAATTTCTATCGTTCCTAGTCTGGTATTGACGCCTTATCTGTGTCTTACAGATTTAAATTACTAGCTTTCAAAAATACAAAGTGTAGTTTGTTGTTAATCTATATTAATGGCTGGATTAAGTTTTTATTTAACAAGAATTACACAACACGTCCTGGTGTTGGGATTTTATTTTGTTTAACAATATATGATTAATTCTTGATAATAACCTAAAACTTAAAAAATTAATACAATAGCTAAAAATTTTAATGGAGAAGCTTAAAATTAAAAAAAAATTTAAATAATCACATCAACATCAAAATTGAACAAATATTAAAATTTTAAATATAAATCCTTGAATTTAAAAAACAATTAAATTTTTAATAATAACCTTAAATTTTAAAACTATTAAGAGTTTAATGTTACTAGATATAAAAAACTTTTAAATGATGGCTTAAAATTAAAATTTAATGTACATAAACATATTTCTTTGAGCATTTAAGGATAATTATATTTTGCAAATAATTTTAGTAAATTACAATTACCAACTATTTAGATAGGTGTTTTCTAGAATTTTATTTTTAATCAAACAGAATTTCACAATGTTTAGTATATTATATGAAAACAATTTATTTAATGATCACAGGAAGAAATTCAGATAGGTTGTCTGAAGATCGGAACTTTTTTCTAGGCACTCTTGTTTTTTCCACCATCCAAGAACTGACCAACTTGATATAAGTGAAAGAATCTTGATTTGGTCATTGAAGGTCAGATTTTTTTCCTGGGCACTCTTGTTTTCCCTACCATCCCAAAACTGACCTACCTGATATAAGTGAAAGAAATTTGGCTGGGGTGACTGAGGGTCAGACGTTTTTTCTTGGCATTCCTGTTTCATCCACCATCCCAGAATTAACCATCTTAATATGAGTGAAAGAATCTTGATTAGGGTGAATGAAGGTCAGGCTGTTTCTCTGGACACTCTTGTTTTCTCAACCATCCCAAAACAACAAATAACTAACAAATATCAAATTATATAAGATTGTAGACAGATAGACACTAAAACAGATAGTCTGGCAATCAAACAGACACCGTGACAATGTATTGATATTTTCCCCTTTATTTATTACAGTTTGACAAACAGCTGTCACAGAGATGATCAGAGTCGAGCTGCTTCAGAGAACCGATTGATCTTACTACTACCGGTACAAATTATACATATCTCTGATGTCACTAACACAACTTCTGATTATCACCAGTATTTGTTTTGTGCTGCAAGGTAAGGTTTTTCTCTCTTTGTTTTAGTTCTAGTTTTATATGTCGAATTAATGTTTAATTCTACTAAATTTGGTCATAAACATTTCTGCAGTTGTCGAGTTATAGAGTGATTGGATATGACAATAAAAATTTATGTGCATCTTGGGATAGTAATGTGTTCAGTCTCAATCTCGTAACGTGTTCTCGATCACCGCAATCTTGTTTGTTTTATAATCGGGATTGTCAGTTTTCAGAATTATTACAGGAAATGGAGTATAAACATAAAAAAATATAAAATATCATCTGTTTTACCAGTTTATGTAACATTGTAGATATGAAGTGACCCAGCCATTTAGGTATGACATTTGTTTTGTACAAAGATTTAGATGGTGTCAATAGAGAATGGTATATGCCAGAATGTTGAAAAAATACAAGTGACTAATTTCCAATAAAACTTAACATTTTATACCGGTAGAGAGCAAACTGGTATTCAACTAGGAACACCCTTATCTCACTTCAGAGTCAAACCAACAGCAATGAGACACTTTGGGTTATAAGGTTGTACCCTAAACCACTGGTGCACTGTGGCCCTGAATTCCACTTAGGAGTTCAGCCTGGGGTTTTAGCTTGTAATAGTTTTACAGTGCAGTGTTTGAAAGTTGGAATACTTTTATTTCCTTCTGAATGTTACATATGCATGTAATGACCTTTATTATAACATAAACACTATTCCTAACAACCAATTTTTAATTGAGGATAGGTAACAATCTGAGATGAGTAACACAACTACGATAGCTCAGTAGGCAGAGTCCTCATTCCATATGTGGAAGGTTATGGATTTGAACTTTGGCTTGGTCTGACCAAGACTTGAAAATAGGTAGTGACTTGGCATTTAGAAATCAAGGTCATAGAGTCCTTGGGAAGAGGTCTTAAAAACCAATGCCCTGTGTCACTACAGGCATGGTACATTAATGAAAACTCCATGTAAATTGCTCACACACATTGCAAAGGGCAGCATTTCTGCCACTTACCTATAGCTGATGATGTCTCTTCTGAAACCACTTTGCCAAATAGAATCAACTATGCTAATGATATTTATTGATTGATGCAAATTAAAAGTTAAAATTCTTTTCATCTAAAACAACTGGGCTAAATTGAATGATATTGAGAAAAATTCTTGGGTATTGTGTCTGGCATGGCTGTCCAATATTCAAATTAAAGTGACAGCTGAGTGGTATGGGCCCTATAGGGACTTTTGTTTGTTACATTATACATTATAAGGATATCATAAATGACACAAACTAAAAACAAAATTATTTTTCTTTGGATTTTGCAATTTATACAAATCTTACTTTATATGCAGTAAAACCTTGATTCAACACCACCTGTCGTTAGATTTTGGTATTGTAAAGGGAATTGGTGATAAATCAAACTTTTTATAAAGAAAAACAAAAACATAATACTTGGAACTATAAGACAATGTGTAGTCCAAGAGATCATGGCTAAAATCCGGGTGAACGAGGCCAAAAGGTTTGAGGGTTGATTCTTGTAGAAAAATGTCCCTTGTTATTGAAAACCAATTTCTTACGCGTCAAATCGTTTCCGATTTTTTAATCAGAAACAAGCCTTTGCAAATGTTAAATTTTGGTGAAAAATAAAAATTCCCGATTTTGAAGCATTTTGTGGCAAAAACAACACAAAACTGTTCATTCTATCTTTCATTGTGGCCACGTGATAGATTAAAATGCAAAACATCCTGACAGTTTTTCGATTTTGTGTCAAAATTTTAAAATAAGCGATAAAATCGATGCTGTAAACTGCGTTTTTATCATATCTACCGTCTTTCGATTCTTGTAAATCTGTTGTTTATGCATTAAATATGACAAACTATATATTTTTATAAAGCCTTGGTAGTCCTGTAGATAAAAATGTTACAAAATTCGGAAATATGGAACCTTAATACCGTAGCAAATTATTATGTTTCCCCTACCCCAAAAATACGAAAATGTCAAAAATTCATTATTTTGGCCCATGCTTGCCGATTAGTGTTTAAAACAAAACATTATTGTTTGTTACATCTCCCGTCTGTTCCCAACATATTTATAAAACAATAATATGTAGAGTGTTTGGTGATTTTATATGAAAATTTGCACTTTTCATATAACAATAGTTTGGAAAATGAGTTTTCATTAAATCTTTTGTACTCTACTTCTTGTAATTTTGTTATATAGGCATTGAATCTCGAGATTTATATGTTTCTGTATTGCCGTGGCACATTTGAGTCTGACAACATAAAAAACTATCGGAAATACCGAAGTTTATAGATGAAACGGATAAATTTATTTCCCCTACCCCAAAATTGAAAAACATGTGAAAATCCATTTTTATGCAATATATGCCGATTTGTGTTTCTAATGAAGATTTCGAGCAAAAGTACCCCAACAATGATAAAACAAGCTTCGAGGATTTAAATATTTGTGAAATGCTTTAGCTTAAGGACAGATAGGACTAACTAATATAATAAAATTGCTTATTTTATTCATTTATATGTAAAATGCTATAAGAAAAAAGGGCTTCGCCTCTTGTATTTTTGTTATTTAGGCATTGAATCTCGACTGTTATCTATTGACGTAATTCCTTGACATATAAGAGTCTAAAACACCAAAAACTGTCGGAAATAGCAAATCTTGTAATGAGGCGAATAAATTTATTTCCCCTACCCCAAAATTATGAAAAAAATTTTTAGGCCATGTATGCTGGTGAAGGTTTTAAGCAAGTGTCCATGCAACAATTATGTTTTAATGATTCAAAGTCATAGCAAAATGATTTTTTTTAATTTAAGAAAAAAAATTGGAAAACTTGAAATCAAAAACAAACATACCAATCCTTGTCAAGATCACAATCCCACAAAAGTAAAATCTTCGAAACTAGCAAATTTGGCGGGGTGCTCTTAAGCACCTCCTGTTTAGCAATTACACCCGCCACGTGTGAAAAATTAAGAATACACATTTTTCGAACAACCTGATACTATAAAATAACAATTGCAAATAAGGTCATCTCTAGTGAAACATAATGTTAAAATATGGTAAAACTTAGTGTAAGGCATTTCTGGTTATGTTTTATATGAAGCTATTGGATTTTATAAGACATATCTCATTCGATAAAGTTCAATCAGATCATGAGCTTTCTAAACCATATTCATTATTACTAAAACCCGTCTATCAAAGATTGTAGCCACATTTACAAAACTTTGCAATTTATTCTTGTGGAATCATTTCATTTGGAAGTGACCTAATGTACAATGTCAGTCTCCATTAAATCTTTTTTAAAAAGTCTGCACACTCCGTAAAATTTTCAATTTCACTTCAAACTGACAAAATTTCTATGTCCAATAACTCCATCTTTGTATCTTTTAAAGGAATTATTGATAGCTATCACATCACAAATTGCCTGGCCATATTATAATGATAAAAAAAGTGGTATTGGACACCTTTCAACCTTAAGCCTGTTACCAGGTGCCCAGCGCCACGTTCTTTTAAGAATACAAGATTTTGAGCAGAGACTGAAATTGTACATTAGGTCAATTCTTAATAAAATGATGGCACCAAAAAAGTTGCAAAGTTATGTAAAATGTGGCCGCAATCTTTGATAAACGGGGTTTTAGTAATAACAAATATGGTTTAGTAAACTTCTTTTGCCATATAATCACGAATAATAGGTAAACACTACTACATAATATAAGCCGAGGTCATAGAAAACCAGAAAAAAGGAGAATCACGGATAAGAAATGCTTTTAGATTGAGATTTTTAACAAAGAATATAAACCCCGTAGATACTTATGTTTTAGCTAAAATAAGCAAGATATGGACAGCAAAGGTAGGATTGAAAAGTGAATTGCTAACATTACCGGAGTTGCAAAGATCGATGGAACAATGGGTATGATGATATGAGTAAAGTGTTCAACTGACAAATCAATTTATATAAAAAAAATTGAATTGAGGCAATAGAGAACTGATTAAATGCGCTGTGTAAATCATCAAACATAAACACAAACATAATTATTATATCACAATGACAAAAACGAAGTTAAAAACTGGCAAAGTTAAACACGTAAACATTGGCAGGGAAAATCCGGGTGCTCGGGAAGGGTAATCGCCTCCTGCCACCACATGTGAAATCAAAATTGAGAGTGAAAGTAGTAACAAGAAAAGTCATTTCAATTCAGAATTTGGAAGGAAATTGAACAAAACAAAACCAGATCTCAAACCAATTTATTGTTAGAGATTGTTGGATTTATGTTTCAAATTTTTATAACAGAAACCAAAGAACTGATCATAGTAACCACTCTCTGCCATCCCATCATGTACTGTTCGACAAACAGACCTGTGTCACCTTAATGTGTCTTTAATCAGTTTAAGAGGAAGGATGTAGATTATATGCATGTCCAAGTAAATGGTTTGTGATTTTGAAGATGATTTTAAGGATTTGTCCAAAGACTGACTGACACTGCCTTGCAAATGACAAAGTGTTGATTATGTTAAATGTTTAGAGTGCGTAACACACAATTATTTTTGCGCATTGTCTTATTTGCAAATATTTTGGATTTCTATCAGTTGACTTTTAGTCTTTTGCCAGAGGGTCCAGTCGTTGTTTTAATGGTTACAATGTGTTTTATTCAAATGTGGTTCAACATAAAATTCAGTGTCTTTCACCCTCACTTTCATACTTGACCCTGTTTGTGATCTAGTATGTTTCTTAACTTAAATGCGGCATTCATATTGTAACTTTTCAAGTATAGTAATTTACCGAAATGCTACTGTTCTTGTCATTCTATGAATACAGAGTAGAATTTAAACGCATGGTTCAAGCATTGCTTTTTTACCAATCTGAAAACTTATCCGTTTACTTACATTTGTACATTATTTGCATACATGCCTCAATATACCCTTTTGTGAATTCATATGACATTTTTTATATTTCTTCTTTTAATGCAAAAAGGTAAGCCATGACTTCTTAGCCTAGAGAGGGTTTCTTTCATTTTGGAGAAGGGGAAATCAATTGATTCATGATAGCTACCAAAATTGACATTTCCGACATATTTCATGTTTTAGTGATTTTAGTGTAAGCGCATTGAATCAATATCTGATATTTGAAAGTCAATGCCTATATAACAAAAATACAAACAGCGAAGATTCTTTTTTGCCATAGCACATTGAATTGAAAATGAAATAAGTAGGCATTTTTCTATGAATAATTAGACCAATCTGCCATTAAAATGATGCATTTTGTACTTTATTTTGTATCCTTCAAGCTTCTTTTTCCATTGTTACAGGCACATTTGCTTGAAACTTCCATTAGAAATACTAATTGTTACATATTGGCTAAAACAGGGTTTTCACATTTTTTGCAATTTTGGGGTAGGGGAAATAAATTTATTCGCCTCATCTACAAGATTTGCTATTTCCGACAGTTTTTGGTGTTATTAGACTCTTATATGTCAAGGAATTACGTCAATAGATAACAGTAGAGATTCAATGCCTAAATAACAAAAATACAAGAGGCGAAGCTCCTTTTTTCTTATAGCATTTTACATATAAATGAATAAAATAAGCAATTTTATTATATTAGTTAGTCCTATCTGTCCTTAAGCTAAAGCATTTCACAAATATTTAAAATCCTCGAAGCTTGTTTTATCATTGTTGGGGTACTTTTGCTCGAAATCTTCATTAGAAACACAAATCGGCATATATTGCATAAAAATGGATTTTCACATGTTTTTCAATTTTGGGGTAGGGGAAATAAATTTATCCGTTTCATCTATAAACTTCGGTATTTCCGATAGTTTTTTATGTTGTCAGACTCAAATGTGCCACGGCAATACAGAAACATATAAATCTCGAGATTCAATGCCTATATAACAAAATTACAAGAAGTAGAGTACAAAAGATTTAATGAAAACTCATTTTCCAAACTATTGTTATATGAAAAGTGCAAATTTTCATATAAAATCACCAAACACTCTACATATTATTGTTTTATAAATATGTTGGGAACAGACGGGAGATGTAACAAACAATAATGTTTTGTTTTAAACACTAATCGGCAAGCATGGGCCAAAATAATGAATTTTTGACATTTTCGTATTTTTGGGGTAGGGGAAACATAATAATTTGCTACGGTATTAAGGTTCCATATTTCCGAAGTTTTGTAACATTTTTATCTACAGGACTACCAAGGCTTTATAAAAATATATAGTTTGTCATATTTAATGCATAAACAACAGATTTACAAGAATCGAAAGACGGTAGATATGATAAAAACGCAGTTTACAGCATCGATTTTATCGCTTATTTTAAAATTTTGACACAAAATCGGAAAACTGTCAGGATTTTTGCATTTTAATCTATCATGTGTCCACAATGAAAGATAGAATGAACATTTTTGTGTTGTTTTTGCCACAAAATGCTTCAAAATCTGGAATTTTTATTTTTACCAAAATTTAACATTTGCAGAGGCTTTTCTTCAAAAACTGTTTCTGATTAAAAAATCGGAAACGATTTGACGCGTAAGAAATTGGTTTTCAGTAACTAGGGACATTTTCCTACAAGAATCAACCCTCAAACCTTTTGGCCTCGTTCACCCGGATTTTAGCCATGATCTCTTGGACTAGTGGTAATAAGTTAGGTGGCACAGTTATTCATGGGTATTAATGTACTTGGTAGATGATATATGAGTGAGTAAGTTTTGGTCTGTCAATGGGGCACCTGTTGAGTGCCATACCTTTACTCTTGTCTCCTGTAACAGTTGGAGAAACTTATTTTATTTTAAATCAATATGACACAGTATTTCTTATGAGTCATATAGAGTTGTTATTGATTGTACTATTTATATTTACTTCATTAAAATACTAACATCTGCATGGTTTATCATGTCAACTTTAATTATTTTTTATCCTTTGTTTGCATGTTTTAATTTTTGTCCTTTTTGTGTGTGGTTTCCTTTTATGTTTTGTTCTTTTTTAGAATGTATTTAGGTACTTATGTCATATATGCTGTTTTATACATGGTTCAAATTTTACGTAGATCATGCTGCTTCATAAACCTTATTCTGACAGCACTGTCTTTATGTATTGCTATGAATACCACACAGAAACAAGCCGATACAAAACATAAAATGATTTACTAATATACATCATAAAAATATCATTGCCTATGTTATGATGCCTCTTGTTAATGAATTAGGTAAAAACATATGCTTTTAGATCACAATGCCTCAGATTCTCACCATCTAGGTTTAAATCCCAGTTGGGGCAGATCCTAGTATGAGAAAGCTTGTCAGTTTGCCTGCTTTCTGATTGTCTGTGGTTTTCTCTAGGTACTCTGGTTTCCTCCACTGTCCCAAAACTGTCCACCACAATATAAGTGAAAGAATCTTGACTTTGATTGTAAAACATTTTTAAAAACACCTTTACACCACTCTGACATTTTATCAATTTTCTTGCAGAGGTAAACTTAAACTATTGTAGTGCATTGATATTAGTCGAAATCTTATATAGACGGTAATTATAATGGTTATTTTGTGGTTTATTAACTCTATCTTTGTTAGCTCTATCTATTGTGTCCTCTGTTCCTTACTATAAACAAGAGACTTTAACAGCTGGATTAATAGTCTAAATTTATCACTAGTTGCTGTGATCTACTGACACACATAAAATACTTAAGAGTCATTGATAATTGGTACTGTTTAAAAAGCACATGTGACAATCTTAACCAAATGCTGTATATGTATATAAAATAAACACTCTGGCATCCTTCATGGGCATCAATGTGCAGGTACACTACATTATAAAGACACAGCTACTAATACAATTTTCTACAGAAAAATATGTTATCTTACTACTGTCATGATGCTGCTGATGATGATTCTGTTGTTATGATGATGATGATGATGATGATGATGATGATGATGATGATGATGATGATGATGATGATGATGATGATGATGATGATGACGTTTCATGAAATAGTGCTTCATAGTTTTGGAGAAAAATTTTGTTTGTACATTACATTATGTAGGCATTTTTCAATTTTGTCAAAATTTAATGCAAAAACCTGTTACCCCTGGACAGATGAAAACTTTAATTTAATATCCCAATCTTTCTTCAAAAATGTGGGGGATGATGATGATGATGATGATGATGATGATGATGATTATATAAACATTGGCGAGTTTGTGTCATACAATATTGGAATCACTGCTGTCTTTATAAATCTTGATAATGTCTATTATCTAAGCAGCTTGTTTTTTTTTCTAATTTTGTCCTCATGTACACCTCTTGTACCAAGTTAACTTTATATTACTAAATGACTGTGACATACCATCACAGGGAGTAATTAACAATTTGTTCTTAATAATTCTGGCCATAACAAATTATTCCACCTCTATCATAGTGTGTATGGTAATCATGATTAACTATTTATCTCACATTATACCCAGAAATATAGCTATAAATATACATAGTCAAACAAGATTGACCTGTCCACTTGACCTTTTATAAGGAATATTCATACAGAAGGATCCACCCAGTATCCGGGTGGTGTTAGGATTAACAGTTAATACATACATACATGATACACATGTTCACTGTTTAAAAATAGTGTTTTCCATTTTGTACTTGTGTTCCCTAAATATAAATATACCCATCCATAAATAAGTATTCAAATTAAAGGTCAAGTGTACAGGTCATAGTTGTTTACCTATACAAGACATTGTTACACTAAAAACGCTGATTACTGCGGAAAATTAGAAAATTAGAAATCGCATGATAATACTAAAAATATGTAATAACATCAATATGTGATAAGTCATATTTATAAGTTGTAATAATACTGTAATTACTATCAGAATAATCTATCAGTTAGTACAATGACTTTTGGTATTTTATCTTTATTTTTATTGGTAATTTTGGTGAATACAGTATAATCGATATTGTATTTTATTTTTAATTTTAGTTGTTATTTTGGTAAATAACGTACAAAAATGTCTAATCAATATAGCCAATTTAATCATGCTATTTTTCACACAAAAATAGAAATTTGTGTAAAGTTATATCGTTTTTTATTGATGAAAAGTCACGTAATACAAATTATATAATACAATAGTAGAGTGGAGTTATGGTATTTAGTCAAGAATTTTTTTACTTATATCACGGCAGTCAGTTCAATGATTTACAATCATCACCTATCACATAGCAACTTTCTTTTACAGAAGGAAGAGTGGAGTCATATTGTTTTACATCATAGTCAAGATTCTTTCACTTACATTGAGGCAGTGAGTTCAGGGAGGAAACTGGAGTGCCCAAAGAAAACTCACACTGACATCTGCCCTGATTGGGTTTGAACCTAGACAGTGATAGGCACTCTTCAGGGATGGTGGAGGAAACTGGAGTGCCTTGGGAAAATCACCATACTTTTGCTAATGAACTGATAAACTTTCTCACACTGACATCTGCCCTGATTGGGTTTGAACCTAGACAGTGATAGGTACTCTGATTCATAAGCACAAGTTTTAGCTTAATACACTAGTGTAATATAACTTGATCACTGGTTATTGACTTTGTCCTGTTGTCACAAAATGATGCCATATTTCATGTGCAAAGTTTGACATGAACAACAAGTTTTATTTTATTGAAAGGTTTGATAATTCAATTTTCATTTGTTAAAAGCATTTTGATTTGTCAGATTTTTCTGTTACGTTTGCATGAATGAGTTGGATATCAGTGACGTCATCTCATTATGGATGACGTGCAAAGGCATTGGATATTCCTAAGCCAGAGTGTTGCTACGGCTATATTGATGTTTGAATAAATTATTTATTGTTGAAAAATTTCTAAATTCTAACGGGAATTGTTCAGTGTGCAAAATGTCCAATTCTTTCATACTTCCATAACACAAAGAAAAATTAATTTCATTCCTATAATAAAATAATGCAGATTGAGTATTTTGCCTGAAATAGAAAAGAGAACTTAATGTTACATGGATTAAAAAATATATAGTAAAATGTAAAATTTTGGCAATTGCAACAAAAATGTATAAAAATAGAATTAAACATGTTATACAATTTATACAAGGAGGTCACAGGCCCTAGAGGTATATTGAATGCCATTTTCTTCTTCAATGGATAACTAGGGCAGCATTATTTGGTCTTCATCTTTTTTATTTTATATTAAAAATAATTGAAGCAATTAGTTACAACAAATCATGGTCTGTGCTTACATGAGCCAAAGTAACTTAGAGAAAAACAACAGACAAATGGAACAAACATTAAAACAAAACATGAGACTAGTGGTTTGGATTGGGATGGATTGAAGTGAAGTGGGTGGAAGTAGAGTGTAGAGAGAAGTGGAGTAAAGTAGAGTGGAGTTGAGGGGAAGAATCGTATTTTATGTCCCAGTCAAGATTCTTTCACTTATATACTGTCGCAGTAAATCCAGATCTGACAAATTTTCTTCACACTAGAATTGGGTGGAGTGGGATTTGAACCTACTAGTGGTGAGAGGCCATGTGAGCCTTAAGCTGGTGTTAAAGAGTACTCTACCATCATCTTCATTATCCAAGAACTGACCCCCTCATTATAAGTGACAGAATCTTGACAGTGATATAAAACATCATTATTCCACTCCACTCTTAAGAGAAGTCACTTCTAATAATGGAGATTTCTATCAAAGTATCCATGTATACAGCTGTTGGACTAAAATTTTTCATTTTGGGGGTATTGTGTTCTCTGACCATCTTGTTTAGGTGGTTACCCCAACATGTATCACGCAGAGATGCATTTTTTTTACTTTTATTTTGCAAATGTCTTTTTTAATTTCTTCATTTTTCTGAATTTATTGCATGACATATTATCATAATACTAATGTGAAGATTTTTCAAAATGTGTATCAAAGCAAACCAAAACATGATTTTATTCTAATTGCATTGAAAGTATTGCATAATTTTCTGTAGTTTTGAATTAAATAAATATAATTGTTAGTTGTTGTAGCTTAATTTGAAATGATCTCATCCTTCAGAGAAAACAGAGAAATAATAATGATGTATGATTAATTTTATTGCAAATTTACACGATAAATAGAGCCATCAATATCTTGTCTCTTTATAATTTATAAAATTTAACTTGAATCATGTTAAAATTTGTTGATGCTTCATATACATTACACTGCCAGAATAAGAGTTATTTCCCTTGATAAAGCAGTCTTTGGGATATCATAACTGACCAAAGATTTCAGGGATGATTAAATTTGCAATGATTTTTAAATGATTTTTGAAAGAAGATCTAGTTCTTCACTGAATTAATACTTTGATTTGGACTTCAGAAAAGCACTCAGTTACAACTGCTCTCAAAGACACTCAGATACAACTGATCTCAAAGACACTCAGTTACAACTGCTCTCAAAGACACTCAGTTACAACTGATCTCAAAGACACTCAGTTACAACTGCTCTCAAAGACACTCAGTTACAACTGCTCTCAATGACACCCAGTTACAACTGCTCTCAAAGACACTCAGTTACAACTGCTCTCAAAGACACTCAGTTACAACTGCTCTCAATGACACTCAGTTACAACTGCTCTCAATGACACTCAGTTACAACTGCTCTCAAAGACACTCAGATACAACTGATCTCAAAGACACTCAGTTACAACTGATCTCAAAGACACTCAGTTACAACTGCTCTCAATGACACCCAGTTACAACTGCTCTCAAAGACACTCAGTTACAACTGCTCTCAAAGACACTCAGTTACAACTGCTCTCAAAGACACTCAGTTACAACTGCTCTCAAAGACACTCATGCTCTCAAAGACACTCAGTTACAACTGCTCTCAAAGACACTCAGTTACAACTGCTCTCAAAGACACTCAGTTACAACTGCTCTCAAAGACACTCAGTTACAACTGCTCTCAATGACACTCAGTTACAACTGCTCTCAAAGACACTCAGTTACAACTGCTCTCAAAGACACTTAGTTACAACTGCTCTCAAAGACACTCAGTTACAACTGCTCTCAATGACACTCAGTTACAACTGCTCTCAAAGACACTCAGTTACAACTGCTCTCAAAGACACTCAGTTACAACTGATCTCAAAGACACTCAGTTACAACTGCTCTCAAAGACACTCAGTTACAACTGCTCTCAATGACACCCAGTTACAACTGCTCTCAAAGACACTCGGTTACAACTGCTCTCAAAGACAATCAGTTACAACTGCTCTCAAAGACACTCAGTTACAACTGATCTCAAAGACACTCAGTTACAACTGCTCTCAAAGACACTCAGTTACAACTGATCTCAAAGACACTCAGTTACAACTGCTCTCAAAGACACTCAGTTACAACTGATCTCAAAGACACTCAGTTACAACTGCTCTCAAAGACACTCAGTTACAACTGCTCTCAAAGACACTCAGTTACAACTGCTCTCAAAGACACTCAGTTACAACTGCTCTCAAAGACACTCATGCTCTCAAAGACACTCAGTTACAACTGCTCTCAAAGACACTCAGTTACAACTGCTCTCAAAGACACTCAGTTACAACTGCTCTCAATGACACTCAGTTACAACTGCTCTCAAAGACACTTAGTTACAACTGCTCTCAAAGACACTTAGTTACAACTGCTCTCAAAGACACTCAGTTACAACTGCTCTCAATGACACTCAGTTACAACTGCTCTCAAAGACACTCGGTTACAACTGCTCTCAATGACACCCAGTTACAACTGCTCTCAAAGACACTCAGTTACAACTGCTCTCAAAGACACTCAGTTACAACTGCTCTCAAAGACACTCAGTTACAACTGATCTCAAAGACACTCAGTTACAACTGCTCTCAAAGACACTCAGTTACAACTGATCTCAAAGACACTCAGTTACAACTGCTCTCAAAGACACTCAGTTACAACTGATCTCAAAGACACTCAGTTACAACTGCTCTCAAAGACACTCAGTTACAACTGCTCTCAATGACACCCAGTTACAACTGCTCTCAAAGACACTCGGTTACAACTGCTCTCAAAGACACTCAGTTACAACTGCTCTCAAAGACACTCAGTTACAACTGATCTCAAAGACACTCAGTTACAACTGCTCTCAAAGACACTCAGTTACAACTGATCTCAAAGACACTCAGTTACAACTGCTCTCAAAGACACTCGGTTACAACTGCTCTCAAAGACACTCAGTTACAACTGCTCTCAATGACACTCAGTTACAACTGCTCTCAAAGACACTCAGTTACAACTGCTCTCAAAGACACTCAGTTACAACTGCTCTCAATGACACTCAGTTACAACTGCTCTCAATGACACTCAGTTACAACTGCTCTCAAAGACACTCAGTTACAACTGCTCTCAAAGACACTCAGTTACAACTGCTCTCAATGACACTCAGTTACAACTGCTCTCAAAGACACTCAGTTACAACTGATCTCAAAGACACTCAGTTACAACTGCTCTCAAAGACACTCAGTTACAACTGCTCTCAAAGACACTCAGTTACAACTGCTCTCAATGACACTCAGTTACAACTGCTCTCAAAGACACTCAGTTACAACTGCTCTCAAAGACACTCAGTTACAACTGCTCTCAAAGACACTCAGTTACAACTGCTCTCAATGACACTCAGTTACAACTGCTCTCAAAGACACTCAGTTACAACTGCTCTCAAAGACACTCAGTTACAACTGCTCTCAAAGACACTCAGTTACAACTGCTCTCAAAGACACTCAGTTACAACTGCTCTCAATGACACTCAGTTACAACTGCTCTCAATGACACTCAGTTACAACTGCTCTCAAAGACACTCAGTTACAACTGCTCTCAAAGACACTCAGTTACAACTGCTCTCAATGACACTCAGTTACAACTGCTCTCAAAGACACTCAGTTACAACTGCTCTCAATGACACTCAGTTACAACTGCTCTCAAAGACACTCAGTTACAACTGCTCTCAAAGACACTCAGTTACAACTGCTCTCAAAGACACTCAGTTACAACTGCTCTCAAAGACACTCAGTTACAACTGCTCTCAATGACACTCAGTTACAACTGCTCTCAATGACACTCAGTTACAACCGCTCTCAAAGACACTCAGTTACAACCGCTCTCAAAGACACTCAGTTACAACTGCTCTCAATGACACTCAGTTACAACTGCTCTCAAAGACACTCAGTTACAACTGCTCTCAAAGACACTCAGTTACAACTGATCTCAAAGACACTCAGTTACAACTGCTCTCAAAGACACTCAGTTACAACTGCTCTCAATGACACTCAGTTACAACTGCTCTCAAAGACACTCAGTTACAACTGCTCTCAAAGACACTCATGCTCTCAAAGACACTCAGTTACAACTGCTCTCAAAGACACTCAGTTACAACTGCTCTCAAAGACACTCAGTTACAACTGCTCTCAAAGACACTCAGTTACAACTGCTCTCAAAGACACCCAGTTACAACTGCTCTCAAAGACACTCAGTTACAACTGCTCTCAAAGACACTCAGTTACAACTGCTCTCAAAGACACTCGGTTACAACTGCTCTCAAAGACACTCAGTTACAACTGCTCTCAAAGACACTTAGTTACAACTGCTCTCAAAGACACTCAGTTACAACTGCTCTCAATGACACTCAGTTACAACTGCTCTCAAAGACACTCAGTTACAACTGCTCTCAATGACACTCAGTTACAACTGCTCTCAAAGACACTCAGTTACAACTGCTCTCAAAGACACTCAGTTACAACTGCTCTCAATGACACTCAGTTACAACTGATCTCAAAGACACCCTGTTACAACTGCTCTCAAAGACACTCAGTTACAACTGCTCTCAATGACACTCAGTTACAACTGCTCTCAAAGACACTCAGTTACAACTGCTCTCAATGACACTCAGTTACAACTGCTCTCAAAGACATTCAGTTACAACTGCTCTCAATGACACTCAGTTACAACTGCTCTCAAAGACACTCAGTTACAACTGATCTCAAAGACACCCAGTTACAACTGCTCTCAAAGACACTCAGTTACAACTGCTCTCAAAGACACTCAGTTACAACTGCTCTCAAAGACACTCAGTTACAACTGCTCTCAAAGACACTCAGTTACAACTGCTCTCAAAGACACTCAGTTACAACTGCTCTCAATGACACTCAGTTACAACTGCTCTCAAAGACACTTAGTTACAACTGCTCTCAAAGACACTCAGTTACAACTGCTCTCAAAGACACTCTGTTACAACTGCTCTCAATGACACTCAGTTACAACTGCTCTCAAAGACACTCAGTTACAACTGCTCTCAATGACACTCAGTTACAACTGCTCTCAAAGACATTCAGTTACAACTGCTCTCAATGACACTCAGTTACAACTGCTCTCAAAGACACTCAGTTACAACTGATCTCAAAGACACCCAGTTACAACTGCTCTCAAAGACACTCAGTTACAACTGATCTCAAAGACACTCAGTTACAACTGCTCTCAATGACACTCAGTTACAACTGCTCTCAAAGACACTTAGTTACAACTGCTCTCAAAGACACTCAGTTACAACTGCTCTCAAAGACACTCAGTTACAACTGCTCTCAATGACACTCAGTTACAACTGCTCTCAAAGACACTCAGTTACAACTGCTCTCAAAGACACTCAGTTACAACTGATCTCAAAGACACTCAGTTACAACTGCTCTCAATGACACTCAGTTACAACTGATCTCAAAGACACCCAGTTACAACTGCTCTCAAAGACACTCAGTTACAACTGCTCTCAAAGACACTCAGTTACAACTGCTCTCAAAGACACTCAGTTACAACTGCTCTCAAAGACACTCATGCTCTCAAAGACACTCAGTTACAACTGCTCTCAAAGACACTCATGCTCTCAAAGACACTCAGTTACAACTGCTCTCAAAGACACTCAGTTACAACTGCTCTCAAAGACACTCAGTTACAACTGCTCTCAAAGACACTCAGTTACAACTGCTCTCAAAGACACCCAGTTACAACTGCTCTCAAAGACACTTAGTTACAACTGCTCTCAAAGACACTCAGTTACAACTGCTCTCAAAGACACTCAGTTACAACTGCTCTCAAAGACACTCAGTTACAACTGCTCTCAATGACACTCAGTTACAACTGATCTCAAAGACACCCAGTTACAACTGCTCTCAAAGACACTCAGTTACAACTGCTCTCAAAGACACTCAGTTACAACTGATCTCAAAGACACTCAGTTACAACTGCTCTCAAAGACACTCGGTTACAACTGATCTCAAAGACACTCAGTTACAACTGCTCTCAAAGACACTTAGTTACAACTGCTCTCAAAGACACTCAGTTACAACTGCTCTCAAAGACACTCAGTTACAACTGCTCTCAAAGACACTCAGTTACAACTGATCTCAAAGACACTCAGTTACAACTGCTCTCAAAGACACTCAGTTACAACTGCTCTCAAAGACACTCAGTTACAACTGATCTCAAAGACACTCAGTTACAACTGCTCTCAAAGACACTCAGTTACAACTGCTCTCAATGACACCCAGTTACAACTGCTCTCAAAGACACTCAGTTACAACTGCTCTCAAAGACACTCATGCTCTCAAAGACACTCAGTTACAACTGCTCTCAAAGACACTCAGTTACAACTGCTCTCAAAGACACTCAGTTACAACTGCTCTCAAAGACACTCAGTTACAACTGCTCTCAAAGACACTCAGTTACAACTGCTCTCAATGACACTCAGTTACAACTGCTCTCAAAGACACTCAGTTACAACTGCTCTCAAAGACACTCAGTTACAACTGCTCTCAATGACACTCAGTTACAACTGCTCTCAAAGACACTCAGTTACAACTGCTCTCAAAGACACTCAGTTACAACTGCTCTCAAAGTCACTCAGTTACAACTGCTCTCAAAGACACTCAGTTACAACTGCTCTCAAAGACACTCAGTTACAACTGATCTCAAAGACACTCAGTTACAACTGCTCTCAAAGACACTCAGTTACAACTGCTCTCAAAGACACTCAGTTACAACTGCTCTCAAAGACACTCAGTTACAACTGCTCTCAAAGACACTCAGTTACAACTGCTCTCAAAGACACTCAGTTACAACTGCTCTCAAAGACACTCAGTTACAACTGCTCTCAAAGTCACTCAGTTACAACTGCTCTCAAAGACACTCAGTTACAACTGCTCTCAAAGACACTCAGTTACAACTGATCTCAAAGACACTCAGTTACAACTGCTCTCAAAGACACTCAGTTACAACTGCTCTCAAAGACACTCAGTTACAACTGCTCTCAAAGACACCCAGTTACAACTGCTCTCAAAGACACTCAGTTACAACTGATCTCAAAGACACTCAGTTACATCTGATCTCAAAGACACTCAGTTACAACTGCTCTCAATGACACTCAGTTACAACTGATCTCAAAGACACTCAGTTACAACTGCTCTCAAAGACACTCAGTTACAACTGCTCTCAAAGACACTCAGTTACAACTGCTCTCAAAGACACTCGGTTACAACTGCTCTCAAAGACACTCGGTTACAACTGCTCTCAAAGACACTCGGTTACAACTGCTCTCAAAGACACTCAGTTACAACTGATCTCAAAGACACTCGGTTACAACTGCTCTCAAAGACACTCAGTTACAACTGCTCTCAAAGACACTCAGTTACAACTGCTCTCAAAGACACCCAGTTACAACTGCTCTCAAAGACACTCAGTTACAACTGCTCTCAAAGACACTCATGCTCTCAAAGACACTCAGTTACAACTGCTCTCAAAGACACTCAGTTACAACTGCTCTCAAAGACACCCAGTTACAACTGCTCTCAAAGACACTCAGTTACAACTGCTCTCAAAGACACTCAGTTACAACTGCTCTCAAAGACACTCAGTTACAACTGCTCTCAAAGACACTCAGTTACAACTGCTCTCAAAGACACTCAGTTACAACTGCTCTCAAAGACACTCAGTCACAACTGATCTCAAAGACACTCAGTTACAACTGCTTTCAAAGACATTCAGTTACAACTGCTCTCAATGACACTCAGTTACAACTGATCTCAAAGACACTCAGTTACAACTGATCTCAAAGACACTCAGTTACAACTGCTCTCAAAGACACTCAGTTACAACTGATCTCAAAGACACTCAGTTACAACTGATCTCAAAGACACTCAGTTACAACTGCTCTCAATGACACCCAGTTACAACTGCTCTCAAAGACACTCAGTTACAACTGCTCTCAATGACACCCAGTTACAACTGCTCTCAAAGACACTCAGTTACAACTGCTCTCAAAGACACTCAGTTACAACTGCTCTCAAAGACACTCAGTTACAACTGCTCTCAAAGACACTTAGTTACAACTGCTCTCAAAGACATTCAGTTACAACTGCTCTTAATGACACATTTTTAGAATGTTCATCTGGTGTTCCTTTTATATATGCACATCTTGTATTAACCTGAAAAATTAAAATAAATAAAAAAAACCAAAAAACAAAATATTGTAAAAACCTGTATATATAGTCCCATCCTCTGGACCTTAGAAATATGGACATTATGGACAGTTGCTCTTGATATACAAAATTTACTGTACATGTATTTTATCTTTCAAAAACTTTATATATACATGTATGTGGTTGCTATAGCAATATGTGGTTTTATATTTTAAAGCCATTTCAAAATAAAATGGTCAAGAGTACCATAACATAAAACCTGATATATATATATATATATATATATATATATATATATATATATAGTAAAACCTCGTTATAATGCCCCTCGATAACTTTGCCACCTCGCTTATCGCAACATTATTTTGAAGTCCCAAAATCCATTTTGTTTATGTTTTTCTTTATCCGCCTCCCCCAATTTATCGTCAAACCCCTTTATTATGCCAAAATTTGACTAAACAAATGGTGGTGAAAAATCGAGATTTTACTGTGTATATATATATATATATATATATATATATATATATATATATATATATATATATATACGGTCGACTCTCGTTAATTCGAAATTGAAGGGATCGGATGAAAAAATTTGATTTATCCGAATTTCGAATTAACCGTTTGATCGCTGTAGGACACTTCAGAACAATGATAACAGGAGATAACTCTAATAGTAAAGTTGCTGTTACATATTATGATGAAAAAACTTCACCGTAACTTACAAGGTTCCATTGAAGTTTCCCCAGCGCTAGCGATTCTTAATTGAAGAATTGTTCAACAAGATTTTTTAACAATTTACACCTTTTCCCCACGACCGATACTAGTAACTCCAGTCAAAATTCATTAAATTTTGTTCATAATCATAATTTCTTAATCCGTAATCCTAAGCGTCTGACTTTGGTGAATTATAAAATCACAGTTTGTCATGTCACACACCTGTAATTAACACCTTCCAGACAGTAGCTGAATGGTGTAAACAATTGGCCTTGATAGATCAAAGAAGTTTTGACGTGTCGATTAGCTTTGGGTAGTCTGTGGAATAGAAGACCGCCCACTCTTTAAGTTTAAACCAATGAAATTTCTCCTCTTACTGACTAACATTTTACTAATGACCGGTATGTCGAGTACAAATTGAAAATCGTGAAAAAAGAACGAGATGCCGACTTTCTTTTTATGGGTATTTTTAGTCAGAAATGAATCTTCCAAGCCGTCATTCTGTTACTGTAAACACATTTTAAATAAGAAATGGAGTAATTATTTCAGGTACTGTTCAAGTTTACGATTTTTGTGTATTTTTTAGCTCACCTGAGCCGAAAGGCTCAGATGAGCTATTGCTATCTATCACCGTCCGTCGTGCGTCGTCCGTCGTGCGTCGTGCGTCGTGCGTAAACTTTACATTTTAATCTTCTCCTCCAAAACTACTGAGCCAAATTTGATGAAACTTAGTGATTATTATGCCTGGGTAACAGGCTTTCAAAATTGTGTTCGGGGTTTGACCACGCCCAACAATATGGCTGCCGTTACTATAAATAGCCAAAAGACAAAAAAATCTTCTTCTCTGAAACCAAAAGGTGCAGGCAAATTTTGATTGGATATTTGGATTCAGGATACCTAGATACACTAAAATTGTGTTTTTCATGAAAATTGGAGGAAAAATAGGTTACGCGTTTTTTGCGTAAAATTATGTAATTTTTAAAATGAGACATTTATTGTTATAACTTCATAATGGCTGAAGATAATTGTATGGAGTTTTCACTGTTGATCTTGTCTTGCAATTTTCTTCCGATTGATGTCAAGGTCAAAGGTCAAGGTCATGTCCCAGTTTTTGACCTTTGATAAAAAATGCTATTTTTTAAACATTTCTGGTGATAATGACTTAGGATTTTTGGTTAATTGTAGGTATTGACATGACGATCATTTTGATATATCGATTAAGTCCATGGGTTCAAAGGTCAAGGTCACAGATGTACAAGTTTACCAAAATAGTTAATTATCTGCAAAACTATGAACTTTTTGTATAGGCATATATATTAGAATATTGTAGGTAATGGCCCAATGGTCATTTTGATATATAAATAAAGGTCATGAGTTCAAAGGTCAAGGTCACAGATGTAAACAAGTACTGAAATGATTATTTATCTAAAAAACTATGAACTTTTTGTATAGGCATGTATATTAGAATATTTTAGGTATTATCCTAACGATCATTTTGATATATGAATGAAGGTCATGGGTTCAAAGGTCAAGGTCACAGATGTGAATGAATACCTGAATGGTTAATTATCTTGAAAACTGTTAACTTTTTGGATATGCATGTATATTAGAATATTGTAGGTATTAGCCTAACAACCATTTTGATATATGAATGAAGGTTATGGGTTCAAAGGTCAAGGTCACAGATGTGAACAAGATCTGAAATGATTATTTATCTAAAAAACTATGAACTTTTTGTATAGGCATGTATATTAGACTATTTAGGTATTATCCTAATGATCATTTTGATATATGAATGAAGGTCATGGGTTCAAAGGTCAAGGTCACAGATGCGAATGAATACCTAAATGGTTAATTATCTTAAAAACTATTAACTTTTTGTATAGGCATGTATATTAGAATATTGTTGGTACTGGCACAGTGGTCATTTTGATAGATGAATGAAGAGCATGGGTTCAAATGTCAAGATCACAGATACAAACAAGTACTGAGATGATTATTTATCTCAAAAACTATAAACTTTTTGTATAGGGATGTGTATTAGAATATTGGCCGAATTATCATTTTGATATTTGAATGAAGCTTATGGCTTTAAAGGTCACAGGTGAGCGTTAAGGCCCATGGGCCTCTTGTTTTATTTTGCCGCTTGTTGTAGTATAAACAAGGAAAGTATATTTCGATTAAAACTTTAGATTTTCATTATATTTTGTATTAGATTGGACTGAAAATTGATTTCGATTTAAACATTGGAATTTTCGTTATATTTCGTAATTTGGACTGAAAATTCACTTCGATTTAAGCGAAATTTCGATTCAACCGATTTCGAATTAACGAGAGTCGACTGTATATATATATTATATATATATATATACAACTGTAGAGATATTTACTGTCTGTAATGTTTAGCGGACATACAAGTTCTATTTCACACTTACTCCTGTCTCCGGTATTCAATTGATTCAATTGTATACACAGTAGTAGTAGTTACTGGGAATACAAATCTGGTTAAGTCTCAATCTTCTCTCGTCCATCCAGAAGTGTCATTATGGCTTCATTGTAATCTGATTTTGGAAAGTCCTATCCAATTAACTTTACTTCATTCCGTCTCTGCTATCCCATTCAAAAAGACTATTTTAGTAATATTTTGGACCTAATCAAAGATGATGTGTCTAGTCTGTGATTTAGGGTTCCCCATGAGACATCACTTTATACAAGTAATTTCTGCCTTTTGTAGCTATTTAATTTCACAGGTTTATTTTCTCTGCTTTAATAAACAGGTCAGTAACCAGTTGCTCAATCTTAACAAAAATAATTTATAATCAGCTTTTGACATGTCATCTAGGAGGCTTTTGTTTTTATTATTTGTCTGTTCATATTTTGTGACCTCTGTGACCTAGTAATGTAAAGTTTTGGCTTGCAGATAAAAGCACCTCTCACTTGTCTTGCTCAGTCTAAACAAAATAGTTTATAGTTGGCTGCTAACATGTCATCTGGAATCTGGATCCTAACATTCAAAGAGGAAGCCATTGCTGGAAATGGCAGGAAAGCAAAAAAAAAAGCATATTGTTGAAAAGAGAAAAAAAATCCAACTTTTATTTATTTAGACAAGTATCAATGTGTCTGTACTAAGTATACCTTTTTAAGTTTGTCTTAAATTTCCTTTAATCACCCTAAGGAGCATATAACTTCAAAAGCAATCGACATTTCAAAATGCAGCCGCAACAACCTGATGCAACCTGAATAACTGAGGCTAATGACATGAATAACTGACAGTTTCTGATATAGCATGAATAACTCGGGGTTTCTTATATGACTTGAATAACCAAAGGTTTCCGATATGACTTGAATAACTGAGGCTTTCTGATATGACCTGAATAACTGAGGGTTTCTTATATGACATGAATAACTGAGGGTTTCTGAATATGACCTGAATAATATAGTGTAATGATATGACTTGAATAACTGAAGGTTTCTGATATGACCTTAATAACAGAGGGTTTCTGATATGACATGAATAACTGAGGGTTTCTGATATGACTTGAATAACTGAGTTTCTGATATGATCTGAATAACCGAGAGGAGGGTTTCTGATATGACTTGAATAACTGGGGGTTTCTGATATGACCTGAATAACTATGACTTTCTGATATGATCTTAATAACTGAGGGGAGGGTTTCTGATATGACTTGAATAACTGAGGGTTTCTATATGACCTGAATAACTGAGGGTTTTTGATATGACTTGAATAACCAAGGGTTTTTTATATGACCTGAATAAGTGAAGCTTGTTGGTATGACCTGAATAACAATGGTTTTCTGATATGACCTGAATAACCAAGGGTTTCTGATATGACTTATATAACCAAGGTTTTTGTGACATGTGAAGTGAGGCTTGGCAAGAAAATTAGGGAACGAAGACTGCATATGTCTAAAACTGCACAAAATCTGCAGTAAAATATATATTATCATGTTATAAATAAATTGTAAATAGCCTATAAATATTTAATAATGAAGTTGTATAAATGTGAATTGTTATTTTAATATATTTATTATAATAATCATATCTTACAGAGAAATAGATATCATTGGCTTTATGTCAGTAACAAAGTACAAAGATTAATTATTTCAGGACAGATATTTATAAAATGTAATTTTGAAAATGATAAGTTTTGGTAATTTCCATTCGTCTCAAATTTTAATTTAAAAATGCAGGAAATATTACTCTCTAAAATTGCAACATTTAATTTTGCTTTAAATTTTAGAACCCGAATTTACGATGATTAATATTTTTTACAAAGGTATAAATTCAGTCCATCCAGACTGCCCACTTAATTTATTTATATCACGACTTCTGTAAGTGAGTTGATTTTAGAAAATTGATCGTCAGAGTTTGTAAGTCATTACGGATTTCGGTAACATACTCTATCATGACATGAAAATGAATATCTATGTAACAGAGGAGATCTTTTTTCATTTAAATGTTGATAGTGTATTCTTGGTCATGATAGATATAAAACACGCATGCTAAAATGAAATTATAAGTTATAGTCCCTGTAACTACGGAAATCGCTTCACGTCGTAACGACAATGTAATAAATTACAATTAGATCTACATATACCGTAGCAACGTACCTCCAAATGCTCATTTTTCATTGGCAAATATGGAAGTCGGTACAATTCAATTTCTGGAAGAAAATAGGTTTAAAGAACATAAGTCAAGTCCCATTTTAAGGATAATGGTTTTTGTTGTGTAAACACTAAACAATAGTTTTAAGAACAGAGTGGTGGAGTAATGGTGTTTTATCTTCCATTTTAGATTCTTTCATTTATATTGAGACAGTCAGTTTTGGGATGGTCGTAGGGATCAGGAGAATGACCAGAGACCTTAAGCAATTGAACTGACAAACTGTCCCACACTAACATCTGCCTGACCAGATGTTTAAACTAGACATTCAGAGGTGCTGTGATAAATAAGGCAGCAATTTAAACCATTAGACCACTGAGGCCATGAATTTTTAAAATGGTCAGTTGATATAAACAAGCATCCTCTTTGTTGTCCATCCTTCCTTTTTCAACTTTCCCTTTTTGTCTTTCTGTTATTATTATTATTATTATTATTATTATTATTATTATTTGAGGGTGCGGTGGCCTAATGGATAAGACGTTAGTCTTCAAATCCAGGGTCTCTCACCGCTGTGAGTTCGAGTCCCGCTCGGACCACATTTGGGAAAGTGAATTTTCCTTGCCGTTGGCCTTTACTGATTCACCTAGTATCAGTATAATGGACTGGGGGAGTGGTACGCTTGTCTGTGACGTACTGACTCTGTGAGCTAGCAAGGTAAAGTCACCCTGAGTGCGTGCTAGTACAAGGCAGACCATACAACACACTCGCACTTCACATGCATACACAAAAATTGTTCATAGATTAATCCATAGAGATTAATTAAATAGTTCTCGTCGCGAATAGCTGAAAAATTGCTGATGCGACGTTAAGCAACATTCAACCAACCAACCATCTTTCTGTTATTCCTAGGTCAATTTTTGTATTTCAAATACATTGTAATATTGGAACGGAAAAGGAAATACAATCCATGTTTACTGTTACAGGATAACAGCAGCGTAATAATGTCTAACTTGAAATTTTTCTTTGATAGCTCTAAACACTGGAACTTTGATCAAAGTTGTGATTGCTCTAAACACTGGAACTTTGACCAAAGTTGTGATAGCTCTAAAACATTTTAACTTTGACCAAAGAGCTCTAAAACATTTGAACTTTGATCAAAATTTTGATAGCTGTAAACATTTGAACTTTGACCAAAGCTTTATAAAGTGCATATGCTTTTTTACAAGTCTTTTGATATTTGTATATTTGTATATTTGTTTTGCATAGAACCAAATAGTTTTGAGAATTTGTTAAAATTTGTATCCTAGCAGAATAACACTATCAACAGGAAAGGAAAAAAATGCAGTAGCCGACCTGGTACTCAAATCTGGTACCTTCCCAATACTAGCAATGACTAGGTAGATGCCCAACTGACTGAGCTATTTGGCCACCCATCAAGCCTGGTCTGCCACAACCACAGACAGTACAGTTCTGGGCAATTGTGTCATTTAATAAGGAAATTTTTAATGACCTTTACATGAAGGCATTGAATTCCTTTATTCTTTAAAGATTATAACCCTAATATTTATTCAGAAGCACACATCAATAACTCATTAAATTCTGTTTCCATGGTTACCATTGCATCTCATTATTCATTTTGTATTCTGTACCTAAGTCTAGACATTCTCCTATTCTGTTTTAATGTTGTAAAGTGTTGTGAATTCCCGGAGGCATTCCGTCAGTACCTCGGAACTGGAGTCAGCTTTAATCTGGTATTAGAAGTAATGTATTATTGATACATTTCAGAATGTATTTCAGTACATTGGTAAAGAAGTTCCCACTTCTTTGTAACCATCTACGAGTCTTATGTATTTGGTTAAATTATCTAGTTTTATATTCATGTATAATATAAGAGATGAAATTAAGTCATATAAATTTAACCTCAGATATTTGAAGAGTGATGATAATGGTGATTGTATTTGTTATAAGTTTAGTTCACTTATACTGAGTCGGTCAGTTTTGGGATGGTGGAGTTGAATAATAATGTTTTACATCCCAGTCAAGATTCTTTCACTTATATCGAGACAGCCTTGGATTGTGCCTGGCAACATTTGGCAAGCAATCTTATAAACTCTCTCACACTAGCTTCTGCCAGAGGGGGATTTGAAACATGTTAGTGACTCGCAGTGTGATCCATAATCATTGATACTTGAAGGATGTTGATGGTAATATGGCTTGGTGGATAAATGCATAAAGTCTGACATTCCTTAACACAGTAACTTAATCTTGTAAAATTTGCAAAGTTTAGCCTATATTGAGAAAATTGTTCTAAGAGTTTTTTTTAATTGGCTGGTATTCAGAACATACAGGGTTCAGACTATCAAGATTTTTAATTAAAAGAATACAGAGTAGAAAATTTGGTTGCCATGGTTTCTGCTGGTTTTGACAGAATTTCAGTTTTCTAAAGGTTCTGTTTCTGGAAGTTCTAATGTATTTTGATTCATGGACTTCAGGGTTGTGATTTTGTGCCATAAATGGGTCAAAGTCAACAGTTATATCCACAACATTTTAAAACAGACATACTTACCAATGTATGAATCACAATCCAGAAGCAAAGTAAAAACTTTAAATTGACAAATTAGGTTAAACACATAAACTTTCACCAGGGAAGTGAGACAGGGTGCTCTCAAGGGGCAAGAACCTCCTGTTTAGCTAGCTACACCTGCCACATATGTAATCAAAATTTAGTGAAAGGAACAAGGAACTATGGGATGTCAAATATATCTGGGGCAATCCTGGATACAGAGACATCATACTTATCAGCAATACTGTGATGACGACCATAAAACTGTTTGAGGGCCCTGATAAGCCTGATTTGCAATATCCCTCAGTCAATAATTTATTTGTAAGCAGCTTGGCTCATTGTATAAAGTTCCCATAGTGGGAACAAGCTCTACCATAGCGTATTAATTTGGAAACAATTACACCATAAGCAGGAGAAGCAGGTACATTGCTGCATAGAAAAGGAAAGTAATAGAGGAAAATGAAATGCACAGATTCCTAATTTACAGTAAGCTGAATGTTTAAAAGAGCTATTTCTATTATTCCGACCACATTGTTTTGAATTTAAATTATTACAATGGAAAAATTGAAGTCATCATGTTTGTAATACAGTAATTATCCATACTGATATTACAGCTATCGTTATAAGTGATATACATGTACTTTAAAACCAGAAAGCTGAATGTCAGTTTATTAAAAATGATGCAATTTATTTTCACATTAAGTTGACCACAAATTCAAATAAATTTTAATGCAATTTATGTTCATTTATATACTTCAGTGATAAACATTCGGTACATTCACAAATATTATATTGGAAACGTTTACAGAGATATTTTCATCAAACACAGAAATTTTTACCCTTGAAGTATGCTCAGGGCAATATGCAGGGAGGGTCTTTTAGTGTGCCATCAAGATGATGACATGGGAGTTATGTAGAGTAATGGTGTTTAATGTCCTAGTCAAGAATTTTCACTTATATTGAGATGTCATCAGTTGTAGGCCAAGGTGCAGAAATTGTGCCTTGCATTGCTCTGATGGCATTATACAGCAGGGTTCTTTATCGTGCCACACTTACCGTGATGCAGGACCTTGTTCATTCTAAGTTCCAATCCAAAAGAACTGTCACTTTTATTTCATAATGCTTGGGGAAAGAACCGACACTACCCACTTTCAAGTCTTGAGTCAGACATGGCCAGGGTTTGAACCCATGACCTACCACTTATGGACAGAACACTCCACCAACTAAGCTACTGCAATATGAACCATGACATGAGGCATCAGTTTTTAAGGTCTCTTCCAAAGGAACTTGTAGTGACTTTTTTGGTGAAAAGTGATTGTTTATTTTCAAGTCTTAGTCTGACCCATTCCAGTTTTGAACCCCAACCTTCCACGTATGAGTCGAGCACTCTACCAACTGAGCCACATACTAGTGGTGTATAAAATCAAGCAATAAATACAATCTATGATTTGAAAATCTGTCTGAATTTTAGAATTGATTTTTTATTTTGCCATAAAAAAAGCAAAAAAAAATGAAAAAAGCAAATATTGTTTAAATAATAAATTATATTTGTTTTATGCCAACACTAAAATATAAGCAGTGTTTTAATTAAACATTGCGTTGATTTAATCAATAGGTAACATGTTTGTTTTATATGAAGACACTAAAATATTATTGTTGATTAAAACGAAATTCAATATTCAGTAGATTTAAAATTTGATTGTTTGAATAAAACCTGGTGTTAATTTACGTGTGCAGTATTATAACATCACAATAGATAGATGATGTAGACTTGAATTGTTTTGTAAGTCCACTAAATGACAACAATACACGATACGAAAATTGATCCCTTCACATTAAATTTTTAAATAAAATGAATAATTTGATAGAATTTTAATGTACTTTATAAGTCTAGATTATACATCATTCAATGTTTAAAAAAAAATTTATTTGTATAAATCTAAGTCTTACGTAATTTTATTAGAAAAAGAGATAAAATTTCTGATTATATACTTAAAGAAATAATTGGAAGATAAAGATTTTGGATGGTAGAATATTTCTTTAATTCTACTGGAAGAACTCTTAATAGTAAAACTAATTGAGGATAAAGATTCTGGTTAGTGGAATATTGCTTTAATTCTACTAGTATAACTTCTAATAGTAAAACTGTAGGGTTGTATTATAGTAGCGCGACGGCCCGTGTCGTTAATACACAGCGGTTTGTAGCTGACTGTTATATATAATCTGTAGTTTATTGATCAGATGTTCATTTCCTCGTGTTGTTTCAGAAAACAACTAATATTTGACTTTCCTTAACAGCAATCTCAGAGGAAGAAGAGATGTGTACCAGTATTTGTCTCTTGTTTTAGAGCTGGAAGTGACCAATTATTCCAGGATAGAGAGAATGAAAAAGTGGACGAATAAGCTGAATGGAGGGTGAATTGACACAAACATGAGATGGTTTTTTGTACTAGTCATCATAGTGGCTCAGTGTATTTTAGAAGTGATGCTTATTCGTAATGGAAATTTGACGCATATACATTTTAATTCTACAAGTAAGTGAAATAATCATTTTTTCAACTGATTGAAATTTTTATTTTTTCAAAATTATTAGAAATTATTCTGTTTTTTTAGAAAATAAATAGACAGATTCTTTTTAAAGAACTAGCTTAGATTTACATATTTTGAATTAGCTGATGTTTGAAGATTTACATATTTTGATTCAGAAAGCCAGCACTATCTAAAAGACACCTAAAAAATTGGAATATTTACACAAAATGTATTGATATTCTACCTATTCTTGCTGATGTGATTTTGATTTCATAATTTAAAAAAAGTAATTAAGTCTGAAGGCATTAAATAAAATGAGTCGGAATTCATAAAAATATGACGAGAATAGGTACAATTATACCAGTAAGTGTAATGGGTAGCAAATTTGTAGAATTTTTAAATTGAAATTATTGTTATAATTTATGATGAAAATACCCTTTAATATGGGGCTTTGATAAACAAGTTGTATTAGGCATACACCTGTGCATCACAGCGCCACTCCCTTCTAAAGTTCTAACCCCAATTGAAACTAATGAAAGTTGTTCTGGTACCAAAGGTCGATGGTATTATCTGGGTATTTCAGTTTCCTCCACAATCCCTGAACTGACTGTCAGGGGTTCAAAATTCCCTGGGTCCGAGGTCTGGGACCTATTGATTTTACCTTGGGACCATTGAAATTTAAATTGTAAAAGTCCGATGGACCTGCCATTTTTACCAGAATAATACTACTTTTCAATACCATAATTGCACATAGGTCTTCCAGTGTTAATATTGGACTTTCATGACTTTGTATGGGACCTGCCAAAAATAAAGGCAAAAGGTCCTGAACCTTCCATTACAAAACATAATTTTGAACCCCTGACTGTCCTCTATATATAAAGAGAAATAATCTTGATTGGGGCTTAAAATGCCTCTACTCGGCCTCCACCCTATAATTTACCAGTAAACATGGAATATTGTTACTTTATTATATAACTTATTGTAAATGGAGAAATAATAGTAATTTAAGAGCATTTTTCACCTGTCCTTTCCACTAAAATAAAACTGAAAAAAATTATGTAATAAGCAATGCTGAATGCACACATAAAATTGGTGAACTCAAATAAAACTGGGCTTATTTCTTTTGTAAAGTAAAATAGCTAAAGTAAGTATACACCAATATAATGCAGTTCACAATACCACAGTTCTCTTATCACAACAGATCTTCAAAAAATGTGTTTATTATGAAGAGAAAATTATGTTTTGAAAGAGTTTTGCATAATATGATTTCAATGTACAGTAAAACCTCATTATAATGCCTGAAGCATGTGTTTTCCAAACACAGCGTCTCTTAAACTACCTAGAATTGAATCTAACTTGGAACAAATCCTAATGGCTGTTCATTTTCCAAGATTGGTGTTTTTTTCCAGGCACGTCAGTTCCCTCCATCATCTCAGAACTGACTGCCTTCATATAAGTGAAAAAAATTTTGACAGGGGCATAAGACACCATTACTCCAGTCCACTTTCCTCATTATGATAACTGCCACCTCATTTATCGTCAAAGTATTTTAAAGTCCCAAAGTCTATTCTCAGCATTGATAATTTCTGGAATGATGAGACTGTATTGGTAAATTGAGTTCTGGATTTACTTGGTAGAAGATTCTTTCTATAGTTTGGAAGTTATTGGTTTGATCATTTGCCATACTTGACTTTGGTGGTGAGATTTTTCTAGACGAGACATTTTAGATCAATGACAGAAATTTTCATATTAAAAAAGAATATAAAAAAGATGTTGTGGGTTGTAATCTCTAATCTTTAGCTGGTCTAACTTACTAGTAAGTCATCTCTTGTTTAAACACTTTACCACTATGGTAGCTCAGGTGGTAGAGTGCTCACTTTGTAAGTGGAGGGTTGTGGGTTTGAACCCAGATCAGGTTTGATGCAAGACTTGAAAGTGGGCAGTGAAAAATGAAAGTCATGGTTCTTTAAGATGGGAACTTAAAAAAGGAAGTCCCGTGTCATGGTAGGCATGGCACAATAAAGAACCCTGCTGCATAATTGCATCAGCGCAAGGCACAGGCAAAATTTCTGCACCTTTGCCTATAGCTGGCAACATCTTGATATAAGTGAAATATTCTTGATTGGGATATTAAACGCCATTACTCAACTCAACTCAACTCAACTCAACACTTAGCAATAGGAATTAGCCTCGCTGTCATTTTGGAAATCTTCATACTGTCCTAAACATGAAGTCATAATGAGTGTATTTGAGTACTGGTATGACCTTTGTACAGTAGATACTAGTTATTATATTTATAAATATTCACATAAACTTTGTTACATCCCAGTGTGTCATCTGTTTTTGTGATATTATTGTAATCAATTCAAATTTCAATTCTGTCATGGTTACTGGTAATTACACCAAGTCACTGTGTGGAGTTTGGTTATGACATTTGTATCCCTATAATGCAAGTTCTGCTTTATTATTCCAAATACCCTGTGGAATTTGGTCCTGACATTGGTATTCCCAGAACACATAATGTTTGGTTTGACTCATGATGAACAGTGTGCTTTATTTTTGACACCATTGTTATCTCCGGTTCCCAGAGGGACTAAGGTTTGCTTTGTAATATAGCATTTCATCTAATGTCAGATTTCAGGAAAATTAACCAAATTTTATTGACAGTTTGCAGAAACAGATTTTTTAAATTATTTTATTGTGTTCAATATTTTTTTTTATTTCTGATAGAAGCTGATATATACATAGACCTAGAATTTTATACGGAAATGATAGATGTCAGTAATAAACTCAAAACTTCACTTATGACACCAGGGAATTGCATGCATGTCATTGTTTGAATTAACAATAAAGATACAACTTAAAATATACATATCTATATATATATATATAATTCATATAGTTCATGGTAACCAATTTTCAACTGTAGCCTCTTGTTATTTGCATCATTCAAGACCTCAGTGGTTAAGTAGTCTAAACTACTGGTTTATGTCACATAGCTTTTTAGAATGTCAGTTCACTTGCCAGAGGTCACTGGTCAACTGCCCCAATATACATGTAAATGAATGAAACCTTGACATAAAACATTAATATTCCTCTCCATTCCAATGTTAAAGTTTTGTTCAATTGACTTAAAATTTTCAGACAAAGAATGCTGCTCCTCAGATGACTTTAATTTGTTATCTAAACAACAATAAATTACAACAGTTTTCAGGACATCTATATTCATGTAAGCTGGGTTACTATTTGACATATCGCCGGCAATGCCTTTTATGTTCCGACACTGGCCGCCATTATGCTACCAAAGCAGCATTATGGCAACTAATGACATACTAGTGCCAGTGACATCATTAAATGGCACAATTCAGGCCAAGTTTTTATTCTTTTTGTGTGTAATTCAAGCATGCCAGGCCTTTGATAAAACATTGTGGGCATGGCTCGCAATCCATCAATTTTAACTTGCATGACTGCAAATATTAGTACTTAGTAAAGAATCGTTCACTGAATATTAATTAGGTACGTCATATGTATTAATTTTTTCCTATAGCTGGTGATGTCTCAATATAAATGAAATATTCAGTAGTAGGACATACAGTGGATAACTAGGTTGGTTAGTTGAATGTTGTTTTACTTTACATCAGAAATTTGTCAACTATTTGTGACAAGATAATTTTTCTTATTAATTTAAACACAAGTTCATATGGTACAAATAGCATTGGTGCAAGTATTTATGGTTTGCTTTGTTCTACTTTTGGTGACCTTTTTGGTGCTAGTATGCTTTCCCATAATGTCACATATAAACATTACAGTTCATTCAGGCCATTATACTGGTATCAAACCGATAAGCAGAGGCCATCCCTTTCTGTATCATGGTTCCCACATTGCCCAACACCTTAACAACTTGGCCACTACGGCTCCCTCCATTCAATCAATGAATCATTAAATAAATCATAGTAGACCTTGCACTGGTAGAGTCTACAATACATCTTAAATGCTTCATGATACCATTGCAGCAGCCAAATTTTTCATGTTTTAAAAATACAAGTATTCTTAATATTTTTAAAACTAGAAGAATCTTTGATATTTAAGAGATGCTTTTAAGTCCATCTTAATTTCAGTTTTTCTGATTTACTATCAAGACTGACACCTTATACATATAATCTGCTATGATATTAAGTGCTACCAGCATGCCATCTGGTTCAAGAAAATGTTTTGGGATCATTAAAATGTTTGATTTTATACAGTTTATGAATGTTGTAATGAAGCATTGCAAAGTATGAGATAATATAACTATTAAATGTGAATCTTCATCTCTTAATTACTCTGTGGAGAGAGTGATCTGATATAGCTGTGCAAATATTACCACTAGATCTTATACATTCTTTAGCAGATTTTAAACTTGTTTTCTGGATTTCTTAATCAAAAGTCAGCATGCTAATACTTTTATAATGGAACCATGCAATTAAAATCACTAGGTTTTATGGATGTCATTACACTCTCATTTGTCAATGCTATTTAAATTAACTGATAAATTAGAGACAAAATTCTTTCATTTTTCCTGGGGACCTTGATGGTTGAGAGATTTTAAGTGTACACTTATGGATCACAGCACTGCTCACTGTCTAGGTTTGAAATTAATCCACTTTAGAAAAATCCTTTTGTGGGAGTTTGTCTTTGAGATGGTATTTTCGTTTGGTAAATGGTGATTTTCTACCAAAGATTTCCTTTTGGTAGATGGTGATTTCCTTTTGGTAGATGGTGATTTTCTACCAAAGATTTCCTTTTGGTAGATTGTGATTTTCTCTTAGTAATCAGGTATCCACCATTCCAGAACTGACAACCTGCAAAATATTGTTGAATCTTTAATATTTGTTTGGTTAAAATTTCGTGGTTTTGTAATTTAAAAAATTCCATAGGGAGACAATTTTATGAAATTGTTTTGTAATAATAAATCCCATTAGGGTTCTCAGTAATTAAAAATTTTTCATTGCCAAATTTTGTGGCATTCACTAATCCATGAAAAAAAAAATTGTATCCCCACAAATATGTTTGATTTACCAATACAATACACCTCTGCACTCTTCTATAGTTTTTTATTTCGATCCTCAAATCTATTTGATATTAAGTAAAACCATTGAAGTTGAATTTTGATATTAAAAACCTCCTACATTATTTTTTGATATAGCTGTTGTTATTGTCTATGTTAAACTTAAGATGTCAAGTATAAAAAGGTGGAATCAAAGATGTAGGTGGCATGTCTTAGGATTAAACAGTCAAAACTGTGTAAAAATAAGAAGGAACTTAAACAGACAGGACTAGCTTAATTATTGTAGAGGATTATTTTTACCAGGAAATTAGATGCAGGAAAACTGAGGACTGTCTCTTGATCTAAGAATAACCTTGACCTTTGACCTACACACCTAAATGCTGTTTGTGACATTTTGTCACATCTTGGTATACATTTGTTCCAAGTTTGATTAAAATCCATTCATTGATGTGACAATTATGAAAATCACCAAAAGTTCATTCTCGTTTTATGTCAATGTTTTACAGTCTAAAAATATCTTAGTGGTACAAAGAGGTAACTTACAGATCACTGAGCATCAATCATTACCTAGGTTCCACTCAGGTAGATCATATAGTGTGAGAAAGTTTGTAAGTGTCTTTTCTGGGCAACCTGCTTTTCTCCACCATCCCAGAACTGAATGCCTTGAAATAAGTGAATGAATCTTGAATGGGGCATCAAACACCATTACATACTCCATTAAAAAACTTGTTAGTTAATAAACAGCAAAGGTATTATATAGTTTAAACATTTATTAATTAATACAAGTTGATTTTTATCTTAAAACATTATATATATCAGAGATGTACCACAGATGTACCAGATATTACTGATTTACATTCAGACTTGTGATAAGTTTTTATCTTGGATAACATTTACAACAAGATAGATTAAAGTCAATGATTCATAAGAAAATATTCTCCAAATTCAAAGATATTAATTCCTGCCAATGACTGGTATTTAGTGTTTTTTATTATCAGTAGTGTGTTTATATTATCAGTAGTGTGTTTATATTATCAGACTAAACAACAAGTGTTTTTATGATTACATAGCACTTATTTCACCTCTAACATTATTTCACCTCTAACATTATCCTGGTAGCAACTAAAACATCTTTATGTAACATAAACTTTATCTATATAACAATGGTAGAGAATTCATTCATTCATTTACCCTTTCATTTATGCATTCATTTATTCAGTCAGCTCATTCACTCATTCATTCATTTATTCATTCATTCATGCATTCATTTTTTCAGCTCATTCATTCATTCATTCATTTATTCACCCTATCATTCACTCTGCCTTTCATTCATTTAATCATTTACCCTTTCATTCATTCATGCAAAAGTTGACTCCTAGAAAACTTAGAACTTTCTATATCACATCCACTTAATAAAATGGAAAAATGGCTAAAATAATAATGTAAAAATATGATACTTCTGATACATCTTTATATTTGTGTATACTGGAAATACAAAAAACCAAATATACTGGTATGACTATTACAGTGCATTGTATGACTTTGGGTGTTATGCCATCATTGAACTAAGTCAGGTATAAAGTCTACAATAGATTAATTTACTGTGAAGACAAAACTATCAGTCTTTCACTTTACATGCTGGTAAATCTATCACAATTTATTGTTTCAATGATTTTTAGAAATGGTTGTTGAAATACAGAAATGCGGACATATTTGTATGTTGATGATAGCTTAGTTGTTGTTGTATGTTGTTTTTTGTATAGCTGGCTGTACTCTATATATTTTCATGGATATACATGTAATTGCCTCAGATATCATGTTGTCGTTGTTGTATGATCTGATATTTCTTGTGTCAGAGAATTAGTCAGACATATAATTGTCACTATCACACAACATATTGTGAAAAACATTAAGTCATTTGAATACCAATATATAATACTGTGTATCACAGAACAAAATGTGTCAAAAATTTTGTCAGTGTGCATCCCAAATATTTATGGTTTTCTCATGGTATTCAGGTTTTATCCATCAGTCCAGAAATGGCAATTGAAATACCAGTAATGAATGGGGGAAAGTTTAAGAAAACTAGTACCAAAAACAGGTACATGGTATTGGCAGCACTTATATTCCTTCACCATTCCTAAGCTGACTGCCTCAATGTAAGTGAAAGAAGAATCTTGACTAGGGCATAAAACAATATTACTGATCTATTCCTACCTTAAAACTATAAATAATCCAGCTATTATTTGAAATCTGACATTTAATCTTAACAACATATTTATTTGTACTAGAAACATAAGGTTATATTTGAACATATGGTACATATCTGATAGTCAACTGTACAAGGTTGAAAATACAAATAGTACTTTTTTTTCTGTTTTATGTAATTTCATGATAAATCCGAGATACTTTCCAAAAAATATTTCAGATGTCTGCATGATAATACTGCATGGGTTTATCAATATAGTGTTATATAACAGACATGGACATTACTTTTATTTTTGTTAAATCATGTTCAGATTTTAGGGCAAGATAAGATGATATTACAGTTAACACTTGTTTCACAATTATTTCAGTTACACCAATGCAGGGTAAAGATATATTTCAGGGTCTAGCTTTCATGGGCTAGGGGCACATCCTTCTTGATTTGAATCCCGCAGGAGTTTATCCCAATGTTAAGAATAGATAGGCACACATAATTAGATATTACAGTGTCTCTTACCAACCAGCTTTGAATCCCACAAAGGCAAACCCCAGTGTGATAAAGTATGTCAATAAATATTCATTCAGCACTCAGTTACTTGTCACATAACTACACTGTTGTTTTAACTTTTTTTGTGCCCCAATATGTTCGTAAAATTACCAAGACATATTTTAACTTGAGAATTTACATTAAAAGAATTAACTTGACACTGTAATGTAAGGTGTTTGACTGAATTATCTGGACAAATAAAAGATTCTTAGCACTGCCTTTGTATCCATCTCATTAATGCAAAAAACTCATCATTTGTACTTTAGATCATATTGTGTAGACCTTTGATGATGATGATGCATTCAACATATAATTGTTCAATGAATGCTTCCTGTAAATTATCAGTGACTATAAATAGGGAAGACCTCATGGACCGTTGTGTTGTATGCTGGCTCAACTATGAGTTGTATGTCAGGTCCTTATGTTGTCCAATAAAACGTCAGACATCTTGCATTTGAAAGGGACATTAGTTCAGCATGGTGGCAATAAAAGATACTTTGTGTCTTAGGATTTCTGACAAACCCGAATGAAAGGAGATCTTACAATACACACATTTGTAAAGACCTCAATCTCCGAATCAGCCAAGATTTTTCTTTGCTTATTGTCACAAGCATGAGTACATTTTCTATAGAGCTTTGGATGAATGGTAGTCAAGATATTGACAGCATTGAAAGCAGAACTCTCCAGGCCATTGAGAAGAACAAAACATATTTATGAACCAATTGTAACAGATAGACTTAAAAACTGTGAAGGTCACTATTTAATTAAACATGTTTGTAAAAAAGAAGGTCTAAACACTGACATAAATGGTTCAAGGCAAAAACAGATATCAATACAAAATAGTTAAATGGAGTTCACAACATGATTATATACATAAATGATTTAAACACACTCACTCACGTACACAATACATACACATGCATGCACACACACACACACACACATACACATGAGAAATGTTTAAAATAGAGTCTTGAATATGGTAGGACTTATGAAAAATAAAAATAATAAAATAACTAACCTGACAATTTGCTAAAATTTTCATTTTCATCCATCTTGACACTTAATCACACACACACACACACACACACACACACACACACACACACACACACACACATACATCTTTATGAATATGGAAGCTCTCTAAGATTTGGTTTAAATTTGATTTAGCTTAAGCGATAATCATCCCCATTGACCATGTAATTTTTCTTCCCATAATGCAATTGTAAGAAATTCCATCAGACACTGATGTGATTTAAACACTCACAAAAACCGGTGTAAATAGGCATGGATGCCATCTATTGATTATTTTCGCCAGATTTTGTATCTGCCGTCATCTCTGAAAATGAGGTATAATATTGTCATTTTAAGTTTGTTTTTCTGATGAGTTAAATCTGTCATTTCTGATACATTGATGATTTTAAGTTACTATGTAAATAGTTCAACCATTTTGTTCCTGTTTGTTTGTGCCAAATAAATGGTGGCAGAATAGTCTTGCTAATGAATCTTGCTCTTGCAAATAGATCAAAGCGCCTTTTATGTTCACATTCTACTTTGGGCAGAACCTTATGTGTGAGAACAAGTTTGTCAGTTCACTTGCCAACGATTGATTACTTTATCCTGACACTTAACCACTCTAAAGTGAGTAAGGTGCCATAGGTTTTCCAAAGATTTAACTTCTGGCTATAAACTGATGCTCCCATATAATATTTGTTCACTTATATCAAGATGATGGGTTCTGGAGAAAATTTAAGTACTGTGGAAATTCACCAAACACCTTTAGCGAGTAAACTGACAAACTGTCTCTTGCTATGTTTTACTGAGTGCATGGTGTGTGTGGTACTGTGATCTGGAATCTGGCAGCTTAAAGCATTTTTATATGAAACAACTTCAACAGCAAATTATCTAGTTGAAGCCAAAGTTGTTTTTGCAAGTAAAGCCATCATATTGACCATGTATCCATGATATATGACTGAGTAAATAAATAATCAGAAAATATAAAGTTTGGGGGCATGACGGAGGCACCTTAACATGCCTACTCATGATTCTGCATCAAAAACCGTTTGGTAACTAAAAACAAACACAAAATGTATCAGTTTAATGTTTCATTAATCAAGTTTGTGTATTTTAAAATTTGCACAAAATACACAATTAAAACTCGGAGTTTACTTTGTACTCTAGAACCTGATTTAAATTAAACAACAAATTATTTACAAAAATGTAATAGTATTTGTTTGTTGCTCATTGTACAATATTGTTTAACATCACACCAGCAATTTGTTTTTAGCTTTCTATGATGAGGGCATGCGTGTAAATCTAAGAACTTTTTGTATGTGTGATATCCAAGTGTGTTTTATGGTCTGTCTTGTATAAGTGCACAGGATGACTTTAAGTAGCTGGGCTATAATTTTTGCATTTAATTTCTTTTGTATTAAATTTTGAGCTCTGAGCATTTCCTAGTATATACCAGCTTTGAGAATTTACATGCTAGAAGGAAGGAATCATTTTTCAGTTGTCTTGTTCTTGTCTAAGATGGTGTGAGATATTGGTGTTTTTATTTGTTTTTATAGCTCTGTAATCTGTCACTCTCCATTAAGTTGATGATGATAGCTCTATCATTGATCCCGCCATCCATTGTATAAATGCTAACAAGTAAAATGCTCTCCTATCAAAAAGGTAATAAATGTAAAACTGTAAAGTAAAATTTAATCACCTTTTTAGTACTTGCTAAGGAGATTCCAGGGGATTGAAATTAAGCAGCATAAAAATAGTTTTATTTCTAGAACAACTTTGGGGTTGTTGAGGGAAATGGAAGCATTTAGATTACGCATAATTAAAGAATTATGTCTCTTTATCTTTTAGTAGCCATAATATCATACATATTTTAGTTGCCATGGAATGTCCATATATTTTCAGTTCCTATGGAATTTCTACATGTTTAGTTGCCATGGAATGTCCATGTATTTAAAGTTCATATGGAATATTTTTATTTACTATGGAATGTCTACAGTGCCATTTTGTTTATATTTCTGGTCAGATGTTTTAATTAAAATATAAATAAATTGTGTGATACAACAAACACTTTGAATGTGTACATCCTAATTCACATCAGTAAAGTTTTAGCAATTAGATATCCCCCAAAAATATACCACAGTAAATACCATGGTATACCTTTAACACTACAATATTATGTACCGGAAAGGCTAGTGATACTCTACATCTCTATTAGCTTTAGTTAACCAAGAGTTATTGATGATCAATGTTTAAAAGAGTTGAAGGCCTTTACATAAATATTAACTCACTGAGAAATTACTAGAAATACGTATACATTGTGTACTGTCCTTTTGCGACTAAACCATTACCAGTACACTCGGGTCATCACTCAGTTCAAATCAGAGGAGAAAGGTCATTGGTGTTAAAATCCGAGGTATGGCTGCAGAACAACATAAATTTAAATTATAAAAAATTGCATGGGCACACTGTACAAAAACGCAGAAACCAACTGAAACACAATATTGTGTCTGACATCAGTTAACGTCTATATGATGATTTAAAATGCTTGGTGTTTGGATATACAGTAGAACCTTGATTCATTATGCCACTCATTGTTCAGTCAGATTTTGACATTAGGAAGGGGTTTTGCAATAAATCTATGGAGACTTCTGAAGAAAAACTTAAAAGAAATTAATTTGGTACTTCAAAAATACTGCAGCAATTAATAATGAAGTTGGCATTATAATAAAGAAGAATTTACTGCATTTGAAAACAATCCAAAATAATTGATTATCATTGAACCCTTTTTGTACTGTATTATTTTTCTGTATCAACAACATTCTTCTATATAGCAACTAAATAAGAATTGTCATGAAACAACCAATAGCCAACAGAAGAATTTTAAATTAACGCATTTTATGATCTTTTATTTTAGCAGACCCCAGTTTCACAATTATTCCTTAACTAAGATTTTCCATAACTTAAATCTTGCATTATTTCAAATCTTTATAAATTTATAAATTTTTAAGATATTCAGAGATTTGAGGTGTCATTTTGAAGATAATTTCTAGCTTAAAACAAATTTATTTAGTTTTGTTAAAATTGGTATTAGTAATTCTTGGAAAAGATTACCAAAATTTTCTATATTTAAGCTAAGGAAAATCTTAGTTAAGAAATGATTGTGAAACCAGGATCTATACAATAAGTAATTTTAAATTTCATCCACTTTTAGAAAATATTAAAAAGTTGTGCAATTACTTTAATACTTTTCTGCTACTAATCAGAGACAAGCATATTACCTTATAAAAGACATCATGTATCTAGATGTCAAGGTATTAAAATGTTCTGGTCATGCTTCAAGTGCTAAAACAAAGGGAAGTAACTCTTATTACAGATCTATCCACTTTGATTGTTACTCAATTTTTTAATTGGACATATTTAAATTTTAAAATACAGTAAAACCTGGATTCAACACCACCATCATTTGTATGGAAGAAATTTTGTCGTTTTAAAGGGGTTAGCAATAACTTGAACAAGGTTAATGAAAAAACCTGTCGAAGAAATTAATTGAAAATACAGTGGTGAATAACGATCAACACCAATTCATACTTGGCCAAAATTTAAAACCTTATCTTTAGGTACAGAATTTCCAAATGTTGGCTGTCAGTGAGAACGTATCATGACTTAGACAAGGTAGCAATGTTATTGAGGGCAATTAAAATAAAAAAATTTCTGTAATTACAAAAATATGATTTTTACAAAATGTACCATATATTTTTGCTGAATTGAGAAACTTAGTTTAAGCTGGAGAAAGAATCGATAGTATTATTTCTAGCTGACAACATATGTCTGTGTATGATCATTTTTATACATATCTCAGAGGAATCACTTAAAAGCCTCCAACGAGACAAAGTTTTACAAGAAAAGAGAGAGTTAAGATTATATATGAGGGAATTATCATCTTCTACACAAAAATCCCCAGTCTCTGATGTATAATTAAGCAAACATTATATGATATAATGGACATAATGGAGGGAGATATACTTCTAGAAATATAAAATAGTGCAAATCAAACACTTATTTAAGCTTTGACTTCTGAAAGTATCACATTTATTATACACATGGCCTGCTGAAGGAGTCATTATACAATATTCTAGCTATTAATGGTCTGCAAACTTCTGAAAAGGCTGAAGGTCAGGTAAGGACCAGGCTCTGGTTTCACAATCATTCTTTAACTAAGGTTTTCCTTAACTTAAATTTAGCAAATTTTGGTAATCTCTTTTTGGAAACTCTGATGAATATTTTTGTTTAAACCAAATGCAGATGTTTTAATCTAGAAATTATCTTAAGATTGACACCTTAAATTTCTGAATATTTTTTGAAAATTAACAAAAATAATAAAGATTTGAAATTTTGCAAGACTTAAGTTAAGGAAAATCTTATCTAAGGAATGATTGTGAAACCGGGGCCTAGATCCTAATTGGGTGAAACCTTTAAAAACAAAAATGTCTTGCTGTAGAAGGCATGACTTGAAAAAGCCAATATGCTAATATTTCCACATAGATGTATTCCATAACTATACATTTTTTGCTACATTGTTGACTATAGTTCAATAGAATCTATTATGAGTCATATCCATGTAGGAAAGGGAAATCTCACTCGAGGGGTTGAATATTTCAGTCAGACGAGGACTCGCTCCGAGTCTCTGACAGAAATACTCAACCCAGAGGCTGAGATTTCCCTATCCTACATGGATAAACTCATAGTTGATTCTTTTTCTTCCATTTTGATGACAACTTTTGGTTTCATCTTTGTAAATCTAACTTTGTTATTTAACGTTTTACATAAAATAAATATGACCATTGGACAAACGTATCTGATTTTGGTTTATACTGAACGTATAAGTTAGAAAACAAAGTTATTTATTCTAATCTCCCAGACTAAACATCTGAAACGCAATGAAATTTCTACATTTTATTGGCTTGGGTGTCATTTTCCAGCAAGACCACATCATGTTCCCACAGAATGGTCTTTTGATTGTGATGTCACTGAAGAAAAACAGTGATAGATACACGCACGTGGAGGTGAAGATAGAAATTTCTACCATCATTTCTTCAAGTGGAAATCTTTTTCTTCCATCTTCCTATGTTGAAGATAGATATTTCCGCTTGAATAAACGATGGTAGAAATTTCTATCTTCACCTCCACATGCCGATCTTCACCTCCTCGTGCGGCTTTCAGTGACGTCACAATCAAAGGACAATTGAATGACGTCATATCGTGGAGACATGACGTCGTCTTGCGGGAAAATGACACTTGAGTCTCCAAAATTTAAATATTTTCACTGCGTTTCAAATGTTTATTTTGGATTAGAATGAATGGCTTTGTTTTCTAGTTTATACATTTTGTATACACCAAAATCAGGTACATTCTGTCCGATAGTCATATTTATTTTTATGTACAGCGTTAAATAACAAAGTTAGATTTACAAAGATGGCGTCGATGTCGATGTGACTGATACTTCAAGCCAAAAAATGTCATCAAAATGGAAGAAAAAGAATCAATCATGAGTTTATCCATGTAGGATAGGGAAATCTCACCCTCGGGGTTGAATATTTCTGTCAGAGACTCGGCAAGCCTCGTCTCCGACTGAAATATTCAACCCCTCGGGTGAAATTTCCCTATCCTACGTGGATACTCATGATAGATTCTATTAATCTCAAACATAGGAAGATAGAAGAAATCAATGCTTGACCCATGTTTCTGTACCGGTCCCAGTAATTATCATGTTTCTGGCTTCAGATTCATAGTTAATTCCTTAATGAAGATTTTCCTTACCTTAGTTTTAGCAATCTTTTTCAGACCTATACAAATTAACATTTTTGACAATACTAATTACAGGCCCTGGTTTCACATCATTCCTTAGCTAAGATTTTCCTTAACTTAAATTTAGCAAAATTTCATATATTTATAATATTGTTAATTCTAAAGATATTTTGGAATTTAAGATGTCATTTTTAAGATCACTTCTAGATTAAAACATTTGCATTTAGTTTTTACAAAAATATTCATCAGTAGTTTCAAAAAGAGATTACAAAAATTTGCTAAATTTAAGTTAAGGAAAATCTTAGCTAAGGAATGATTGTGAAACCGGGGCCAGCTGTTATAAGTGTGAAGTGATCTTCAAAATGACTTGTTGAATGTGTTAAAATTAAAAAAATCATGAACATTTCAAATTTGCCAAATTTACATAATTAGGAAATTCCTAGTTATTTTACCAGAGAATGACAGTGAAACTGGGACTAAAACAGAAAGCAGTTACAAATGTACATGACGCAGCAAAGTGTTAAACTAAATGTGAATTCCAAATCAATTAATTGTCCATTAAACACGAGTCATAAAAATCTAATTTGAGCTTTTATTTTTTCTGTATTTAGAAACACATTACCACAACTTCTAGCAAATTAAGTTGTTTTAGCTGTAACTGATAAACCAAAATTGTAGTTAGTTAAATTTTCGGAAGGACTGAATAAACTGGAAGGACTTTTGATTGTATGGCTTCTACTAAAATTGTAATTTTGACTAAAAGCCCAAATTGGCAGCTGACTCAGCTAGCTATGTCCACCACATGTATGTAATCAAAATTTAGAATAAATAAAGAATCATGTAACCATGGGACATCAAATATATTTAGTATAATTTTGGACATGGAGACATCATACTTATCAATAGTATTGTGATGGTCATCATAAAAACTTTTTAAGGGGGTTTATTGTAAATTAAAATTGTTTCATTATAGATTAGTACTGGGTATGTGTGATGAAAATTCTAGTTTGTTTTGTAGTTATTTGAAATCCCATTGCTAGATTGGTATATTTCACACATGGCAGGCAGGATAATTTTGGATACAGGTCCTGAATATATTTGACTTACCATAGGTCCATGTTCCTTTTCTTTTCAATTTTGATTTTACTCACCACATGTGTAACTATCTAGACAGGAGATTCTTACCCTTCTGGGGCACCTGGCCTCACTTCCTTGGTGGAAGTTTAAGTGTTTATAACTTAATTTGTCAGCATTCAAAAATTTTACTTTGCTTTTGGGATTATGATTTGAGTGTATACTGGTATGTTTGTATTTGACTTAAAGCCTAATTATTGAGAGTTTTAGACAATGAACTCATTGCTATGTTAATGAAATACTTCTGAAATCAATGAGTGTAATTTTAAAACAGTAGCCGTATTACTGATGGGAATTATGGTGATATATTTGTGACAAGTGTTGTGGTTTCTCTGGAACACGTCTATAAAGTTTACAACTGTATTATAGATATATATTGATTGTCACATGATAAACCAATTATGATGTATGTCTTAGACTTGAATAAATTTTCTTGTACAGTTTAATACATTTTTATGATTTTAGTTGATATTTTTCTATTGGTGTTTGAATCAAATCAAATTTTTCAACTAGTTCTTGTCTTGGTATTTCAACATTTTCTTCTATGGTCTAAAGCAGGCTATTCTTCCTGTTAACTTGTGTCTTGTTTTTACCATTTACTTGTAACGTGTTGTGATCTTGTTGGCATTGGTTATTGAAATGTTCACAATTTTTCATTTGCATGATTCTTTCTTCTTTTTTTAGACTAATAAAAATTTAAAACAGAGTCCAAAAAATTAAAATTTTAAAGACAGCAACCTGAATGCTATATAGCGCTTCCTCATACTCATGCAAGATACTTTATCTTGGAAGATGATAATAATCTTATTAACTACAAATGAGGTGTAAATATTTGAACCCACACTAGTCAACAGATGTAACACACATCATAACAACAGCTTGTGTTTTTATAATGACAAAGTGTTATTGGTAATATTGAATATTGATAGAAGTATTTCATTTTGAGATAGAGAGTTATACAGTCAAACTTGTCTAAAAAGCTACCCAAGGGAACCAGTAAAAATATGTGGTCTTTATATACAGGTTCAAATAATATGAACAATTGGGATACAATTCTATTGGCCTTTATAAGCAGGTGGCTCTTATATAGAGGTGGCCTTTAAGTCAGATTCAAATGTACTTAGAGTGAAGTGGAGTGGAGTAATGGTGTTTTACATCCCTGTCAAGATTTGTTCAACTTAATATACTTAGGTGATCAAATCCAAGTCAGGACATTTCCTAGTGTTAGAAAGCCAATGGTTTTCTTTGAACACCAGCTTCCTCCACAATTCATGAACTGACCACTTGGTTATAACTAAAAGAATCTTGACTGAGGTGAAAAACTCCATTACTCCACTCCCCTTCATTCAGCACTAACAATTTGTTTAAAAACACTTGCTTATTTGTTTTGTGTGAACCACAAAATAAATTGGTTTGGCCTTTCAAGAAAAATAAAAGTACTAAAAGTGAAAAAGAATAAAAAATATAAAAAAACCTGTTGCCATATAGAAAGTTTTATGTTAATGTTGTGCTGACATTTATTTTCTACGGATAAAATATTGGTTACAGTAAACTACTGGTTGACATTAATCTTCCTTTATTCCTTCATTCTATTGATTGTTAAAACTTTTACTGTTCTCTGGGTAAAACTTTTGTTTTGTCATGAATTAAGTTTTATGACAATTTTGATAATTAAATACAGATGATTCTCGACTATTCAAAATCCCTTATGTTTTATGAAATTTAAAGTTTTCACAGTTAATAGATCATAAAAACAATCCTCTACTATATACCTTAGCTATATCATCAGTGAGGCCAGTACTATAGACCTTAGCTATATCATCAGTGAGGCCAGTACTATATGTACATGTAGTTGTTTTTAATTCAAATTTTGCATCTGTTTTCACATAAAAAGTCTATAAGAACATAACACCTGGCCACTGGCTTGCACAGGTCACATGACTCGCACGCATCATAAGAATATCAATTTTTATATTATCTCTATAAAAATGGGATTTATTCATGTTTGCTTTACATTTATCAAAAGGTGGTACATTTTTATCTGGTTATTTCATTCATAGCTATTATCACACTCATTCTCACAAATCTCAAACAAAGCTCAAGAGACTAATGAAAATAATTAATGACTAATAAAAACACAATCATTCTTATATCATTCCATACAAAATCACAATCATTCTCATGTCATTCTATACAAAATCACACTCATTCTCATGTCATTCCATACCAAATCACACTCATTCTCATCACATTCCATACAAAATCACAATCATTCTCATGTCATTCTATACCAAATCACACTCATTCTCATATCATTCCATACAAAATCACACTCATTCTCATGTCATTCCATACAAAATCACAATCATTCTCATGTCATTCCATACCAAATCACACTAATTCTCATCACATTCCATACAAAATCACACTCATTCTCATCACATTCCATACAAAATCACAATCATTCTCATGTCATTCTATACAAAATCACACTCATTCTCATCACATTCCATACAAAATCACAATCATTCTCATGTCATTCCATACAAAATCACAATCATTCTCATATCATTCCATACCAAATCACACTCATTCTCATGTCATTCCATACAAAATCACACTCATTCTCATGTCATTCTATACAAAATCACAATCATTCTCATATCATTCCATACCAAATCACACTAATTCTCATCACATTCCATACAAAATCACACTAATTCTCATGTCATTCCATACCAAATCACAATCATTCTCATGTCATTCTATACAAAATCACACTCATTCTCATATCATTCCATACCAAATCACACCAATTCTCATCTCATTCCATACAAAATCACAATCATTGTCATGTCATTCTATACAAAATCACAATCATTCTCATGTCATTCTATACAAAATCACACTCATTCTCATGTCATTCTATACAAAATCACACTCATTCTCATATCATTCCATACCAAATCACACCAATTCTCATCTCATTCTATACAAAATCACAATCATTCTCATGTCATTCTATACAAAATCACAATCATTCTCATGTCATTCCATACAAAATCACACTAATTCTCATGTCATTCCATACCAAATCACAATCATTCTCATGTCATTCTATACAAAATCACACTCATTCTCATATCATTCCATACCAAATCACACCAATTCTCATCTCATTCTATACAAAATCACAATCATTCTCATGTCATTCTATACAAAATCACAATCATTCTCATGTCATTCTATACAAAATCACAATCATTCTCATGTCATTCTATACAAAATCACAATCATTCTCATGGCATTCTATACAAAATCACACTCATTCTCATATTATTCCATACAAAATCACACTCATTCTCATGTCATTCCATACAAAATCACACTCATTCTCATGCCATTCTATACACAATTACACTCATTCTCATGTCATTCCATACAAAATCACACTCATTCTCATGTCATTCTATACAAAATCACACTCATTCTCATGTCATTCTATACAAAATCACACTCATTCTCATGTCATTCCATACAAAATCACACTCATTCTCATGCCATTCTATACACAATCACACTCATTCTCATGCCATTCTATACACAATCACACTCATACTCATGTCATTCTATACAAAATCACACTCATTCTCATGTTATTCCATAGAAAATTACACTCATTCTCATGTCATTCTATACAAAATCACACTCATTCTCATGTTATTCCGTACAAAATCATATTCATTTCACTTTATTCCATCATATTTACAATTGTCATTGTTTCTCCTTCGACACATTTTGAGCATTGTATGCCATATGTCATCATGTAAATATATCATTTTCTTGTTATGTCATATCATCAAGTTTGAATACACTACAATCACAAAGTACCTTCCCACTGATCTTCTACTGGCCTTTATAAACAGGTGGCCCTTATATAGAGGTGGCCTTTAAGACAGGTTGGACTGTATATTGGCTTGCTGTAGTTGTAAAAGAATGACAAGTAAATAAGTTGTTTTAGAACTTGGATAATCATGATAATATCAGCATGACTTTGGAAATGGTTGAAATGGACTAACAAATATTCAACATGGACATTATCAACACCATTCTAGAACATTAATTTTGTTTTCCCAAAAGACATTTTATGTATTTGATAAATAATACAAATTGAAATAATCAGAAGGATGAAGACCTTTGGTCGTATTAAAACTACTGTCACAAACCACAAACACAGACTGTTATGTTGTCAGACTGTCCAAACCATTAACAGTACATTGTACAGATATACATATAAATCATATGTTTCATAATCGTATCTTATAGACTGTGCTAGATATATGTATGTACATGTTCTGTATAAATTGAGTTACAGTGGTTTTTTTTATATTAAACTCTCCAGTCAAAATCCTTTAAAATCCAGACAAAAAACACCAACATTAAAAATGACAACAACCAACAAAGCTTGTTTTCACACTGGGATCTGTCTGAGTGGGATTAGAACCTATAATTAAGGCATTGAGAGATGCTGTGGTCCTCCATAAGCAAGCATTTTAATCTAATTGTCCGCTTAGAAGCCTCATATATATGTAAAACTTATTTGATATTTGGCCAGTACCATAATCCTTTGGAAAACAATAAGACAATAAAATACAAATATTGATAAAATCCTGAATTTAGACTGGCACCATGTACATGTCTGTCTAACACAAAAAATACTATTTATAGAGAGAACCAACATTCATGAATATTTGAATGAGTTAAACTTTTAAAATAAATTACTATGGCAACACAAATATAGAAACCATCCAATAAATCTTTTTTTATGCTAACGTTATTCTAAAAGTGGTAAAACATTTGTAGTTTCTATTTGGTTTTTGTCATTTAAACCTTTATTATGTAGAATTAATAAAATTATCACATTAGGATGTGTTAATTGATATTGACTTTAACAGACGTATCAGTAATACCTCTAACAATTTTACAGAGCTTAAATCAGACCAGTATTAGGTGAACAACCTTTATTTCTAGTTTAAATTAACTTAAAAATCAATTAAAATCCATCATACAGACATTATCTTACACTATGCCATTCTGAACAGTATGCCAGAATAGGAAACAATGACCTAGATTGACAAGCAGCCATGGTAAGGGTACGGTATTCATTATTACTAAAACTACTAGATTGACAAGCAGCCATGGTAAGGGTACGGTATTCATTATTACTAAAACTACTAGATTGACAAGCAGCCATGGTAAGGGTACGGTATTCATTATTACTAAAACTACTAGATTGACAAGCAGCCATGGTAAGGGTACGGTATTCATTATTACTAAAACTACGTTTTTCAGATACTGTAGCAAAATTTTACAAAAAATTACAATTTTTGCTAGTTTTATCATTTTATTAAAAAGTGACTTAATGTACAATGCCAGTCTCTGCTCACAATCTTATTTCAAAAACTTTGTACACTCCACAGAATTTCCAATTTCATTTCAAATTAAAAATTTCTATGTCCAACAACTCCACCTTGTTGGCCTTAAAAGGAATGATTGATATTGTGGAGACTTTTTGAAATAACATTTTGATCAGATACTGTCATTGTACATTAGGTCACTTCCCAACAGAATGATGCCATTGGAAAATTGTAAAGTTTTGTAAAATATGGCTACAATCCCTGAAAAAAGGGGTTTTAGTAATAATGAATATGGTTTTAGTTGTTCTGTGAATATGGTTACCTCTTACAAAATCCTAATACATGTACATGTATTTTAATCGATGCCATGGGCCTGGGGGGGCTGAACAGTTTTTGAGATAGTCAGTACAGGGGTTAGAATGTGGCCAATGATTTACTATTAAGTCACATGTTTTAGTGGTATTTACCAAGTATACGATTTACTGTCCTAATCCGTGTTTGTTACAATGAATTATACTTTATTTTCGTAGAAAAAAAAAAAATGAATAAAGATTGATGTTTTTCGTAACAGTAAATCTGTATACCTATCCATAATTAGTGTAAAATATTTCTGCACAGAGTAAAAGTTGGTGCTATGGGATTTAAGATATTAAAAAAACCAGGCAAATGGCGGATCATGTTGCACATATGATGTATAACATCACTAGGACATCACTTTTGGTGTAAACATCACCATTTTTTGCCATGTAAAATCCCCATAGCATCAATATTTCTTTCTTACAGAAATACTTTATGGCAATCATGGATACACATACAGATTATCAGTTACGACTGGGCACAAGTTAAAAAAAGTTAAAAGGGAATTTGGTGGTTTAGTGGTCTAAAGTGCTGGCTAATTGATAATGGTGCCTCTCACTGCCTGGATTTGAATACCACTTGGGACAGATTCTAGTTTGATCGAGGAAGTTGTTCGTTTGTTTGCTGAAGGCTTGCTGGATTTCTCCAAACACTCTGGTTTCCTCCATGAACTTACCGCCTCTATATACATGGTTATTAAAAGAATCTTGACTAGGTTGTAAAACATCATTGAAATTAAAATAAATAGATAGGTAGATAAATAAATAAATAAATAAATAAATAAAATTCATGTATACAGATTCATTGTTCCACAGTATTCCACTATCACATATCCTGTTTATTATTATTTTTTAATGAAATTAAGATAATAATTTATTTATTCATTTAATTTCACTTTTTGTAATTGATAATGAAATTAACAACTCTTTGAACTCAATGAAAGTAAGAATAAAATATCTTGTCTTCCACATTTATATACACATTGTCTATACAATTAAACAACCAGAGCCTTCCTGTAGACAAATTCCATTGAGATTATCGAGTGGAGTAGGAGGAAAAAATTATATCCAATTATCCATGATTCTTTCTAGTAAGACATATTTTAAAAAATAAAATTCAGTGACATAAAATTTAAGTTTTAAATAACCTGAGGGACAAGTAAGTTTAAGTTGTGATCAATACTTAAACTGAGTAGGTGTACCATTTCAACAACCGTATAGCTACAACTAGAGCATTATGGGAAATTATCCGACCGGCCTTTGTTTTTCAGCCATTTCAAGAGTACCGGTAAATGTTTGGTTCTTCTGCATTCTTCTGTTTTATTTGTAGTATAATGTTAAGAAGTGACTTTGTAGAGGAAGATGTTCAAGAAAAACTTTTTTTTATTAATTTTATATAAATAACAACAAAACACATTGATCTTTAAATTTTGAAGGGAAATCTGATGTGACTATGGCAAATACCATTTATTTAATTTTTATCAAAAACATAACTAAGCAACCATGTCATAATGGGATTTGCCCCTGTACTTACAATGTGAATTTTGGAAATAATCTTTTTTACAGGAAAACTGGAACTGATTTACCGGTAATTCCATATCCAATGGACATAATTATTCTGCACAAAAGGGGTATTACATTGGTACTATGGCAAACCCCAATATATTTAAAGGTGTAATAAGATGAGGTTTTATGGTGACTTAAAAACATGGAAAGACTCTGACATAAAGCTGGTTTCTACTATCATATTAGTTTCCAAATCTTAGAAGATTTTGTATCAAAGTTGTTTATATAACAAAATTCATAGCACAGCTGTTATTTAATTTGAACAGTTCATTTTAATAATATTAAAAGTTCACATAGTGTCTTCATCTTAAATCCAGATATGTTTATAAGGGTCTGAGGTTCAAAAACATAATTTTAAATTCCATTGGGTCTTGAAATTCATCTACAGTTAATACAATTTGACTTTATAAGACTATTTAAAGTTTATCCCTTGATAATGATTTTTTCATGATCGTTTAAAATTCAATTTAAGCAGCCCTTAAGTCTTGAATTACAGGAATAATATGTCATATATTAATGAACTCAGATGGTATACCATTTTTCAAACTCTTCAGAGACACAGAACTGAGATACAGTGACCTACATTTATTGATACTGGACAAATTCAAATTAAATTTTCTTTTGTTTGTACTACAATATTTTATCTTACCATTCTTTTGGGCTTTTATCATGAAGAACAGTTAGCTAAAGTTTAATTTTTTTATCATAAAAAATAACACCACAGCATAGAAGAAAAGATGATATGTTAAGTACATTGGGACTTGTTGCAATGGGTTATTTTATAAATGCTAAGTAATGTAACACCCACCTTTTAGTGTTATAATTGTTTCATGTAATGTAATAACACACTACACAGAAATTTTATTACATTACACAAAACCTTGTTGTATTACATAACATGTCATTTTTTAATGCATAACAACCTGTTAATGTGTTACATGAAGAAAAATTATTACACTGCAAGGTGGGTATTACATTACTTGGCATTTATTACATAACCCAAGGTGGGTATTACATTACTTGGCATCTATTACATAACCCAAGGTGGGTATTACATTACTTGGCATTTATTACATAACCCAAGGTGGGTATTACATTACTTGGCATCTATTACATAACCCAAGGTGGGTATTACATTATTTGGCATTTATTACATAACCCAAGGTGGGTATTACATTACTTGGCATCTATTACATAACCCAAGGTGGGTATTACATTACTTGGCATTTATTACATAACCCAAGGTGGGTATTACATTACTTGGCATTTATTACATAACCCAAGGTGGGTATTACATTACTTGGCATTTATTACATAACCCAAGGTGGATATTACATCACTTGGCATCTATTACATAACCCAAGGTGGGTATTACATTACTTGGCATCTATTACAAAACCCAAGGTGGGTATTACATTACTTGGCATTTATTACATAACCCAAGGTGGATATTACATTACTTGGCATCTATTACATAACCCAAGGTGGGTATTACATAACTTGGCATCTATTACATAACCCAAGGTGGGTATTTCATTACTTGGCATTTATTACATAACCCAAGGTGGATATTACATTACTTGGCATCTATTACATAACCCAAGGTGGGTATTACATTACTTGGCATTTATTACATAACCCAGCATACCAAGGCTTCTATTTTGGAAACTATTAACTATTTAGGTGACTGAAGACCATTAAATATTGGGTGACGTTGATACTTTCTGTAGGCCATCAAATATGGGTGACCTGGATACTTTCTGTAGGCCATCAAATATGGGTGACCTGGATACTTTCTGTAGGGCAAAAAATTTAATAATAGGATAAAGATTTCTACTTGTCACAATCCTGCAAAGTATGTTAAACCTGTAATATGATAGATTATATACATGACTACTTAATACACAAAACTGAAGAAATCCATGTCACTGAAATTGTGCCAGTGGCTTAAATTTGATAAGTGTGATTAAATCAACGATTTTTGGACAGCAGTCCTTGACAGAAACAGATGTATCCATGTTGATTACGATACTTCTGAAACATGGCTGATAACCCTTTGTTTAACCACATCAGCTGAAGAACCTTGTTATGTCAGTGACAACGATTAGTCTAGACATTCTACGATGATGAAGTACAGATGTCACATGATATATCACATGAATGATTTATTGCATATTGATTGGTTGATTAAGTTTGTACTGGTTTCCATGTTAAGTGTAATAGTAACTCCCTATGGTCCATTGTTGGCAGTTGTAAGGAATTGGTCTTTCTAATTACATGTGACAGTTTCCTAACTTATGGTAGCTTTGCTCTGAAAATTGCAACAGAAAGACATTCACTTAAGAATTGACTTTCAATTTTTTCGTGATTATCAAGTAATGAACCTCCTGAGGATTTCAAAACTAGACAATCTAATGAACTGCGAAGCAGTTAATGTTAATTTTAAAGTTCTAAAATCGGATTCATTACTTGATTACCCCAAAATTCTTAAAGTTTTTAAAAAAAAATTTAATTAGAAATAAAATTTACAATTGTTTGAAAATAAAAACTTTTTAAATCCAACACTTGGATAAGTTTAGCTGATGTACATGAACTATACAGATATCCCAATTTTGAAGAAATTAGAAAAAAGTAACATATTGAAATAAATGTTAAACATACTTTACTAAACATTATTCAACACATTCCTTACATAGTAAAGCAGATTTACTATAAAATTATAAGAACACTGATTCTGAGTCGAAAATAATTTTATGTCATAGAAAAGGTTTTCTAAAAGATGCAGGTTTTTAATTATTTATTGGCATAGGCCATCATTAGATGTCAACTAAAGTTATTGATCAATGAACCTAATTCAGAGTCACTAAGAACAAAGAAAATAATTTTTAGACACTGACATTGAGAATTAACAATTCTGGACATTTTGACAAAATTGTGTTCATTTATTTCAGCAGTTTTAATGCCCCAAAAATCACCCCACTTAATTGTTTTATAATCACAAATTGGTGTTTACAAATCATTTCCTTTATGTCTTCTGCCTTTCCAAATAGAACTGTAATTCACAGCTTGCAAACAACTTCTTAAAAAATAATCAGTCAAACCCAAACCTGTCTATAAAGACCATCTAAGGGTACCCATAAAAGTGGCCTTTATGAGCAGATGGCTCGTATATAGAGGTTAAAATAAACATGACTATGGTACAATCAGGATAACATTTTAATGGCCTTTAAAAGCAGGTGACCCTTATTCTGATGACCTTTAAGACAGGTTTTACTGTATACAAAGTAGAATAAATGTTGTATATAGATTACATGAAGACCTAAAAACTATATAATGGTAGGAATTTTATTGCATTTACATTGTGCAATCTTGATGTGAATCCCTTCTTAATCTCATGTGAGATCCTAGGTAAGAAATTTTGCTTGCTGGAGGTTAGTTGTTTTCTCTAGGCACTCTGGATTTCTCAATCATCCTTGAACCTCCTTGATATAAATGAAAGAATCTTCAAAGGGGTGTAAAATTCCATTAAGTCATGTCCAGTCAATTTATGTGATAACACCTATAATGGTTTTATCTGGGTACTCCAGTTTCCTCCACCATCCTTGAACTGGCCAAATGAAAAAATCTTGACAGAGACATAAAACCTTTTAGTCCAGTCATTTTGAATAGCGTGATGACACATATAGTGGTTTTATCTGGACACTGGTTTTCTCCACTATCCTTGAACTGACCAAGTGAAAGAATCTTGACTAGGAGATAAAACTCCCTTCAGATCAGTCCAGTGGCATTTTATATAGCGTGATGACACCTATAGTGGTTATCTGGGTACTCCAGTTTTCCCCAGCATCCCTGAAATGACAAAGTGAAAGCATCTTGACTGGGGCATAAAACTCCCTTCAGTCCAGTGACATTTTATATGGCTTGATGACACATATAGTGGTTTCCTGCAATTGTTCATGCTTCATTTCTATTAATGTACTCAATTTTCATCAGACTTTTCTAGCTTCCAGCAAATGGATATTGTTAGACATATTGGGTTAGATATGAGAAAAAACTCATCTGGGAGGGAAAAAATGTGTAATTTATATGTATTTTTCTTTACATTTCTACAATTAATGGATAACTAATATTAACTAGAAGTGATAGCTTTATTGTTAAATAATAGAAAATTGTGTATTCTGTCTACCAGATAAATGTCTTATAGAGTGATAGTTAGTTTAAATACCTATAAATCAATACAGACAATTATCCTAAGGACCTTATCATGGCAATATCTGGGTCTGAGAGAGTGATGACTTTACCAGGAATTCTTACAACTATTAAGCCGCTGTCAAGTTGCTCATACTTGTGGTAAATGTTTCCTGGATTGGAGAACTTGTCTGAAGATGTTGTCAAAAGGTTTCATGAAGTATCTAATATTGGAAATTAATGAAATAGCAATTTGTCAATTAAAGTATAGTATGTATGTTGTAAATGAAAGTACTCTAGATTTTAATCAAGTGATTTGTTAATTGACAGTAGTAATTTGACTCTGTCAGTCAGGGCCATGTTCTTGATGCTCATTCAAGAATTTAAAATATTCTAATCAAAGTTTTAAATGTTACTCACTACCAGATATTAATGATTTCTGTAGCAATTTCTGTCATTTATTTGTCGCGGTAATTGAGGGTTTAAATAATCATTTAAACTTGTGTCACCGTAACAACTTGACCTTGGTACAATTAATTTCACATCATCAATCGTGGTATTTGATATTCAGTAGCTTGGAATATTTTTGTAAATTGACTTCCTAGCTCACTTGCAAAAAGTACATAAAAATTTAATGCGATACACCTTCAAGACTGTCTCAGTGTTTAGCGTTAAGTAAATGTGGCAAACACTATAAAATGATGCATCGTTACATGTGAACAATCTGGTGGTATTTAACACTCCTTGTTTGATGAGTATTTTCTTTTCATGATTTTCCTCTATAAATCTTCAAAATAGGGCCTATAGGCCCAATGTGAAATCTGATTTTGTGTACAGAAGTAACACTGGTCTGACCATTCCATTCTACTAAACTGACAGACTAGATAATCATCTCCAATTAGACCAGAGATGATAAGCTTTCAGAACAAACTACCACTTTAACATCTTAAGTCGAACAAGAGATTGTAAGCTTTCACAGTGACCAACTAAATAAACAGCTCCAATCAAACTAGAGATTTTAAGGTATTTGGTTTACAATATTAGCGAAATTAAGAATGATTCTGATTGATCAAGCAATATTCAAAACCCTCTTTCTTAATTATATAAAGAAATGTTGACAGTCGGACAGATAGCTAGCCAGTCCGACACCAAGTCCGTATAATTGTGAATGACAGTACAAAAGCTAACATTTCTGATATACAGACCTGTGGCTGGCTGGCTAACTATAAAGACTGGAGAAAATTGTGTTAACTAAAAACTTGATAGATTTACAGAATTTCATCAACAAATTCAATAACCAATCAACAACTGTCACCTTCTAGTCTATTACTGAAATGAAGTCTTGACATTTTGTATAATAACTTGTCATATTGTGTTATGCTTCAGTCTGCCTTATATATACCAACTTATATATATATCTCAAAAATGAACTTAGGTCTTACACTTAGTAGGGAATGTTGGAAATAAAAAAAATATGGTAATTAAGGAAAATAGGAAATACATATGTTGGAAATAACAAAATAACTTTTAAAAGTAACATTTATTTTGTTCATGTCTTTATCCTTCTAGGGACAAATCAGGCATATATATATATAGTATAATAGTTGTTGAAATAACCTATTGTAATCTTGTTGCAATGCCACTTAATAACTTTACCACTGTAGCTTGTTGCCAGAATTTTCAGGTCCCAAAGTCTCTTTTTGTTTTGTTTTTTATAAGTCTCTCTGACAATCAATTCATTGCCAAACCCCTTCAAAGCACCAGAATTGGACAACAAATGGTGGCAATAAATCAGGGTTTTACTGTATATATATGTTTCATTGCTGTTTATTTCTTAGTCTGCCAGTTTGTCAAACTTTGGTTTCAGAACAATAACTTATTGATGTGTTTGTTTGTGTCTCTGTAGTTTATTGTTTTGTGTTATTGGTTGTGTTGGCTATAAACAAGTACCTGTTTTTTGAGTCACAAATTACTTTCTGCTACTGCTAAGAAAACTGATATAATTATATTCAATTTTGAATTTGAATGCAGTAGAGTAATAAAGTTTCATGTTCTAGTCAAGATTTCTTAACTCACATTGAGGCTGTCAGTTTAGGGATGGTAGAGGAAACCAGAGTGCCTAGAGAAAACCACCAACTTTTGACGAGCTTCAATTTGATGAAGATTAGGTCAGGTTTTGAATTTTGAGTTTTCCATCTAGAAGTTTAACTTGGGAAAAATGAAAACTCATTATTTTCCTTTATAGCCCTTTTGTTGTGTTTTTGTCTCATTAATTGCAGAGTAATTTCAAATTTGCCAAAAAAATTATTACAAGATATGAAAAAATTTCCTAATTATGAAATATTTACAGAAAAAAACATCTTAAAAGTCCACATTAGTATTCTGTATTCATTTATTGGAGATGATTTCAGATTATTAATGAAAAATGAAAAAAAAAATCTGTAAAGAATCAGAAATCTTAATCAGGAAAGAAGAACAAATAAAGGAAATATAGAACTTTTTGTTATTGATGAAGGTTAATAGCTTTCAATAAAAAATACTGCAATAAGAACAACCAGGCTTTTAGAGAAGAATTTTCTTTGACCTCAATCGTGAATCAATAACAAGAACACAAAGACATTTGAATAATTTGAATATTTTCCATCAGAGTCCTTCATTCAGAAGAGATTTAGATAATTGTTTGGAGATCTGTGTTGCGATATTTCATTCACATGTAGGATTACTTTTGTTATGACAAATGTTGATTTTATTACTTGGGTTTATATTTGGTAGGGTTGGTTATGACATGGGTTTATATATTTGGTAGGGTTGGTAATGACATTCAAACAAATCAATAAATTCCTCCTCTCTGTTTTATGATGCACAAATATGTTATGATCCATTTTCAGATTTATGATAAGTTTTTATATTTCTTTGTTATCATCAAATTTGATATCCTTTCTCCTCCTAAATTCTATTTCCTGGATTTTGCATCGTTATCGGTTTTCATTCTTAGATTATCAAGTAACATGAGATTATCTGTAATTCTGTTTTTCTGATCTTGGGTGGAAGTGATGCAGTTGTCAAATTATCGTTGGCTTTCATGTCGCTTTACTTCAACTGGGAGCCTCTATTTCTGATCTTGGGTGTCAGTGACAGATTAGTGTAACTATTACTGGCTTACAGGTCACTTTACTTCAACTGGGAGCCTCTATTTCTGATCTTGGGTGTCAGTGACAGATTAGTGTAACTATTACTGGCTTACAGGTCACTTTACTTCAACTTGGAGCCTCTATTTCTGATCTTGGGTGTCAGTGACAGATTAGTGTAACTATTACTGGCTTACAGGTCACTTTACTTCAACTGGGAGCATCTTTTTTTATCTTGGGTGTCAGTGACTTTACTTGTAAAAGTAAGATTTTTTTTACATAAAAATTAACTATGATGGATGCAAGGAAATTTATATTTGCCAAATGGGGAACAGCCTATGACGTGAGTGTATACAAGTTCACAAGCAACAAATTAGAGATCCAAGAATGTGAAAAAATACCACTCAGTGAACACATTGGTGTATGTGGTAACAAAAATTTCAAATTTTTTTCAATCTATAAATAAAGATAAACCCAAGAGATTAACCAAAAAATAACACTTTATTGAGGTTTTTAACCCTAAAGGAAATGAATAATCTCAAACATTTTCAATTACCTCCAATTGTATTATTATCTCCTCTTATAAGATTGTAACCTTGCTATGTTATAATTATCATTAAATCATTCACCTTAAGATTGCCATACATGCGCATGTAAGTTTTTGAGAAAATGTTATTTTTAACTGTTCCTGTTAATTATATATATATTTATATATTTATTTATTTCTCTTACAGCTTCATCCAGATCTATAGACTGTCATGAAGAGTACTCTGCTTCTAAAGTCACAGGAATATTTAAATCACCAGGTTTCCCTAACAAATATCCAGAAAATACTAAATGCAGCTATTTCTTCCAAGCCGAGAAAGATGGCAGGATAAAAATTAACTTTGACCTCTTTGACCTTGAAGGTCCATCAGATAATGGGTGAGTAATTAATATTTATCTGTCTTCTGCTATTCAGTGCTGTACCACGTGATCAACACCCCTTAATGTTAATGCCAGACATTTTTGAAAATATTTACTTCACAAATTCCCAGAATAATTACATTTTTACGTGAAAACATAGACTAATATGATTTCTTATCCAATAGAAATAACGTACTGCTCTGCACAAATGTTACTGGTGTCATGTGCTAAAACAGCAAACCCCAATCATTGTTTTAATGGGTGATTGATTTTTATCCAATGGAAATTATCTCTTTAAGTTTTCTTGGGATACCAGTTTGCAGAGTACCACATGGCCTCTTGTTTGTTGATGTTATAAGCTCAATGATGGTCAAGTATTTATATTTCTGACATTGATAGAAATTAGCAACATTTACTTATTTTATGCTGTCCATTAACACAGTTTTTTTCTTCTTGAATATGTTCATATAGGAAACATTATGTATAAGTGTTTGGTAAATCAATGTGTTTGTGATTGTCCCTTAATTATCTCCCTTAGTTTCATTCATATTTTACTTATAATCATTACGCAAATTTTCTATTGGTGTCATGATCATTTTTGCTCTTTTATGTTAAGATCTATTTTGTTGAAACTACCCCCAATTGACCAATGAAAACACATTTATTGAACAAAATCCTCGTGAAGATATTCCCAATTGGTATTATTGTTCATTGATCATTATCCATTATCCTGTTGACAGAACAAAACAATGTTAATGTCTTGTAATTATGTCAATCACCCCAGTCAATCACCTCAATTTTAGGGTTATGTAAAGGATGTCAATCTGTTGTAATAAATGTGAGTGATATCTCTATATTTTTAGATCTTAACATATTTTAGCATATTCAAAGACAAATTAATTTAAAGATCTAGATTAATTACTTCATCTTTTATCTTTCATTCAAATTCAATGTTGCTTGAAAACAACATAAATATTAAATGATGAGTTACAGGTCAAGTTTGAATTTGAGTATTTTGGTCAAATACTGCTCAGGAATTGTTAACATTATCAACTCAACATCAGCCCTGTATGCTTAATCATGGTCAATAAAATAAAGGTCAAGTTTTAATTTGAGTATTTGTGGTCTAAGACTGTATTGTTGACATTTATCAATTAATTTTCAACCCCAGCAGGGTATTTTGATATGCTAAATTATAATAAAAAATTACAGGTCAAGTTTGAGTATATATGGTCAAATACTGCTTTGGAATTGGTAACATTATCAGCTCAACATTACTACAAACTGGGTATTCAGTATGCTCAGCCATTGGTTTATATTTCTGTTGTTCAGTCTGTTTCAATCATTTCTAATTGTAAGCATTCTCTGCAGCGGCCACAGGTGGCCTATTCTTTTTCTAACTCTACAGAGGTGTCTTTAGCGTGCACTGAGACACGGGACCTCAGTTTTGAGTCTCATCCGAAAGACTACTCTAGTATGGGCAGAAGATGAAATTCATCTAAAAAAAATTTAATGTCCCGAGAGAGGTTCAATCCCACAACGCTTGACTTTGAATGTTGGTGACCTTCCACTCGGCCATGTCTGCCCATGCTCTTGTTACATCTTGTTTATTTGATTTACAAGAAGTGCAAAATACATTATGGTAAACAAAGAGTTCAGGATAATTTTTGCCTTTATTAAGAGGTTGTTTCAATGCAGATTTTGTTCTTTGTTCTTAGATATTGTCTAAATGAAGCACTTTATAATCATTATATAGTTTCTGATAATTCTTGCCTTATCTATCATATAACCTCTTATTGTACAAAATAATTATTTTTTCTTCTGATCTAATACACTATAAGATGAAACATTAATATTAATCTTTATAGATAGAACAGGTATAGACTGTCAACAAGTTATATATCACAACTTGGTCAGAAACTCAGAGGAAGCTACAACTATAGCAGACTTAATTATGAAGCTTAATATAACACAAGCGTGGAGTGGAGTAATGGTATTACACAATGCGGTCAAGTGTATTACTCTTATATAGAGTCAGTCAGTTCTGAGATGGTGTAGGAAACCAGAGTACCCGGAGAACAGACCTCAGCAAGTGAACTGACAAACTTTTTAACGCTAAGGATATGTTAAAGTAAAATTTTAGCCTTGGCAGTGAGTTAGAGGCTCTGTGATCTGTAGTAAGCACATGCTTTAAATCACTGGACCACCAAATATAGATATTGTTTGATAACTCCAAGTACATGGGAACTCATTTTTATTTCACAAAATTGACCAAGAGTTTTAGTAAATTAGAAGATAGAATTTGTACTGAAGAACACCACAGCCAACTCAACAAAGAACTTAATGACACTAAAGCCAACTCAACAAAGAACTTAATGACACAACAGCCAACTTAACAAAGAACTTAATAACACAACAGCCAACTCAACAAATAACTTAATAACACAACAGCCAACTCAACAAAGAACTTAATGACATACAGACAACTCGACAAAGAGATGTTTTCTGAAGAACACAACAGCCAACTCAACAAAGAATGTGACACATTATAAGTTAACAGCAATAGCCAAACAAGACAAGAATAGACAAACAAGACAAGAATAGACAAACAAGACAAGAATAGACAAACAAGACAAGATTATGAAAATCTCAAACTTGTACAAATACTGGAGTTAATTCAGTGGATTGAGGGGCCTTTGAAAAGAAAAAAATTGTGAGGTACTAGATGTGCAAATGAGCTGTGCTGTTGAGGGTTGACCTCATGTTCAAAAGAAACAAGCTTAATAAGGTTCTATCTGATATGCAATATTGCAGATGAACCATACTGTTCTGACAGTAGTTTTGATTATTTAAAATGTTTAGTAGTTCAATTTATAAATTAAATTGATAAAATCTAGATTTGATATCATTACAAGTGTATTATATAAGAATAAATATATAAAAATATAACCAAATGGAAGTTTGTATTGAAAAAGATGCAAAAATTGACTTCTTCAGACTGCAATAAACCCCATCTATTATAATCAACCATTAAGTTTCAGCTATTTTCTATCAAATTGTACTACATGTACCTCTCTCTATACAATACTTAGATTAAGATTGATTCAAGTCCAATTTTCTTCTTCCCACTGGCATTATTTGATATAAATAAAGTTTAATCAATTTTTAATTCAACAATAAATTATTCCACTTTTCTTTAAAAAAATGTAATTTTTCAATGACAACTGCAAGGCATATATCTTACTATTTATAATTAAGGCGCCCAAACAAAGTTTGGCGACTTATTGTTTTTGCACCGTTTCTTATTATTATTATTATTCTTCCTCTTCTTCTTCTTCCGGCCATGAACTTGTCCAACCAATTTCTCAAAGACCGTTGGTCCAATCTTAACCAAACTTCACACGAAGGTTGATCCCCATCTCCTTCCCCAGAGGCCGAGGTAAAATGCCCATGGGGTCATTAGGGGAGGGGCAGGAGGGCGGGGTCTTAAAACAATAATGCTCAATTTTGCTATTTATACTATATTTTGTACTATAAAACCATATATATTCATGATCGGTGTCTCGAGATGTACAAGTCTGTATCGCAAGATTTTCCCGGGGGTATCAGGGAGGGTGGGGATGGGTGGGGCAGTGTGCTAACTTTTAAACGATTAAGATCCCCACCCATAAACTATATATTTTCTGGTTCTACATGAAAAGTTGAATAGAGTGATACTAAAGAAAGTCCCATGGGGTCATTCTTGATGGAGAGTGGGGATGGGTGGTGATGGGCGGGGCTTGGTACTAACTTTTAAATGGTTGATATCCCCATCCTGAAATATATTTTTTCTGGTTCGGCTTTTAAAGTTGAATAGAATGATACTGCAGAAATAAAAATGACGTTATTCCAGAGGAGGGTGGGGACAGGCGGGGCTGGGTACTCACTTTTGAACAGTTGAGATCCCCACCCCTAACATATATATTTTCTTATTCTTTATGAAAAGTTGAATAGATTGATACTTAAGTAAACCCATATGGTCATTCAATAGGAGGGTGGGGACAGGTAGGTCTAGGTACTAACTTTGAGATCCCCACCCTCAAACTATAGTTTTCTTCATGGGATGGTTGCTATCATTTTATTTAAGAATTAAAACAATTAGCATGAATTTTCATTGTTTAGGATACTTAAGTAATCACTGATCTATGTCCAAAAGCTCTCAAGCTAAATCTGTTTTTATAAGCAACGCTAATGGTCAGTTATCCCTGGGGCATGATTCATTCAATTCAATAGAGTAGCTGCATTTAGTTGTCAATATGACATTATATAGGTAAATGCTTGGATTAATTTAAAATCAACACATCATTAGCTCATCAAAACAACAGGTTGTGATATTGGGTATAGGTGATGTCAATCAACTTTGCCTATTGTTTGAATTTCAACCAATTGGATTCATGTACTACTTCTATATATAAAATTAAATCTCAATATTACAAGTTTAAAATTCTCGATTTTTATTTGTTTGGGCGCCTTATTTGTAATGATGCATCCATCATTACATTAGTACTCGTTACATTTTGTCTTATTTTCAAGGTTTTGTAATTAAAGCAATTTTCTTCATTCATTAATGCATATAGCCAGATTTCATAGATGAGTTAGTATTTAGGATTTTTATAGCCTTGAGATATATTATATCTCATTGTTTTACCATGTGAATGCATTGTCTTATATCATTATTAATTTCTATTGGGGTGTTTTGCGATAATTCTCCCAAAAATTAACTGAGACAAAAGAATTACAAAAGAGAAATTTGTTTATTCAATTAAAAATTCCTTTTTGTTACATTGTAATCATGTCTGACCCAAGACTTGAAAGTGGGCAGTGAATGTTCTTGTGCCAAGCAATCTGCATTACAAAATGAAAGTAAAGGTTCTTTCAGATGGTGTTTAACTTAAAATAAATGAGGTTCCTTGTCACGACAGGCATGGCACGATAAAGAACCCTGCTGTATAATGCCATCAGTTAAACACACAGGCAAAATTTCTGCACCTTCATCTATAGCTGGTGACATCTCAATATAAGTGAAATATTTATGACTGGAGCATTAAACACTATAATTCATCTCTTTGTTACATTGTAAAATAAACTGTAAATTTGAAAGAATTTTTTTATTTTTTTTTTTTATTTTTTTTATTTATTTTTTTTTTTTTTTTTGGTAAATTTGCAAGAGTAACAAGTCACAAAAATAAAATAATTAGAATATTTTATTTTGATATATATATATTACATCATTGGATGGAAATAATTGACGTATTCCAGGCCATGCCTATTATGTTCCAAAACTGTCTGCCATCACAAAGTACCAAAGTGGCATTATAGCAACTAATGACGTATTTGTGTCATTGACGTCATTAAATGGCATAATTCAGGACAAGTTTTTTATTCTTTTTGTGTCTAATTCAAGCATGCCGTATCTTTGTTGGAACATTGTGGGCGTACTTGGTGATCTGTCAATAAAAAAAATGCAAATGTAATGAAATAACAGTTCTCACAAAAATTAACTTTGGCTAAACAAATTTTCTAAATTACAATATAGTCATTATATATTTTAGTTGTATTTGCACCAAGTGGGTAGTTCCTAAATATAGAGAAGATGGTTTATTGCATTCATTATTAACAGATTACTTTACACTAGACACTGATCTGTGAACCATTCTGAGATTTGATTGAAAAAAATGACATGATTTAATTTTAAAGACAAATTTCCAGTTTAATTGAGTCTCTTTCACATGATCTCTTCATGTTTATTTCAACCTTTCTAAATTACAATCATTAATACAAGTTAATGGATTAATCAAGATGAATTCTGGGATATTTGTATAAAAATATTAAATTAATTTATCACATTTTTGTGCCAACAGTTCAAGTGAATAACTACTACAATATATTGATATTCCTGACTTGATCTCCTCAATAGGAAGGGCATAAAATTCAATTGTACTTTCCCCTTGAATGGTGTTAAAATGAAAATGGAGTTGACATGATGACTCGTCATATTATCTCCCCTGACAGTTTACAATTTCCTCATGAATCTTCAAACTTATAATGAGTTCATCTCCTTAGGATTTTTTGGATTACCAGCATTAGGATAAAGTTATCAGGAGACTGGATATCGAGTTCGAGAATTACCCACCATGTAAATCATTCTTCGGTTACAATCTGACATTTTTATTCAGAATATTTGATCAAATTTCACAGATATCAATTTTGAGATATCGCCCTAAAACACTGCTTATAATATTGATCAATCAATACGATTTATACCTTTAAACTCGTAATATTACACACAATAAACTTTTACGATCCACATTTACAAAAATCCACAAGTGAAGCAAAAACTGTTGTGATCTTATCCTGTTTTCATGCAATTTTACAACAATCTGATTTTTAAATCAGATATTTTATTTCTAAACTTTACGATTTTTTTCTGTCTTATCTTCAAATATCTGTTTCTACTCTAAGTGTGTTTTACAATTCCTGCTCGGTTTTGACATTCATTTTATCAGCGGAAAAACTCATTTTTGTCAATAGTGAATTGATTTTTACTCGGCTGATATGATTTTGTAGGAGTCTCATTACACCTATACAAAATGATTGTTTCCTGTAGTTATCCAACCATGCATTACCGTGGTAACAGAAGAGGAATTAGGGATTAATATAAACACATTAGGTTGTATAAAATTGAAAACCAAATTAGATTTAGTCATGCAATAAAGTAATCTTAGTGCCCAGATGACATAACATGTAAGTATGTCTAACACAGCAGACAAAACCAGAGTCCTAAGGCAAAACTGTCTCATAGAAGATAAGGCAAATACTCATTAGTGATTGCCAAGAATCTATGGTTCATTTACTTGTAGGTAGTTTTGTGTAGGATGTCAAAATTTGTGTAGGCTGAAAGGTTCATGTGAATTAGCCTTGAAAACCTTAATGGCCTCTGTCACATGTAGCAGGATAGTTATTTGCTTCTTGTGTATTTGTCACAGTAATGAAAAACCATAGTATGGAGTGGAGACGAGTTGTTTGTCCCAGTCAAGATTCTTTCACTTATATCAAGGAGGTGAGCTCATTGATAAGGATGAATTTGAATTCTCAGAGACAACCGCTGACCTTTAGCAATAAAACTAACTTTTTCACACTGGCCAAAACAGTGTTTGGATTTAGGCAGTGAGCATCACTGTGATCTGTTAGCCAATGCTAGATCACTCAGCCAATGAGTCATCTTGTCACAGTAGGAATCTGAGGCTTTTCAAAAACAATTGAATTGTTTTGAAATTGTTCTATTGTCATGACTGTCACACATTTGTACAACAAAGATTGTCTTGACCAGGCCAGTGTAGAATACCATTACTCCACTAATATTTAAACACCCAGATCTGATTTCCTGTCTATACTACTGGTGATTTAATCTTTAAAGAAGTGTGTATTTTAACACCATTTCAAACATTTAATTTAGAATTTTAAAGTGGTCAATTCTGTTATATCTCATAATTACTGAGAATTTCATGAAAAGCCATTAAAATTTGAATTTTTCATATTTGGCAATTTGGGCCAATATCCCTCTGAAAAATCTAGCAATTCAAGTTTCTTTCACACATATTTACTCTACATCTTCAATATGTTACAATTTTTGTTGTTCTGGTTTTAACTTTTACTGGTCAGATAACCAAGTTTCCTCATTTCAGCATGGTCATTTTTGTCATTTTTTGGGGGTTACTCAATTCTTTTCTAATGTTAAATTTTCATAACTTTCTAAATATGCCGTAGTTAAACCAAGTATATTGAGGTGTTAAGCCATAACATGTGGTTTAAGTATTTCTTTATTATAGACTTCAAAAATAGGCTAGCTAGCAGACGACGGGAAGTAATCAAACAAAGGGAGGTAACTCTCAGTATAGAAAAATGGTCATTTAGTTGTATGATCTAAATACATGTATCTCACTTTGATTGTTGCCCAAGTTTTTAATTGACATCAATTAATTATTGAAAAATTAATAAGATGTGATTTTTAAGAAATTCTCAATAATTATGAGGTATATTGTATTTCAACAATATATACAGTTGAACCTGTCTATAAAGGTTGCCAAAGAGAACCAATAAAAATGGCCTTTATGGGTAGATGGCCTTTATATACAAGTTCAAATAATATCAATAAAGAAAAATTTGGATACAATTCTACTAGCCTTTTTAAGCAAGATGCCTTTGTATAGAGGTGGACTTTAAGGCAAGTTGGACTGTATAGCAATCTGGGTAACTGAGTTAGTAGAACACTTGCCTATAGTGTGGTAGATCCTGGGTTTGATCCTCTGTCTGACCCAGCATTTTTTTCTCTTTCCTGTTACAATTTAGTGGTCATGTGACCTTAGAAGTGATGGACTGGCAACTGCAAGCCATACAAGGTTCTTCAGGGGGGATTTGGGTGAGATTTCCCTTGTTGAACCTTAGAGAACTAAAACATAATAGAGGAGGAATGAAGCAGTCTGGGTAGCTCAGTTGGTAGAGCACTCTCCTATAGTGCAGAAAGTCCTGTGTTTGATCCCTAGTCTTACCCTGCATTTTTTACAACTGTTAAAATTTATGACTTATGTTCTGTCTTTTACAGGTGTCAGTTTGATTATATAGAAATCAATGATGTTAACGAATCAGGATCCAAGTCACTGGAGCAGAAATATTGTGGATCGGACACTCCGGCAGAATTTGTCTCCCGTCAACACAAAATGGAAATTGTCTTTTTTTCAGACTCTACCAAAAATCTACATGGTTTTATTGGACATTATGAGTTTCTTTCAGATAGTAAGTATAATGACAATAAGTTAAAACTAAAATGAGATGGCATTTGAAGAGTATCCTCCAAACGAACCCCAACTTGGAAATCCAGTTTTTTCCTAACCATGTGCATGATCAAAATATGAATAGCCAATGTCAAGTACATGTACTCTGCTTAAAGGCTGATCCTGTGAAGTTTCATAAAGATCTGTTAAACAGTTTTTGAGAAAAGTGACAGATTAAATGTTGTCGGAAGAAATGGACTAAACACTATATGCCCCACCCCACTTCATTTGTGTGACATAACTATATGTACTGGTATATATACCACCAAATACCATCTAAAGTCATCATGTTGGTATAGAGTTTGATTTTTAATTTCATACCTTGATATTAAAGTTTTCCCTTTTCAATTTTGCATCAGAGAACAGATATTTCTGTCAATGAAATAAACCCTTTGCTGCATTTCTTCAGTTTTTTTCCCTTTTAAAATCATCAAATGTTGACCTTTGACCCCAGGTCATATGACTTGGTGACATTATTTGACCTTCAAGAAATGTAATTTAATTTTGCCAAGTCATGTTCAACAATTTGATACCTAAGTCTCCTTACTTTGTAGTAGAGCTGCAAATACATGCAGTCCCAAAATAAAGTTCATATATGACTATAAATTTACCAAATTTTTTCAATCTGCAAAGGATTAAATGATCAACGCATTAATGATCTTATTTGATGCAGTTTCTGGTTATGCAAACTGTTCTTAAACATGTGAATTATAAATTCAAACTGCTTACATGACTAGAACTACAGACTTCACCATTGATAACTAAAAGTGTGGGACTCAAAATATACTCAAACATATAATATTAGGTATAAAACTGGAGCGTGGAGTGGACTAATTGTGCTTTATACTTCAGTCAAGATTCTTTCATTTATATATTCATATAAACTGACACTTCACTCTGACAATACTTCATATAAACTGACACTTCACTCTGACAATACCTCATATAAACTGACACTTCACTCTGACAATACCTCATATAAACTGACACTTCACTCTGACAATACCTCATATAAACTGACACTTCACTCTGACAATACCTCATATAAACTGGCACTTCACTCTGACAATACCTCATATAAACTGGCACTTCACTCTGACAATACCTCATATAAACTGGCACTTCACTCGAGCAATACCTCATATAAACTGGCACTTCACTCTGACAATACCTCATATAAACTGGCACTTCACTCTAGCAATACCTCATATAAACTGGCACTTCACTCTGACAATACCTCATATAAACTGGCACTTCACTCTAGCAATACCTCATATAACTTACACATAAATAAAAAAAATGAGCATGTACAAGTACTTAAAGATACCAAAAAGGAAGTGTTGTTGAAGATACAATTTCCATATCAATAAATCCTACCATATATGTCTGGAACTAGCTATAAAAATTTACCAATCAACATAAGTCTGATATTCCAATATACAAACAATTTATATGCTGTTTTTATGCTGTAGAAGCTCCTAAATGAAGACAAAACTTGTCATAAATATGTGATATTTTATACGGTTTTAACATCCATTTATTGAGTTGTATTTATCATATATATAGCATTTTTGTCTGAATATTGCTGTATTTGTCTCTGAATATCGCCGTATGTCTGAATATTGCAATAAATCAAAGTTTTACTTTATTGGTCTTTTGCAAACTAGCTTTTTATATCATTTTATCTATTGACCAGAAATGAATATTGCCTTTGGTACAAATAATTTTCTTAATTATAAACACATATTGTACAGAAGCAATTATATGTGTCTGAAGAGACGCCTTCATATCATAGACACTACAAGCCGTCAACATGTTAGGGGGACCAGTCACTGGTACAGAGGTCTAAAGCTCTATTTGGCTTGATTCAGCCTAATTTACCCCATCCCCAACCCCCCCCCTCCCCCCACCCCATCAAAGAGAGAAGAGGGTATTAAATTTGATTTTTTATCTGTCTACCTTCTTTCTGTCCTTCCAGCTGTCCATCTGTCTGAAATTCTTGTCTGTGCAAAGTCTCCAAAACTATAATGAATGAACTATTTCATGAAACTTGGTGCAAAGCATCGACAGTGATAGTTGATGTGCATATCATTATCCAAGTTGGTTTGCTCATTTGCCTGGGAGTTATGACGTTTGAACATAAGTGCAAATCACTAACAAAATCTGCTGGTTGGGGCCTTATTCACTGAATTTACTTTAGTTTTTAAGACAATCCTATTTGTAGCTTTAAAAATGCTATAAAAAACAAGTTTGTTGGTAATTTTTTTTAATTAAGTACATCAATTTATGGCTCAGCCAGGGTTTGATACCCTCCAAATTTGGGGGGAAAATTTTTTTCATTATGGGTTTTTCCCTGTGAGTACACTTTGGTGGGTACCCTATTCACAGAAGGAGTCTAATTGTGTGCACCATTTTTAACATTAATATTGTATAAGAAGAAACATTAGCCATAGAAAACTTTGGGGGTTTTGATCTTCTTAACTATTTGGTGGTAAGAATTGTTCACTGTATCAACTGTAGGTAAAGTGTACAATTAAGGGAAATAAGAAATTTTGCTTAGAAGATACATTCGCGGTACAAGTGTCACCATGAAAATCACAGATATTTCTTCTTTGCGAATGTTTCTTTTATACAGAAGAAGTTACAAAGGAAAAATACTATTCCACCTACCCACCAACCACCCATAAAAAATTTCATAGAAACATAAGACTGAGTAAACATTTATTATAAACAAGACAAAAAATTCCTTATTTATTCTGCAACAACAACAGTGTTATGTAATTGGAAATATTTTGTATACTGTAATTCTATAGATGATCGGTAAAGTTTGGCTATAAGCCATAGGGATATAGCTACTTGTATAAGGAATTCCATTAGATTTTTATTGATTTGGTTACAGTTTCTTGACTTTTTGGTGTTATAGAATTGATTACAAACTCAAAACATTTAAATGTAATGAATAAGAAAGTATAGGCAAACAACAATGACCTGTCTGCTTGACCTTTGATATAAATATTTATTGTAAGCAGGTGAAATTATGTATAGGGAATCCAAGCGTTTATTTTGTTCACACATTGGGAAACACTAGTTGCATATGTATAAACTAATCCTAACACTGCACATGTATTGGGTAGACCCTTCCACACGAATATTCCTACTGAAAGGTCAAACCGACAGGTCCATGTTGTTTGGCTATAATATCAATGTATTCATAGCTGTTTCCTTTATCCAACTAAACAGCTCAATTGTTGATATTGTATTACTTGTATTAATACAAATAATTGTATTACTTGTAAATGAATGAGTGATATTGTAATTTTCAAACTCAGACAAAATATTCATATAAACAGCAACAAATATTTATTTTCATTTACATATTATTGTATCAGGTTAGGGTACTGAAATACTTTATCATATTGACCAATACTTAACAAATATGAGTTCTTTTCATACCAGTATTTTTTGTCATTGCACAGTGAATTTGACATTTCTGAATAATTAAAGCATGATAAAATAGGTTTTCATAATAGGATCCTGAATTATATTTAAAAAAATACTAATTTGAATTTTTGAGCTATTTAAATTGTATTTAAGGAATAAATGTGTTGCAGCAAGGGAGGGAAAATGTAATGGTGTTTATGCCCAACGTAAAATTAATTCACTTATTGGTGTATTGAGGTAGTAAGTTCTGGATAATTGGAGCAAATTAAGGTATAGGAAACATAATACTTACTGCCTAAGATGGCTTACAAACTTTTCTCACCCTCAGAAGCACTGTGATCTTTAAAGCCTCTGAGTTAGACCCCTGATTAATAACACACTTACTTGTGATACTGTGCCTTAATTGCATTGAATGAAAATGATTTAGAATATAAAATTTAAAAATTTATTTTTTATACAGATTGGCACCCATTTGGTCCTTCAACTATTGGTTGTGGTCCTGGATATTTGACTGGTCACAGTGGAGTAATCACCTCACCATATTATCCTAACAGCTTTCCAAAAAATAGTCATTGTTACTGGATAATAAAGGTTAAAGAGAAAGAAAAAATACTTATACATGTGATGGACCTGGATCTTTCCAGCAGTAGTAGGTTAATCTGCTTTATACTTAATGGAGAGAATGGATGGATGGATGGATGGATGGATGGATGGATGGATGGATGATTGGATGATGGATGGATGGATGGATGGATGGATGATTGGATGATGGATGGATAAAAAACAAACAAATGAATTAATAGATGAATAGAAAAAAATATCTATTTGATATGCCCAATATATTGAACATGGATTCTCAACTCATTTTTTGTTTTTGTTTATTGCTAAAACAGTATTTACATCTTTAATGTAAGAGTAAGAGTTATATGAACCAATATGGTGTTTCACCCTTCACAAAGAAACTTTATTATCATGTGTTCATGACTGTATGGAAACCTTGTTGTTGAAGATAGACATTTGCATTTTCAGTCAGGTGCATAGATACATTTTGTATTTTCAGCAGGTAGTGTACAGATACATTTTTATTTTCAGTAGGTGTATATACATTTTGTATTTTAGTCAGGTGTAGATACATTTTGTATTTTCAGTCAGGTGTAGATACATTTTTATTTTCAGTCAGGTGTAGATACATTTTGTATTTCAGTCAGGTGTAGATACATTTTGTATTTTCAGTCAGGTGTACAGATACATTTTGTATTTCAGTCAGGTGTAGATACATTTTGTATTTTCAGTCAGGTGTAGATACATTTTGTATTTTCAGTCAGGTGTAGATACATTTTGTATTTTCAGTCAGGTGTAGATACATTTTGTATTTTCAGTCAGGTGTAGATACATTTTGTATTTTCAGTCAGGTGTAGATACATTTTGTATTTTCAGTCAGGTGTAGATACATTTTGTATTTTCAGTCAGGTGTAGATACATTTTGTATTTTCAGTCAGGTGTAGATACATTTTGTATTTTCAGTGGTGTACAGATACATTTTGTATTTTCAGTCAGGTGTAAGATACATTTTGTATTTTCAGTCAGGTGTAGATACATTTTGTATTTTCAGTCAGGTGTAGATACATTTTGTATTTTCAGTCAGGTGTAGATACATTTTGTATTTTCAGTCAGGTGTAGATACATTTGTATTTACAGTTAGGTGTAGATACATTTTGTATTTTCAGTCAGGTGTGATACATTTTGTATTTTCATCAGGTGTAGATACATTTTGTATTTTAGTCAGGTGTGATATTTTTGTATTTTCAGCCAGGTGTACAGATACATTTTTACAGTTCTTCAATGGGTTTGCTATACCAGGTATGCTAAGAGATGAACAATATTGTGGAAATCTAAATACCCTGGACCAAACTACAGAATTTATATCTACTTCTGACAGAGTTGTAATAAGGTGAGACTGTTAAAGTCAATAATAGAATAGAATAATGAATTTTGCGAGTTTGTACCAGTGCTTATAAACTGCTGTCAATATGGCACACCAATGATGCTGACATACATTAAGCAAAACAGTAAAGATCTCAGACAAGAGTTGAAACCAAAATGGTGAGACGAAGGCTATCTTACATTTTTACCACTTAGCTGTCACTCATGCTTAATCAATGCTTCAGTGGGAAAGTGATCTCAAGCATTACCTTATGGATGATGTTATAATACCAATAGTGGCAGGTCTTAACGTGAGAACGTTGTTACATTTTGTTTACAGAAGATGGGCATTCCATCACTGAACTCAGACCACCTTATTATAAGTGAAGCAATCTTGACTAGGGCACAAAACACCATTACTTAACTCAACTTTCTTCCAGCCACCAAGGCATGGGCATGAATAAATACTACAGCTCAGTCCATTTAGTTGTTTATAACATATATATTTTATTGTGTGTTGAGCACTACATTTTACTGTATATATTTAATTTTGCCACATCTAGGTTTGAGACAGGAAACAGTGATTATGGCAGACATCAGGGATTTAAACTTGTATGGACAGCTGTAAAACTGGTTTCAACTACAGGTAAAATTATAAAAATGTGGGATAACTTGTCAGGAATTCAAAATTGTATAATGAATCATGCATAAAAAGGAAAAAAAACTGCAAGAAATTGACCATTCACCTAAACAATATTTTAAACTGGAGATGTTTCAATCAGTTGGCTGGTCCAAATGATAGCATTTATTTTCTTATATCAAGGAAGTACATTGTTTGAATGGTGGAGGAAACCAGCACTCAAATAAAACATTATTGGCTATTCGTCCTGACTAAGTTGAAACAGCTCGGTGATGAGTTGAATTTTATTCAAACTCGGCCCAGCATCAAGTAGATTATATGTCATACATCATCCATGATTCTGAGTAAATTGTAAAATAGAATTCTAAAATAAAATTAAATGGCATCTTTTCCTAGTGTTAAGTAAAACTGCTTCACAGAGTACATAACACCTGATTACTTGGCATAGTGCCATTAGCTGTTTGAAAAGTTTTATCTGAGCCCTGTTGATTAGCCTTTGGTAATGATTGAAAGACACTGTGTCCCATTAGTGCCACTATTTGTTCATTAAGGTCAGTGTGGCAGTTTAATTATACAGCAATATGTATACATGTATTGCTGATATATCCTTCAAGGATAACTGGAAACCATTACATAGAAAGGGGAATAACTCTATTAGACTTGAAATTTCAATTTTGAATTTGATATCCATTTTTCCAGTTTCTGTTCAGATATGTGACTTTTGTTTGAATGTCCAGATATAAAACCTGATTGTTAATTCATCTGTTTTTGTATGTTGTAGAGCCATGTGATGGATTTTTATGTACAGGTAGCCAGGAATGCCAGATATAAATCCGGACTGTAAAATCCCTTTGTTACATTTCTGTATAAATAAAGAACTAAAATGTAATGGTCTGCCCAACTGTGGACCGTTTGATGATACAGACGAAGAAGAATGTAAGTTTAACATATCACAGTTTTGTTAGTGCTCCTGCATCATATGTTGATAAAATTTATGTCATATAAATTTGTAAATGCATAAGTGATCTCATGTTAGAGCTTTTTTTTTTTTTTTTTTTTTTTTTTTTTTTTTTTTTTTGATACCAGGAATAACTGAATTTGGTATCAACAAAAAATTGACCACCTGCATTGACCTTTGTTGTGTGTTCATCCAGGAGGCTTTTCGACCTACATACAATGTATTAATTTTGGAGACACCATTGACATAGTGGTTTTAGATCACATTTACTCTCACTGCCAAGGTTTTGTTATTCAATCTGGCAGATCTTTAGTGTGAGAACTTCAGTTTGCTTACAAAAGTTAGTTATTTTTTCTGGTACTCTGGTTTCCTCCACCACCCCAGATCTGACCACCTGGATTTAAGTGAAAGAATCTTTCTAAGGTTAAAAACCTCACTGCAACTCTTAAAATGTCTGTTTAAAGGGGCATAACTCCAGCAAACCAAACATTTTTAGAAGTGAAATATACTGTGGACAACTTTGGTAATTTTTTATTGTAATATTTATTATTTTCTTTTTTCAGGTTTAAGCAAGTTTATTTGGATTATCATATATGCCTCTATACCAGCTTTTTGTTTAATTATTATTGTTATAGTAACAATATACTGTTTTAGACGTCACAAACGGAAAAAATTACATGTCACAAAAAATGAATTACAGCGAAAACAACAAACTCATTGGATTTCACCTCATATACGCAGCTTAGAAAACAGTCCCAATACAGCTCGTTCTTCTACAGCTGCGGCTGCTATACATACAACCTCATTTATAACCAATAAAAATGAAGACTCGGACACCGAGGAAAATAATAAAATAAAAGTTAGAAATAAAGAAGACATCATAAATAAAGACATTGTTCAAAATTTATTAGGTAATGATATACAACAAAGTAAACCGCCATCTGGTGGAGAAAATCAAAAACCTGGGACAATCCGTGTCCATTTTGATTTACCAGAAGCTCAGAATTTTAAATCTCACCAGAAACGTTCATCCTATCATCTTATGCAAGAACTCAATCTAGAGGAAGCTAGTAATGTGATAATTGCTGATATTTGATGTTGTCATGGCAACGTCACCATTGTTTTTGTTGATATTACATTAGTTATCTTCTCTTTGATAGAGAGTCAATTTTTATGAGTCATTCCGAAGTAATTTTACATATACGCGGAAAAGTGTGAGATATACAAGTGTTTTAATTTCATTGTTTGAAAATACATAACTCATGGCAGCACCAGAGTAGACCATTTAGCAGTTCTATTAAGAGTTGAGTTTCAATAAATGTACTTCTCATGAAATTTTTTCCACTGCACAAGCATTCCTTGTCAATTTGACAGGTGTTCTAATTATAAAGTCACAACCAGCTGTTCTGGAAGATGTGTTTGTCTAGTCTGTCACTTATGAGAATTTGACCAGTGAAATCATTTATTGATTGCTTGATGGATGTGTGAAAAAATAAACAGCAAATGATTGATTTAGTATAGACAAACAACATTGACCTGTCCACTTGACCTTTCATTAGGAATATTCATATATGATGATCCACTCAGTACATGGGTATTGTTAAAATTCACAGTTTTTACTTAAATAATATATGTTTCTCATGATGTAGACAAAATAAACCTTTTATATATATATATAAGTACTGATCCAGCTCATAAATAACTTTTAAATGAAAGGTCAAGTTACAGGTCAACGTTGTTTGCCCATACATGTGTGAAAAATAGATTGAGTGAATGTGTGAAAGATAGATTACTTTTATGTGTGAATTTGCTTTTAATGAATAAATGTGTTTGTTAAACTGCTTTGAAGATAAATACATCATGCAACTATGTAGATAATAACTTTATTTCAAATGTAGTTAGAAATGCTCAATTTTAAATCATTATTATTTATTTGTAAATCTGTATTTGAAAATATGTTATTATAGAATTTAATCAAAAGATGGAAAATATTTTTTCATTATTATAAAAAATTATAAAACAATTCACATCAATTGCCATTAAAACAAAACTAACATTTTCTTGTCATTAAAACATAGATGATGACCATTGTAATTGACATATCACTAGCCATGCCCACAATGTTGCGACAAATGGCCGGATGCTTGATTTACATGCAAAAAGAATAAAAACTTGGCCTGAATTGTGCCATTTAATGACGTCACTTACACTACTATGTCATTAGTTGCCGTGATGCTGCTTTGGTACAGTGATGGCGGCCAGTGTTGCAACATTTTGGCCCTGGTTGGCGATACGTCAATTGTCAAACATTCACGAGCACAGTCCCTGATGATATCGAAGTGAGATGGCCACAGTCTCTGATGACATCAATGTGATTGTCAAACATTGATGAGCCCAGTATATGATGACATCATGGTGAAATGAGCACAGTCTCTGAGGACATCTTTGTGATTGTCAAACATTGATGAGCACAGTTTCTGATGACATCATAGTGATTATAAAACAGTCAATGATGAAATCATTGTAATTGTCAAACATTGAGGAACACAGTTTCTGATGACATCATAGTGATATGAGCATTGTGTTTGTGTGTACTGCATTGGTGCACAGCACACACAGGTGGACATTTATCAATAGTTGATACTGATGGACAGGCGATTTGTCAAGTTTCTATTTCTAGTGCTTACCAATTGTTTGTAGATTTTTTGTCAAAACTGACATTTTTCCATTTTTTGCTCACCTGACCGAATGGTCATGTGAATGGTCATGTGAGCTTATGGCAAAGCCCAGCTTGTATATGTGTACATGCATGCGTGTGTGTGTGTGTGTGTGTGTGCATCGTTAACACCTACCTATTTTAGACATTTCCTCTGAAACTACGAGACAGATTTAAATGAAACTTGGTGAGAAGTATATATGGGCCGGTGCAACTCAGATTTATTCGTGGCGTTGCCATGGCTACCATGACTAGGTCAAGGTGAACTGGGGTGCAAAAATCTTAAAAAATCTTCTTCTCCGAAACCAATGATTGGAGAAAAAATCTGATGTGATATTTGGCTTCTCTAGTTTCTGCTTTAATCATAATAATTTAGCATATTAAGGATTTGAAAATTTATAAAGTTCATAGCTTGTACAGAACTTTGGAAGACAATGACATTTATGGTATTTTTTCCATCAATAAATCCTTATTAGGTAATTTATTCCAAGGACAAGATACACTCTTGTACATATATAGTAAATGAAATTTTATTTTTTAATTGTATATTCATCTGATGTACATTTACTTAACAATTTTATCATGTATATGGTTTTGGTGTTTTTCTGGGCACTTCGGTTTCCTCCTCCATTTAAGAACTGACCACCATGATATAAGTAAAATAATTTTGACTGGGGCACAAAACAACCATTACACCACTCAACCATCCCAGAACTGACCACCATGATATTAGTAAAATAATTTTGACTGGGGCACAAAACAACCATTACACCACTCAACCATCCCAGAACTGACTACCATGATATAAGTAAAATAATTTTGACTAGGGTACAAAACAACCATCACACCACTTGCCCATCCAGAACTGACTGCCTCGATATATAATTAAATGAAATAATCTAGACATAATGGTAATAAATTAAAATAAAAACTGTTAAAGCGAAAACCTGAATAAATGTGTATAAAGAACATCTGATTATATACTGGTAGTCCTTATTTATTAAGTCCCATGAGTGATCTTTATATACAGGTTTAACTGTATTTAATATTATCTGTATTCCTTACATTGCTCAGATAAAATAACTTTTATACAACTGCTGATCTTTATTTGAATAGTTATATATGTTTTATAGAATAGATTTATATTGTCTCAAATTGCTAGCTGTGCAACTTAGAAAAGTGAAATGATCTTTTAATGAAAATTATATAAGAACATCATGTTCAAGGGAGATAACTCTCCCTAATTTGACTTTACTTGAATTAGTCTACTTCATTTATTGAAAAGGCTGCCCTCTTCATGAAGTCTTACAAAGGAGTCTGAAAATTTTCTTTGTGAGCAGGTGCTTGGTTAAAGCTATTACCCCAGCTACCACCACTTCTCCACCTCCCGACATTCCACAACACCCTTGATTTGACAAATTTCAGTCATTAACTGCAAGTAACCTTAAAGTTTATTTTCATGATATTCATGATGTACTTATGAACCATGACAATAAAGTGCATGAAAATAGGATTTCATACAGTATTAAAGATCAAGACATGGACTGGAAATCATGAAAATTTCATGCAATAATTGCTTTGTTCACATTCATTAAAATAAATGCTTCATGACATTAAAGTGTTGTACATTATTTAGTAACTGAGACAGATCATACCACCTAGGTTTGAATCTTATGTCGGCAGACCCTTTTGATCAGTTGACTTGTTGAAGGTTGGTTGTTTTCTCTGGGTACTCTGGCTTACTCCACTATTCCAGAACTGACCATCTTGCAATTGATAATGGTGAAAGACTTTTGACTGGGGTATAAAACAGTATTTCTGCACTCAACTCTTAAAAACTGAAAAAATGATAATTGGTACCTAAAATTAAGGTAAAGTTAAACCTTAGTTGAGGATTGATTATTAAATCTGAGGATCTTCTAAAACACAAATAAATTGTTATAATAAAAGCTGTATTCCATGTCTTATCATCCAGGTTTTACTGTATATACCGGTACATGTATATTCATTATAGATATATACAGAAGTTTTACAATGATTCTGTGTGTAATTTTAATCTGTACTTGTTTTTATATGTTTTATGATTTTGACATTGTTTTGAATATTTTTTAAATAAAAGAATTAAAAAACCGAGTTATTTATTAGAAATTTTTCTTATGTTTTGCTTTAAAGAAGTCAAGATTTTTTCTAGAAAATTCCATTTTTAGTTGATAAGTTTATGCCTTTTCAGTGCAGCTCAGATAGTGTGCAGAATTCTTAATAATACAATGTGACATGGGTTCCAGTTTATAAGGTCTTGGACATCGGAAGGGTGTGTACAGTATCTTTTGGCTTTTATACTAACTTATTCATGTGAGAACAGTAACTTGCTACCTGGTGGATTGGATGGCCAAGTGGTCAACTGATTTATGTCTCACAGCACCTCTACATGTCTAGCCACCTAGGTGTGAATCCCACTCCAGCAGATCCTGGTGTGGTGAAATGTGTTTACTTGCAGCAAATCAGTGGTTTTCTCTGGGTACCCAAATTATTTAGGTGGCACCACATCAATATAAATAAAACAATCTTGACCAAGATGTAAAACACTAGTATTACTCTACTCTTCTCCACTCAATTTTGAAATCATCCCTCCATCCCCAACCCCACCCCATACCTTAAGCAAAGGTATTAATTAAATATTAAGTGAAATGATTACAACCCTAGAAAAGAGAATTAAAGTAACAAAGATGTAAGTGGAATTATTGCTGCCATAGAATAGGGGACCTTATTAGCCCATAAAAGAAAATCTTGCTGTAACATCAGTGACCATAACATAAATAGAATGATTATTGCCCTATGAAAGTAAATTTTACTAACAATAAAAAAAGTGCATTGATAACAGCCCTAAAAAAAGGACCTCACACAGTAGCCATAAAAAATTTTAGTTTTGTCAACAGAACTTTTTTATATTTACCCTCTATATTATGATGTAGGGGCCTCCATGGCTGCTTATGGTTCACAGTGCCTCTCATTGCAGGTTTGAGTGGAGTTGAGTAATGGTATTTAAGGTTCCAGTCAAGAATATTTTGCTTATATCAAGATGTCCCCAGCTATAGGCAAAATGCAAAAAATTTACCAATGTGTTGTGCTGATGGCATTATATAGCAGGGTTCTTTATAGTGCCAAGCCTACCATGACACTGGACCTCATTTATTTTAAGTTTCCATCCCAAAGAACTGTGACTTTCATTTTGTAATGCCAAGTGCTTGGTGAAAGAACAGTCACTACCCACTTTCAAGTCTTGGGCCAGACCCAGACAGGGTTTGAACCCATGATATCCCACATACTGAGCAAGCATTCTACCAACTGAGCTACCGCAGTGGTTTTCTCAAGTTTGACACCCACTCATATGTTAGTGTAAGGATGTTTGTTGTTGGTCAGTGGTTTTCTCTGGATACTAGTTTCCCCTACAATTGTAGAACTGACTGCCCAGATACAAATGAAAGAATCTTGACTGTAGTGTAAATGTCATTTCTCCACTCATTTTTATTTCTTCAACAAGATTCACTATGACAAAACAATCAACTTTTATTTATAAAAGTTGTAAATTAAAAATTTTGTTCTTTAAATACCACCTAAATACTTTCCATACCAAATTTGGTTTAAATTTGTTTAGCACTTAACAGAAAACTTAAAATTTAGTCTAAAACACCTTATTACAAGCAAAAAGTAAAAATGTACAGAAACCTCTATTACCATACTCATGTAAAATACCCTGAGTAGCTAAAATTTCAACAAAATATTGAAATTGGCACATAAACATATCCAATGGCTATTCATAGCCTAAGAGACATAGGTTTTTGCTCTTCCTAAAATTACAGCCATCTTAGATTTTGAATGACTATGTCAGATATTTTAAATTTTATCACCAAAGGATCTTCTATACCAAATTTGGTTAAAATTGGCCTTGTGGTTTCAGAGGAAAATTAAGATTTAAATGTTTAAGGATCCATGCACACAGACAAATAATGATACATTGTATATACCATGTCTGGTGAGGTTGAAAAAAAACTTGAAAAACTTGTAGTACTTCAGGTTTTTTACCCAGAATATTTAATATTAATAATATATATTCATGAAAAGCAATTGATTGTGTATTTCTGATATTAAATAAAAGATATCTAGAAGTTTAAATTCTTCAAAAAATGGAAGAAATCATTTTGTGTAAAGTGATAGAAGTGAACAAAGTACTTGGCAATAGCTTTTACTGTAATGTAACCAATAACATGAAAACAACAAACAAATAAAACAAGACTATAGAACCTCTAACTTTGGACAGATACTGGGATTTAGTGACAAAAATGGTGTCCAGTGTAAAATTTATCAGTATGAAGAAACATAACATCTTGAATTCTGAATTTTATGGTTTTATTTAATCTGTTAATTATTATTAATTGTAACAACCCCTTAAATCAACAAAACAACAAAATAATAGATAAATAAATAAATTTAAAAATAACAATAAAAACAACAGGGACTGATATGTCAATAATTTTCCCATACACATGAGGAGGGATTTTATTCCAGACGTCAGCTGCTAGCTAATACAGGGCAATACATTTACTAGAATGTTATCAGATTCCTCCGACTAATAGATGGAGGTTTTCATTCCATGTATCCAGTACCAGTTCATGCTACATATAAGAATTAAGTGAAGTCACTGCACGGGGTCCCCAAAACCAAGCTTTTTTATTTGAATTAACGGGACTTGTATTATAAACTTCCCGATATCTCCCTTATTTCGGGATGGATTTTTATGAAATTTTCGCATTAAGCCGTATTTCTGTATGGAGAATAACATAATAAAAATCAAAATCATTACAGGTACTCTTTAAATTAAAAAGGTTTCGAAAAATGATGCAATTAATCACATAATTAAAATATTTCATTTTCGTTTTATTGGTGGTGTTCATCTAGTCAGTTAATATAAAAACTCAATGCACATTATAGTGTTTCATATTAGCAAAATTTCCACCCACAGGAGTCAGTTTCATAATTAAACTACTCTTAATATAGTATGGTTATTTTTTAAATTTTAATTATGAAACTGGTCCCTGTGATATATTTATACATGTCATGAACCAAATTTTATCTCCATATTTGATCAGGTAATATTCAATATTGTAAACGTACACCAGCGACATTTAATACAGTAATGTATTAAATGTCGCTGCGTACACTTACTATCTACACAAACCTAGATCCAATTTGGCATTTGGAACTTGGTAAACAACTTTATAAAAACTTTTTTGTTTTTCCATCAAAAATTAAGAATATATAGAAATACAACTTGATATGGTAAAGAATTTCATGAAAAATAGTATATTGGATTTTAATATTCAATTTGAAAAAAAAAGAAATTTTACCAAAATATCCGCTTTCTACACTATATCATACACTAACCCTACACTACATAGTCTAAAAAGGTGTACCTTTACTAGAAAGGAAAGTACAGTTACAAGAAGAATATTGTCATCTGTCAAAGGAAATTAATTTTAATCGTGATAATTTAGAATCCGCTCAATCGATCAGTGCATTTACAACATGAAGATATTACGTGTATTTCTATTGTTACTAACTGACATGCATTGATCACGCGTCAAATTGAATAAGCACAGACTCTCTCGTTTCATTCTGTACTCGTTTCTCCTTGTGTCAGTTCCGAACACGCCCCAGGTCAAGGACACGTGTATGGTGAGATGTTTACAATGAATACAATGTCAATGCAGATAGAGAGCAGCGGACAATAACAAAGTCATCGGTAAGGAAAAAACTATAACGAAAAAAAAAACCTCCAAAAACGTCTATGATAATGTTTTAAATTGCAATTTTGTCAAAGAGAGACGAAGTTAAGCCACTTCACCAACATGTCATATTTTTTTTGTCAGTGACAGTCACACCATGCAGCTGTCAGATTCTGATGATCCATGCATGTACATGTAGCATGTAGGATATTATGTGTGAGTTACAACTAACTCCTGACTGATGTTAATTTAAATTGTAATTATTTAGCATAACAGACAAAAGCACAAAAGAATCATTCATTTTGACTGTTTTGTAACAAATTACAACATTATGTTCAGGCTACTGTACTGTCTTTGAAAATGCAAAATATATGATTTCATATTGGACATGGAAAATAGGAATTATTCGTTAACTTACAGGAACATGGTTTGACAAAAATCCTGAATTGATTCTAACAATGTATTCGGTTTTGTTTTCATTATTAATGCACCTCTATGGTAGACCAGTAGGTAGAGTGCTCGCTTATAATGTTGGAAGTCAGGGTAGTGACTTTTCTTTCCTGCGGAGCATTGGGTATTTAGAAATGAAAGTCTTGGGGGTTCTTTGAGGGAGACCTTAAATCTTAAATGCCAATGCCCCATGCCGTAGTAGGCATGGCATGATAGATAACCCTCCATGTACATTGCCCTGAGTGCATTGTAAGGGTAGAATTTCTGCCACTGCCTATAGCTGGTGACATCTTGATATGAGTGAAATATTCTAGTCTTGGATGTTAAACCCCATTCAATTAATTGATCAATCCTTTAATGCACTAAATATCTTTTTGGTGGATGTTGATGGTGGTGCCACTTTTGTGATGCAATGATGAAAGTAGAATTGACTGTTTACGTAGATACAACAAGGAGTAAAGAGAAGGGTTCCTCATAGGTTTGGTGGAGTTTTGTAGTGTTAATTAACTTCATTTTTTCAAAAATTGATAATTCCAAAATGCTTTTCACTATATTAACTATAATAATATTTATTTAGGCCTTCCCACCTGGGCCTAAATCACCTACATATATACAGTGGTCCCTTAATTCTTCTGTCATTACTTTGTCACAAAAAAATTCAACAATTGCAAACATGACCACAGATAATTTTGTTGCTTAAAAGAAGATAAAAAATAAGGATGGGTTTAAAATGGGGATTATTTGCCAAAACTTGGCTCATGTAATAAAGTAAATGAACTAAAATGGGAAGTGTAGTTGTGCATATCTTGAACCAAGATTCATTGATTTTTCCAGGAGTTATTGCCCTTTGTAGTTTATTTTCGTCCGTTACAGTTTGTACGCACTTGTTCTCCTAAACTGTCCATCCAATACTCATGATAGTCAGTGTGAAGTATAGTTGTGCATATTGTAAACCAGGTCCGGTCCATTAACTTTTCTAGGAGTTATGGCCCTTTTTAGTTTATTTATTTAGTCTGACAGTTAATGTTCAAACTTCTTACATATATAGTACATATTACACCGATGGGTAATCAACAAAACAAGAGCTATATTGGCATTTGTAAATACATCTATCATGTTTGATTGATGATGGCAACACTTTTAGGGTTGAAACAGTTAATTAGGACCCTTCAGTAGATCTATTTGTTTAGTAGTAGTGTTGAACAATTGGAATGTTTTCAGAAATAACCATCCAAAAATAATTGGTAGACTGAAATCTATTCATTGTTGAATTATTTGAAGTTAAGATTTTAGTGAACCATAATTTATTTCAATGAAACTCAATCATCAAGTGTATTTATATATTTAGCTTTATAGTATGGCTTAGTGCTATACCATGACCCTGTCAGTGAGGCTTTGTAAAAACAGTGGGGAATATTTCTTTAGACATGTTTAACAGGTTGCCTATCATGATTTTTAAACAAAGCATATTGTTTATTGCCATAAAAATGCAGCTAATTCCTCCCTTCCTTTTTCTGATTCAACTCTTTGAACTGACACCACCAGGTTCCACCCTGGGACTTGCCTGTTAGTCGGTCACTTCCCAGGGTTGGACAAGCCCCCAAATGTAACAGGAAAGGGTAAAATGCAGCAGCCAAACTAGGACCCAGAATCCAGAATCTTCCCCATACTAACAGAATGCTTTACCCACTGAGCTAATTGCCACATGTGGAGTCTTGCCTGCCACACATGCTTCCATGTCACAGGGCCTCTCATTGCCAAGGCTCCAACCCAAGAGAGAAAAAATGTCAGTTTGTTTGTTGTATGTTGGTGGTTTTCTCCATGCACTCTGGTGTCCTTCACCATTTATAAACTGACCCTCTTGATAAGAGTAGAAAGAATTTTGACATAAGTGTAAAACTTTATACTCTATTTTATAAATGGTAGTACATTGTATGGGCATAAGTTGCTCTGGTTTACTTACAGCTGGTGACATCTTGATTTGATAATTAATAAAATTTTCAACCCTAATGATTGAAGTAATTCAATTTTCTTTGAGTTGTAATTTTTGTGTCTCGATAAGATATCTGAATGTTATATATTTACCAGGATAATATTATAATAAATGTTCGGGAAATAAATTATTTACCCTGAGTGTATTTAGTGAATTAATTAACAGGTTTTACCCTCAGGTGTACATAGTTATTATATTACAGATTATATTTACATACATGTATATCTAGATGAATTATACCTTTTTGAGTGTTTTAAGAAGATTGGTGTAATAAACAAACAAGAAATATATTAAGCACAGCAAATAAAGATATTATCATGTCATGATGATGCCCATTTCAAAAACTACTTTATTTGGTTGCCTTTGTGGTCAAATAGTTTAAAACACCTGTTTATGTATCATAGTGACTCTCAAATGTTGAAGAATTTTTGCATGACATTTAACATGATTTCTTACCATGCCAATTGTTGTTCTTTTAAATTCAAATTTCAAATCCATGTTGGTCACATGATGAGACTGACATGTCACACTTACTATATATATTATAAGCGCCAGGGCTCACACTTTCTGTCGCAAATGTCGCAATTTTCATAAGTTGTGACAAAAAATCATCTCTAACTAGAAAACATGTCCTTGAAGACGTAAAATTTCTACTTTTGTTCAAAATTTGCAACAAAAACTTTTGAGCCGGTGTGAACCAGCAAACTACCGGTACCACTTACATGTCACACTTACTATACCAGTAATATACAAGTACCATCTCTTTAGACTGTGATTTTGTCCAGGTGATCAGTCAGACCCTATTTTTTGCATGTACTTGAAATATATATACAGTATAAAGCCCCTATATATACATGTGTGTATTACATTTATATATCAGATGAGCATTAAGCTGTGAGGCCCTTTTTATCCAGTGAAGGATGATTATAATGTACATTTATATATCAGATGAGCATTAAGCGGTGAGGCCCTTTTTATCCAGTGAAGGATGATTATAATGTACATTTATATATCAGATGAGCATTAAGCTGTGAGGCCCTTTTTATCCAGTGAAGGATGATTATAATGTACATTTATATATCAGATGAGCATTAAGCTGTGAGGCCCTTTTTATCCAGTGAAGGATGATTATAATGTACATTTATATATCAGATGAGCATTAAGCTGTGAGGCCCTTTTTATCCAGTGAAGGATGATTATAATGTACATTTATATATCAGATGAGCATTAAGCTGTGAGGCCCTTTTTATCCAGTGAAGGATGATTATAATGTACATTTATATATCAGATGAGCATTAAGCTGTGAGGCCCTTTTTATCCAGTGAAGGATGATTATAATGTACATTTATATATCAGATGAGCATTAAGCTGTGAGGCCCTTTTTTTCCAGTGAAGGATGATTATAATGTACAGTTATATATCAGATGAGCATTAAGCTGTGAGGCCCTTTTTATCCAGTGAAGGATGATTATAATGTACATTTATATATCAGATGAGCATTAAGCAGTGAGGCCTGTTTTATCCAGTGAACGATTACAACAGATATGTATGTATTTATATATTAAGTGCTGTTGTCAGGTCAGATAACACTTTGTCCTTGCATCAGTCAGTAACATGTACTTTACTATATGTTTTGTTACATTCAGGATGTATGAAGGACACTTCAACATGTACTGATGTATGTGTTACTGTATTGATTTGTACTGATAAAGCACCTGCTGGTAACTAGAACTAATCAACACTAAACATATCTGTCTACTTATTGAGGATTTATCTTCTGTTTTAAAAAACAAATTATTTTTATGTGCATAGATTTATTGCCCCACCCTTTGGTGGTGTATTCCTTAATCCCCCTTCCCATTATATATCTAGGACATGTTGATTAGTTTGAAGAACAAATTTTTTTGAGTGCGATTTTAAGTTCTATATTCAGATGCATTGTGATTAATTGATATTTATTGTTACTTATTTTTTGTTGTAGATATACTGTATGACATTATTTAGGAATACTGGTACTTATGGATAAAAGGAAGATTTGTCTTAGTTTGCATTCCTCATTAACAATTAATATAAAGACAAATGAAGATACAACTCCAGGTGGGATAGATATTCAGCACAAGACACATGACAGGTGAGTACATTTAATTAAATTTCTATCTGATGTTGTTAAGTCCCCCACTATCAGCAACTCTTCCTGGGAGACTACTTTCAAACATGGTACCAGCATATCTAAGCTGACTATGAGAGACAATCTCTTTTATTTTTCACAACAGATGCACCCATGACTTTACATAAGAAGGAGGTTATACTGATATACTGTATTTTACAGTTGGTTCTGTCTATAAAGACTGCCAAAATGTAAAAGATATTAGGGCTGTATGTTGACTGTCAAAATAGAGCTTAGATACTTGAAATTGTGAAACAAAGAAGGGGGAGTGGAGTGGAGTCATGGGGTTTTACGCCCCAGTGAAGATTCTTTGACTTGTACAGAGGTAGTCAGTTCAGGGATGGTAGAGGAAAACTGAGTACTCAGCATGTTTATGGGTACATGTATAGAATTACAAACTATATGTGAAAATATTTTGACTAGTTCATGATATAGCTTACAATCAATCTTTTAATTAATTTATTTCAATCTTTTATGTTAGCTTGTACATAAAATTGTATTTACGCCATAAGATTGATAAATTAATCTATTGATAATTTTTTTTTTCAGAAAAGAAAAAATAATGTAATGTCCATAGTAAGAATCGCCATGGCAACATTCTTTGAATTTACCTACAACTGCATTTATCAGCTAAACCAATATTTCCGAACATTTTGGCCAGTGAAAATATTATTTGGTAAACATTTAAAACCACCCAGTACTGACACAGAACTAACAGTGCTTCGTGTTTTGTACCTGTTTAAACACCAACAAGATGGGTCAGACGCTCTTATATTGGAACTTTTAAATTCCCTACCAGCGGATGAGGATATATTCTGTATTCGTGATCAGAACACTGGATATAACTTGTTACAGTTTGCTGTTATCCATAACAAGAGGGATATCGTAATATCATTATTATCCAGGTGTTGTCAGAACGTTGAAGTTTTCTGTAGTCCTCCGGTTCACATTGCAGCTTTTCTGGGCTATAATAGAATTCTTGAAAACTTACTGGAACATGGAGCTGGAAGTAGCAGTGATATTCAAGGCATGTGTTATCCAGATCCTCACGTTGCGACAAAGTATCAGAGATGGTTTGGCATATTTGATTACCCAGTATTCAGGTGTAAATTAAACGCTCAGTTACCTATATACAGTGCAATATCACAGGACAACTTAGAATGTGTGAAGCTACTTCTAAAGCACATGTCAGAAAGTAATGGCTTGTTTCTGTCTCCATCTAGTCTTTTACATTACTCTTGCCAACGTGGTGCAGAAAACTGTATCCAATACTTTGTATCAAAGTATCCAGAGGAAATCAATACAGTTGATTGGACCACCAAGGACACACCCCTTTTAGCAGCTGTTGTATGGGGTAGTAAATGTGCTCGCATTCTGATTGATAATGGTGCTGATGTCAAAACTGTCTCAAAGACTGGTGAGACAGCTTTACATAGATTATATAGAAATGATATAGATGGACTGTTTTCTATTTATGACACTACAAAGTATCTTCTGACAACAGGCATTGAACAGTTAGTCAACTGGGTTAATGATAATGGAGAAACTCCCCTACATGTCTTAGTCACGCATGTATCATATATCGGAGGTGAGCTACTCCATCCTGACCAAGGTCAAGGTCAGGTTGTGAGGTCACAGCTTCAACCAGACTATCAAGACCAGGTAGTAAACTCCCTTGAAAGTCTTCTACAGTTTAATGCAGATCCCCACCTACAGAACAGATATGGTTTACAACCTCTTAACAAGCTGATGCACATTGCGTTAAATTCCTGTTGTCCTGACGACAAGAAATGTTCATGTGTGGCTATGTCTATCAGCTCCAAGTATATTTATAAAAATGACTTCAAACATTTGAAGAAAGCTATTGAGGTGCTATTGCAACACGACTCTGATGCCAACGCCCAGTGTAACATTGGCCACACCCCCTTTATATTGTTACTTCAATGCCTGTTGTATATGGGTCTGGATGAACTTGTCAATCAACAAATTTATATTATAGAAACTTTGGAAATTCTTTTGAAGTATGGTGCTAATCCGAACTTTATAACCAGCGACGAAGCAACATGTTCAACATTTATTGCCAAGATTGCAATGCGATATTTTGAGAACAGTTCATCAGACACAGGAATGGTTGATGACACAACTCAAGTATTTTCTGATCTCGTAAATGAAGTTCTTGAAGTGTTACTTAGGTATGGACTCAATCCAAATTATGTTTCCACAAAGAGGATGCCACATCTGAAGGGCGGCACAGGTAATGGTTTGGTGGAATTTGTTAGTCTTACTTCCCTTGCCAATTCCACGTTAGATTTCATAGTTGTACATAAATGGCTGAAAACTTTATTTAAATGGGGAGCTAACCCTGACCTTGAACCATATCCGTCGGAACCAGTTATTTGTCATTCCCAGAGTTCCATATTCCTGAAAAAACAAGGTACACAAGCAATGAGTCATTACATCCACGAACTGAACGGACTTAATTCATTGTTTCAAGATGGCAATGCGGAAGAATTACTCATGTTATTTTATAACACGATGAGCCACAAGAAATTATATGATTGTCTCAACATGGCCAAATATATGTCTCGCTTTAGTCCATACAGTGCCACAACAAAAGACTTTTACAAACTTCTCTGTAACTTGTCAGAAAATCCCCGCAGTCTGAAACAGATTGTCCGAGTGTCCATCTACCAAGCCTTAGACAGAAAACTTAGTACATCTGTACCCATGTTGCCTTTACCAACAGCAATGAAAAACTACTTACTGGAGATTGAATAGTCAGTTGCTATAATTTGCAGTAAAACTGTCACATAGTAGACATATGCATGCAGTTAAACCTGTTTATAAAGGTCACCTAATGGAACCAGTAAGATAGCCTTTACTGACAGGTGGCCCTTATATACAGGTTTAAATGATATGAATAAATACTAGAAGCTTTTTGGATAAAATTTTAATGGCCTTTAAAAGCTGCTGGTCCTTATTTAAAGGTTGCCTTTAAGGCAGGTTTCACTCTATTTCTCTACAAAATTTTTTCACGGAATTAAATTTTTATTATTACTTTTATATAGACAAGTGCCCCTTTTTGGAAGGTTCCACTTTATGATTACTAAATGTATATAGTATATTTTAGAAAATTGTCCCTAATTCGAATGTTTTTCTGTGAATTCAAAGTAAATTTTTCTTTTTAATTCTAATGATTCATTATGTTAAATTGTTTATTTTAGTTGTCTTTACTAATTTAAAACTTAAATACTGATAATGAAAGGTTTATCATAAACAAATCTGTTATATATTGCTTTGCTTCAATTGATCCTTAAGTTTTAGGGGTCAAATCAACTTTATTCAAATTGAAAGAGTCAAATTATATTTGTATGAACACATGTTGTTTTTTTTCTGGAACTCCAGAGTCAAATTTCATTTTCAAGGGTAAAAAATAGTTTTAAGTTTCAAATGGAAGCCCAGACATCACATGATCAAATCATGATCACATCCATGTACTCCCTAGAACTTATGAAGGATTTCACTCAGAAACTTGCACTTTAAGAAAGAACATTGGTTTAGCGATGTACACATTTTACTTATTTCTGTGATATTCCAGCAGCAATAATTTGAACCCTTCATCATAATAAAGTATGGATGTGAAGCTATGTGTGTTATATGGGCTTATTTGTGTGCTCACAAATTTACCATTTTTGGCTAAACTTGTACACACAGATATTTATACATTTACAGTATATGAGGGGTAACTTGTTTTTGTTATTTTTAACTAGTCAACTGTATATACATGCATTGCTAAATATTGTCTTTTTTTTCTTTGAAATGTCAAATAGCTTTAAATGCTTTAATTAGGTCATATTGACCTACTTATCTAATCATGATAGCTCTTTGTAAAGAAAAGAAAAATAGGTGTTTTATCAAAGTGTTCTATGATACGTGAATTTTTATGCAACAGTTGAATCACTTTTAAGACTGAAGTCAAGAATTTATTTTGGACAAGGCATGTTTTAATCATTGTTTTTGTAATAGACTTCATTGGTTAATTTTGATTTACCACATTTCAAATACATTGATACAATTCCCATACAAGGGAGATAACTCTTCCATATCATTGTATGTCAAGTTTGTTTTATGATTTAATTTTGTTTTATTGTTGTAATTTGTCTGTCTCAAAAATAATGACCGTATTTCCAGAATTATTGTCTCAGTTAAGATTTTCCTAAAGTTAATTATAGATTTGGGATAGGAAAAAAAACATTCTTGCATATCCTGTGGTCCATAACCTTACTAAGACAAGTCATATTTAGAATCTACTCCAAAACACAAATATCTGTAGAAAGGATTAAATCTCTTGCAGTCAAACTTGACTATAAAGGCCAGCAAGGGGAACCAGTAAAGTTGTCTTTATGGGCAGGTGGCTTATATATACAGGTTCAAATAACATGAATAAAGAGCAATTGATATAAAATGGTACTGGCTTTAAAAGCAGGTAGCCCTTATATAGAGGTGGCCTTAAGACAGATTCCACTATAATTGGTATTCATTTAGAAAATTAGCAGAAGTTATATGTTTTATTGGTTTTTGTGTAAAATATGGGATCTTAAGCTTATCTTGTGCTATGGGTATTTTAGTCCTGAACAAGTTTATGTTCATCTGTTATGGTTAAGATTTAAAGTTTTCACCAGTAGAAAGTTGTGGGTTCAAACCTCAGGTAGGTCATACATAAGACTTAACAATATGAGGTACTGCTGTCTCACCTGGTACTGGGCATTAGAAATAATATCATGTACTGCTGTCTCACCTGGTACTGGGCATTAGAATATTAAGAGGACAGAGTATCTTTTGAGGTTACACCGTAAAGAAGCCCTGGGTTTGCACTAGTACAAGGCAGACCATAAAACATACCCACACATCTTATACATTCACAAACTTGTTTTTAGCTCACCTGGCCAAAGGCCATGTGAGCTTATGGCACGGCGAGGCGTGCGTGCGTGCGTGCGTGCGTCAGTAAACTTTAATCTTCTCCTCTGAAACTACTGGGCCAAATGAAACCAAATTTGCCATGGAAGGTCCTTGATAGAGTCTAACTATAGTTTGTTCAAATCATGGCGATCGAATATCCAAGATGGCCGCTGTTACTAAAAATAGACAAAACCTAAAAAAATCTTCTTCTCTTGAACCACTCATTGGAGGCAAAAACTGATGTGATATTTGGATTCTACATAGTCTTAACCTTTAAGTTTGTTCATTTCATGAAATTTGGTTTAAAAAGGTTACGCGTTTTTGAGTTCAATTTTGCAAAAATCGTAAAATATTTTTAAATTGTTATAACTTGACTATACGACCAGATAATGACATGGGGTTTTCAGTTTTGACATATTCTTGTAATTATCTTCAAAATGGTGTCAAGGTCAATTATGAAGGTCATGACCTAATTTTTTACCTTTCTTATATTATTTATTATCTCGAAAACTATAAACTTTTTATATAAGCATGTATATTAGAATATTGTTCGTATTGATGTAACGATCATTTTGATATATACATGAAGGTCATGGGTTCAAAGGTCAAGGTCACAGATGCGAAAGAATACTGAAATGGTTCATTATCTTGAAAACTATAAACTTTTTGTATAGGTATGTATATTAGAATGTTGTAGGTATTGATACAACGATCATTTTGATGTATAGAAAAAGGTCAAGGGTCCAAAGGTCAAGGTCACAGTAGCAAAACAATACCAAAATGGTTAATTATCTCGAAAACTATAAACGTTTTGTATAGGCATGTATATTGGAATATTGTACAGCGTGAAAACGCGTACATTGTTGTCACTTTCTTCCAAGATATCGAGCTTCTTTGCTATGAAATTATAAGATATGAGTACACCTGGAAATAGTGCGCCTGGTAAATGAGCGTGAAAGAAGTATATCTGTTTTATCGTGAGATATGTATTCTGAGACGGGTAATGCATTTGGTTACATATGCACATTTGGAATAAATTTTCGGAATACATTTCGGAATCTAGTAAAATATTGCGACGGGATGCACCTAATAATTTCTGCAATTTGGCGAACTGATCTCATGTTTACAATAAAAAGTAGTTCTAGAAGTTTGCGTCCTACGATGTAAAATCATAACTTTTTATGAAATGAACAGCAACGGCAGGTTGTTTAATTAATTCTTCGCGAAATCTACGGAAATTTAAATTTATTTTGAAGGTTATGATAACGTATTTTGATGTTGAGGCAATTGTGTCATATTTTAAAATGTTTTATCGATTAGATTTTACTTTCGTGAAAGGGAGATAATTCGTACAGTGTTGTGTACAGTCGTTTTAACCAGTTCCGAACAGGGTTTCATATAAGCGCTGCTGCCGACGTCGTCCACAAGCAGAGGAAATAAAATTTATGTTGTGTAATAATACAAATGTTAACTGATTCCAAAATATCGACACCTGTCCTCAAAAACACGTGGTAGTATGTTTTCTTGAAAAAGCATTTCCGTGATCACGATTTGTTTACATCGTTAAACTAGGTCACCAACAATCTGTCGAACTTTTAGGAAGCGGTTGAAGTTTAATATTATTTAAACAATTAATGCCCATACATTCAAGTAGAAGCAAATTTAGAAAGTTATTTTGCGATTCCTTTAATTGAACGGGATTGAAATTTTAGATTATTCGGTAGTAAAAATTCGGAACTGGTAAACAACTGTACTTCACCATTAACATGAAACGGGAATATTGTGAGTGATAATCAGCAGTTAATTAAAACCCATATTAACAGCAAATGATCCAGTTACATACAACCGATAGAATGTACCCCCTCATAGCGACGGTAGGATCTGCAAAACTCTTTCTCTCTATCCGAAATGACAAAACGATCGGTACAACTTTTTTAAATTTTAATTACCGATTGTCTTTTTCATATATTTATGAAATTATTATTTTCTACCATTTAATTCAGCAATACATGGTTTGGTACATTGTTTCTTTTTCAAAAAAAAAAAAAACATCCGTCGGACTATGCATTGATCTACCCCCCCCCCCCCCCCCCCCCCCCCCCCCCGAATTTTCGGTTATATTCTGTCTTGCCACAACACAATTTTCCCAACTACTGTACGCTGTACAACAGCACGACAGTGCTATGTTTGTTGGTATTGATGTAACGATCATTTTGATATATAGATTAAGGTCATTGGTTCAAAGGTCAAGGTCACAGATGCGAAAGAATACTGAAATGGTTCATTATCTTGAAAACTATGAACTATTTGTATAGGCATGTATATTAGAATGTTGTAGGTATTGATACAACGATCATTTTGATGTATAGATTAAGGTCATTGGTTCAAAGGTCAAGGTCACAGATGCGAAAGAATACCGAAATGGTTCATTGTCTTGAAAACTATGAACTTTTTGTATAGGCATGTATATGAGAAAGTTGTAGGTATTGATACAACGATTATTTTGATATATAGATTAAGGTCATTGGTTCAAAGGTCAAGGTCACAGATGCGAAAGAATACCGAAATGGTTCATTATCTTGAAAACTATGAACTTTTTGTATAGGCATGTATATGAGAAAGTTGTAGGTATTGATACAACGATTATTTTGATGTATAGAAAAGGGTCATGGGTCAAAAGGTCAAGGTCACAGTAGCAAAACAATACCAAAATGGTTAATTATCTCGAAAACTATAAACGTTTTGTATAGGCATGTATATTGGAATATTGTTGGTATTGATGTAACGATCATTTTGATATATAGATTTAGGTCATTGGTTCAAAGGTCAAGGTCACAGATGCGAAAGAATACTGAAATGGTTCATTATCTTGAAAACTATGAACTTTTTGTATAGGCATTTATATTAGAATGTTGTAGGTATTGATACAACGATTATTTTGATGTATAGAAAAAGGTCAAGGGTCCAAAGGTCAAGGTCACAGTAGCAAAACAATACCAAAATGGTTAATTATCTCGAAAACTATAAACTTTTTGTATAGGCATGTATATTGGAATATTGTAGGTATTGATGTAACGATCATTTTGATATATAGATTAAGGTCATTGGTTCAAAGGTCAAGGTCACAGATGCAAAAGAATGCTGAAATGGTTCATTATCTTGAAAACTATGAACTTTTTGTATAAGCATGTATATGAGAAAGTTGTAGGTATTGATACAACGATTATTTGATATATAGAAAAGGGTCATGGGTCAAAAGGTCAAGGTCACAGTAGCAAAACAATACCAAAAAGGTTAATTATCTTGAAAACTATAAACTTTTTGTATAGGCATGTATATTGGAATATTGTTGGTATTGATGTAACGATCATTTTGATATATAGATTAAGGTGATTGGTTCAAAGGTCAAGGTCACAGATGCGAAAGAATACTGAAATGGGTTCATTATCTTGAAAACTATCAACTTTTTGTATAGGCATGTATATTAGAAAGTTGTAGGTATTGATACAATGATCATTTTGATGTATAGAAAAAGGTCAAGGGTCCAAAGGTCAAGGTCACAGTAGCAAAACAATACCAAAAAGGTTTATTATCTCGAAAACTATCAACTTTTTGTATAGGCATGTATATTGGAATATTGTTGGTATTGATGTAACGATCATTTTGATATATAGATTAAGGTGATTGGTTCAAAGGTCAAGTCACAGATGCGAAAGAATACTGAAATGGTTCATTATCTTGAAAACTATCAACTTTTTGTATAGGCATGTATATTAGAAAGTTGTAGGTATTGATACAATGATCATTTTGATGTATAGAAAAAGGTCAAGGGTCCAAAGGTCAAGGTCACAGTAGCAAAACAATACCAAAAAGGTTAATTATCTCGAAAACTATCAACTTTTGTATAGGCATGTATATTAGAATATTGTTGGTGTTGATGCAGTGATCATTTTAATATAAATTATGGTCATTGGTTTGAAAGTCAAGGTCACAGATACGAGTTGCAAGTTTCATAAATATCTAAATATCCACATCAGAGTTATTACTCCTTAAATGTAGTATATATTGTGTTTTTGTGCTGTTTACGGCCCAGGTGAGCGGTACAGGCCCTATTGGGCCTCTTGTTGATTAATCCTTACAGATTATTAACTTGCTCTCAGCGCAAATTGCAGAAAAAGGTGATGATGTAATGTCAAACAAAATTTCAACCAAACTACTTAAGTCTCCATCATTGAATTATATTTTAGATGCAGATGTCACAAGATTAAATGGAACTCAACAGTCCTGATTTTAATATTTGAGTTTTTTAGTTTTCTGGTTTAATGAAGTATTTCGGTTTTAAATGTGGTATGAAAAGTTGTTTATTTAATTGCACTTGTTGATAATAAAAATAGTACAACTTATGAAAACATACCCATAATAAATTTACGTAGTCATCAACTTTTTGCTTAGGTCATGTTTATATTTATATAAGTGGTTTAATCATCTCCTTCATACTATATGTGTCAAACTAAGTTGTCATTTCCTCCTGTAGTCTGTCAGAGTTATCTTCCTTTACACATGGTATAAGATTTGTAATTACTTGAAAGTGATTAACTTGAAATTTCATTAACGTAGTCGTACAGGGAAATTTCATTAAAGTAAAGGGGGTTCAAAATATTAATTAAGTTGTTAAACTGGTAATAGAATTGTAATTGATTTTTTTCTCAAAGTATGGGTGTAGCAGTTATTGTATATAAATGATGTCATGATTCCCCTTTTAGCTCTCCATTGTGAAGACATTGCCAAATTCATTTATAGCATCAGTACAGAAAGCAGTACTTCTATGACAAATTAAAATGTTTGAACTTTGACTTTCAATTAATCAGCTTTATGAGATGTATTTATTACAACTTTATAATGTACTGATCATGTTACTATTTATTTACTTATTTGTTTTAACTGTTAACTTTTTCAATGGCAAAATCATGACTGTGATAAGATTACAACTGTAATAAGAGAAATCCCATACTAATACAGGCAGATTTTAGTGCAGTAAGAATGAAGTCATGGTGTTTTACGCCACAGTTAAGATTCTTTCACTTATATGAAAGCTGGAGCAACCCCCTCACCCCTAAAAAAACAACAGTATTGCTCTTTGAATTTATCATTTATCAAGCCCTAAATGTGTCAGATTGAGAACAATTGTGTTCACCATGATAGATTTGAACAACAGTGGCCAGATAGCTCACCTGTACGAATAGTCAAGCTTGTATAAAAGAGCCACCTGCCCATAAAGTCCACTTATACTGGTTCTCTCATGTGGCCTTTATAGACAATTGTGGCTGTATATCATTTTATAGAGGAAGCCCACTGAATGTCTGTTGTTCATTTAGTTTAAACAGCCCACTATTCAACATGAAAAATTATGAAAATGAAATTTGTTTTTAAATGGATAATGGCAGTTTGTAATTTGACAAAGAAGTGCATTATGACACTGTAATTTGACAGAAATGTATTATGACACTGTAATTTGACACAGAAATGCATTATGACACTGCAATTTGACAGAAATGTATTATGACACTGCAATTTAACAGAAATGCATTATGACACTGCAATTTGACAGAAATGTATTATGACACTGCAATTTGACACAAATGCATTATGACACTGCAATTTGACACAAATGCATTATGACACTGTAATTTGACAAAGAAATGTATTATGATGCTCTGTAATTTGAGACAGAAATGCATTATGACACTATAATTTGAGACAGAAATGTATTATGACACTGTAATTTGACAAAGAAGTGCATTATGACACTAATTTAACACAGAAATGTATTATGACACTGCATTTTACACAGAAATATATTATGATGCTCATACATGCCATATTTTTATGGGAGCAAACTGTAAGATTGGTGGTAATTTTAAGGGAGGTTTGAAAAAAATAAGGGAGGTTTTACGTAAACCTGTAATGCCGACATTTTTCGTGTATTCTTGGGTTTTTTGACAACTATAAATGCTATTGTATTTTGTCACAGCTTAATGTCTTTTTCAGACTTTGATCTTTCATCTGAATTTTCATGAAAAATAATTTAGTGTGCATTACAAATATATAATATTCAAAAGATATGCATTTTGTCAAAACATTAAATGATAAAAACACCAGACTAGATTTTATTACAAATAAGGCCTAGTTTTCTTTCTTTGTTTCATTTTATCAGTGAAAAGATTTATTCATTAGATCCCACAGTACATATTCAAGAATTTGATTATTAAAGCTACAAGTAAGACTAAATAGAAATTCATGGGACACAATAAGATCTTATATGGTTTAGTACATATCCAATATTAAACAACTGTTCAATGAAAGAATATGTCTGGAAAAATAAATAAGTTACACAACAAATCCTGCTTTCAGATGTTTCCTTTCTATATTCATTTTATCAATGAAAAGGTTTATTCATCCAAACAATCACCAAAAAGTAGTCTGACAGATCCTAAGCAGTGGCGGATTTAGGGGAGGGGTTGCGGGGGTTGCAACCCCCCCTTGAAAAATTTCAGAGAGAGAGAGAGAGAGAGTGAGATATTTACTAATTAAAATTATTTTCTTGGCCCCCATCGGGGCTCTGCCCTAGACCCATCGTCTCTGGAAGCTCGCGCCTTTGGCGCTCGCATCTAGCATTGATATAATTCTCGCCACTCCCTTTAAAAATCCTGTATAGATCTCAACCCCCCCCCCCCCTTTAAAAAAATCCTGTATCCGCCCCTGCTAAGCCATGTGCTCTTTGTTTACTTTCTGTAGAAACGTGATTATTTCCCTTGATATATTTATACATGTTATTCAAAGCAGACTGGTTAATGACTATTTTATCGGGTTAAGAGTTAACATGGATGCTACAGCATGGCACAATCATGGTGTACAGCTTAGCCTTATTCATTAAATTTGGGTTTGTTTAGAAGAAAAATAAAGAGATCATGGTTTTAATTGCGTTATACAGCCTTCATTTAAATAAAAGGAATACATAAAAAGGTAAGTATTTCCATCTGTCTTATCAAGCTATGCACATCGTTTTCCATCCCCAAAAATCCCTGTTCAGAAAAGATACTTTCTCTCTGCCTCTGGCAATTTGTGTAATTGTTTATCTATCACAGATGATACTCCATACACGTGTATCTTAACTTAAATGACCAGGTCTGGGATCAGCCCGAAACGGGGGATTGCCCGATCGGGGGACAATCAAAGGGAAGTAATTCTTGTGGGTGTTCTGTAATTTGACACAGAAAGTATTATGATGCTCTGTATTTTGACACAGAAATGTATTATGACACTTTGTAATTTGACACAGAAATGTATTAAGATGCTCTGTAATTTGACAAAGAAATGTATAAAGATGCTCTGTAATTTGACACAGAAATGTATTATGATGCTCTGTAATTTGACAAAGAAATGTATTATGCAACTGTAATTTGACACAGAAATGCATTATGACACTAATTTGACACAGAAATGCATTATGACACTGTAATTTGACACAGAAGTGCATTACAACACTGTAATTTGACACAGAAATGTATTATGATGCTCTGTAATTTGACACAGAGATGTATTATGACACTGTAATTTGACAAAGATAGTAATTTGTAATTTGACATTGAAATAGATTATGATGATTTGTAACTTGACACAATATGCATTGTTTCAGAAGCATCATTAACTTTTTCATTGTTTTTATATTTCTATATGAAGTGCTATGTTGTGTGTTTTATCTGTCTCCAGAACACCTGGTGTTCATCAATAATCATGTTTGTAGTTAAGTTTGTCTAGAGAATTCCATGATAAATTTGGTGCTTTTTGAGCAAGACATACTTCAGTTTTACAATCATTTCTTAACTAAGATTTTCTTAACTTAAATGTCACAAAGTTTGGCCATCTCTGTTGGAGCTTTCACTGTACATTTTTGACAAAGGTAAATGCAGATGTTATAAGCTCAAAGTCATTTTGAAAATTACACTTTAAATAAAATAAATTCCTAAATATCTTAACAATTTGCAAAATCAGTAAGATTTCAGATTTGCCAGATTTAAGTTAAGGAAAATCTTAGTTAAGTAATGATTGTGAAACTAGGGCCAGGCTCCAGTATCACAATCATTCCTTAGCTAAGATTTTCATTAACTTAAATAAAGAAAAATTTTAAATCTTTATAATTTTGTTAATTTTCAAGATATTTAGGTATTTAAGGTGTCATTTTTAGATCACTTCTACATTAAAACATTTGCATTTGGTTTTAACAAAAATATTCATCAGTAGATCCAATAAAAGATTACAAAAATTTGATAAATTTAAGTCAAGGAATAATTGTGAAACTAGGACCAGGTGTATTATTTTTACTAGTATAATTATGTTTATGAAGATTTACATTCTGTATTTCTGCCTTGTACTGTAGTTTGTTATTGTAGAGACAGATGGAGAGACATTTAACTTCAAATTATTCTTGTTTTTTTTATTCTAAGTGTATATCATTGTTACTTATTTAGCTATTGTTATAAAATGAATGTATTAAACTATGAAAATAATTATTTTATATTTTTTATTTAATTTAATTTTTACAGCTTTGAAAAATATTTGGTTGGGAAATTTTTAAATGAACACTGTTTTTTATCTTATTTTCCTACTGTGTTAACTGGTATAATAATTTATTAAGTTTTCTCTCACCACCCCCCCCCCACCCCACCCCCCCCCCCCCCCACACACACACACACACCAATTTATAATTTTGTTGCTTGTGACCATTATTATTGCAGTGTTTTATTCAAGACATGTAAAGAAGAATTAATGTACTACCAGTAAGTTAAAAATTGTCCTCTCATTTAAGTTTGTATAAACACATGACAGTACTATAAATATCAAGTTCATTATTTTCATTACAAAAAGAACATCATGTAGCTGTACAGTAAACCAGAGTTTATCATCAAGATATCTTGACACTTTGACTCAAATATACATACAATTTTGCCTGTGTGTTGTGCGGGACTTCGTTTATTTTAAGTTCACATGATCTAAAAGAACCGTGACTAATGCCAAGTGCTTGGCGAAAGAACAGTCACTACCCACTTTCAAGTCTTGGGTAAGAACCGACCGGGGATCAAACCCGAACCTCCCATTTATGGAGCGAGCACTCAACCAACTGAGCTACCCCCGTGGTGCAAGTTGTTTAGAGCAATGCTAAAGGAGTGAGTAATTTGGATTCTTTTCTGGGATCTGTGTCCAGTTGTTCCAAGCTTGGTTGATTTAATCAGTGATTAGCACAAATTTAAAACACCAATAAAAATTAACATATCATTATTGAATAGTTTTAAAACATTTTGTTTCAATTTGATGGAATTTTATTTACTTTTTCTAATTTCAGCAAAAAATTCACATAATATATAATGTAATGTAAATAAAATAAATTTTTACTTATCAACTGATTAAACATCAAGCTTTGAACAACTGGGCCCAGTCGTATAGGGTTGAGCTGTAGTTTACTGCCAAACCTCTGAACAGTATTATCTCTGTTTTACATAGACCACTGTCTTTTAACAGTCTCGGAAATGTGTGACTGTCATATATCCTAATGAGTTGGAAAAGCTACATTTTAAGCTAGCTACACAAGAGGTGCTTACCCTTTCTGCGCACCGGGCCTCACATACTGGTGAAATTCGAAGTTCGCGTGGTTTTCTTAATTTGCCAGTTATCAAAGTTTTTACTTTGGTTTTAGGATTGCGATGTGAACATAGACAGGTATGTTAGTTTGATTTTTGGAATTGTAATTTGGGCATGGACCGGTATGTTTGTGTTTGACTTTTGGGATTGTGATTTGGACATGGACCGGTATGTTTGTGTTTGACTTTTGGGATTGTAATTTGGACATGGACCGGTATGTTTGTGTTCGACTTTTTGGATTTGTAATTTGGACATGGACAGGTATGTTTGTGTTTGACTTTTTGGATTGTAATTTGGACATGGACCGGTATGTTTGTGTTCGACTTTTTGGATTTGTAATTTGGACATGGACAGGTATGTTTGTGTTTGACTTTTTGGATTGTAATTTGGACATGGATAGGTATGTTTGTGTTTGACTTTTTGGATTGTAATTTGGACATGGACAGGTATGTTTGTGTTTGACTTTTTGGATTGTGGTTTGGACATGGACTGATATGTTTGTGTTTGACTTTTGGGATTATGATTTGAACATGGACCGGTATGTTTGTGTTTGACTTTTGGGATTGTGATTTGGACATGGACTGATATGTTTGTTTGACTTTTGGGATTGTGATTTGGACATGGACCGGTATGTTTGTGTTTGACTTTTGGTATTGTGATTTAAACATGGACCGGTATGTTTGTGTTTGACTTTTGGGATTGTGATTTGGACACGGACCGGTATGTTTATGTTTGACGTTTTGGGATGAGCATGTTTTTTGTTTGATGTAATGACAGGGATATTGCTTATCAAGGTCCTCAAACAGTTTTATGGCTACCTCACAGTATTGTTAATAAATTTGATGTCTCCGTGTCCAGGATTGTCTTGGATATACTCGACGTCCTATAGGTCCCTGTCCCTTTCACACAATGTTGATTACACAAGTGGCGGGTGTAGCCAGCTAAACAGGAGGTGCTTACCCGTCCGGAACACCCGGTCTCACTTCCCTGGTGGAAGTTCCAAAGTTTTTATTTTGCTTCTGGATTGTGATGCGGACATGGATTAGTATGTTTGCTTTTGATATAGCTACCTTCATGTTAATGATTAACGATATAACCTTTTTTATAATACTTTATTCCCAACAATAAATATACAATGAGCAAATACAGAGTAATGCTAAAGAATTTATAACCTGAGATTTGATTGGTTAAAAAAGAAGCACGAAAAGGTAAGACAAAGTTGGCTTTATACATACAGGCAGATGTTTCCGAAGAGGCTGTCCACGGTCAGCAGTACCCAGTTGTTCAAAGCACCGTTAGTTTAATCCATTGCTTAGTGAAGAAATAAAAATGCTATCAAAATTAAAAATACTTTATATAAAATACAGTTTTTGATAAAATGTTTCTTTTTTGATAATAACAATTGTGTGAATTTTTGAACAGAAATTTCGGAAATATTCCCTTAAACAGAGTGCAAATTTTGGTTAACCAACTAAAGCTAACGGGAGATTTGAACAACCGAGCCCCGAGTGTCAATATAAACTTCCATAAGGTTCACTTTTATCCACTCTAACTAATGATTGCCATGCCTATAGTCCAAGATGAAAAGGTAGAAACGGGCAACATGTTTAATACATAAAATACAACGGAATACGAAATGTCCTTTTGTTTGAAAACTTTCGAAAGGTTAAGGCATGGTATTGATTTAGCTTTTGCAATTTCTAATGTTTAGTTATAGAATATCATAACCGCGTTCTCCATACAAGATTCTGTATTTTTTCGTATCCTGAAAATATCTGAACTAGCTAACTGTTTTTAGTAGTTGATTTACTGTGGAGATGTTAATCACCGGTTTATCTTACTGAGTTAAATGTCTGTTACAGTTGTACATGTTTAATGGAAAACTTCAATGACAATGAGTGACTGAATAGAGCGCCATTTGATGAATCCTTACCACATGCAATGGGTAAAATGTGTATTATGAATATGCAGAAATATACAGCCTCTAAACTTAAAAAAACTTGTAATATACTACGAAAGTTGAAGAACTGTTGGTTGACATTTTGAATCGACGCCTTTAAAGAAAAAAAGCTGTTTTGAACTAAATGTCGATTATAATATGAATTCAGGACTGAGTAACACAACGTTTATTAAAGGTCGCTTTACCACACATTAAGTTAAAATTAATAAATCACTGCGTGAGGATGGTCTAATTATTAAGTAACTTTGAATAGCTTTATACAACTTTATCCCGGTCTTCCGTTATTTTTGTAACCAGATGCACATGGCCTATCGAAGCGTCGCACGTCTAAACAGAAGAATAGTGTTAAAATTTTATTGTAATTTTAAACGCGTTAATTTGCCACTGTAACGAACAATTCCGTAGATGTTTTGTGGTTTCTGATTTGCGATATTCACCAGAGTGATAATGGTCGTTTACATAATTATATCATTATACCTGCATGAAAGTTTGTATTTATTTACATTTCAGTATGGCGTGTTGTAGAGCGGATATATATAGTGGTTAAATATGACATATTTCCTTAATATAAGTAATGATAAAAAGTTCAAATGTGAAGTTCCGGTTTGAAGACAAAATAGGCATTACTAAAACAAAACAGTTACAGGCCAGCTGTACTAAATCGTGACTAAATCACGCCCTCTACCAGATGTTATGTTTCCTGGTGGTCACAGTAAAATTGTATAAACATGGCTTCATTCATGATCTGAGGAATGGCATCCATATCTCTAACGGACCATGACATTCTAACGGCATCCCCGTAGTTTTTACCGTACTGTAATGGGTATTTATCACTGATTCTAAGGCTTCCGTAACATGGGTGATATCCGAAGTCATTCTTGGAAGTATTTCTGCAGTATGCCCGGCACCGACGACCACAGGAATCGGAAGCTATTATCAGAACGTCTGACGGGTATCCATTTTTAGGAACTTTAACAGCAATATAAGTTGTTGTTTCTGAGAAAGCTTGACGAAGATCCACTACGACATATTCTTCATAGTTACCATGGTAATTCAGACCGGTAGATTTGATGCTTATTTTACCAACTGTTCGGTCGGGACTTTTGTCTTTACATGTTGTCGAAGAAGGCATGACGTCAGATGAGAAGTAATGTCCGATTTCAGAATACCCTTGTGGATCGTAAACATCTGTTTTCCTAGAAGCAATACCATCGTAAATTGGAAAAGCGTTAAACTTATGATGTTCGGGGGAGCGTTTATTGACTACACGAACTGGGATAAACACCCATTGTCTGGTATCACTCATTCCGTTTAATTCGTATGTGTTCTGACTTGAGAAGGATAACCAGGTACCTGTACATGTTTCTGGTTTTGACAAGAAAACATTAGGAGCGATACGGAAAATCGAGGGATCGAATCCGTACTGGCGCTTCTTCCTGCTTTGTAATTTTCCAAGTTTCTTTTCTTTCTTTGTTGATCTTTTCTTTCTTCCAAACATCGCTGGTCTCATCGGCTGCACACCTGGTGGTCCACGTGGCGGGGCTGCAGGACCTCTTGAAAGACCAGGTGCTCCACCTCTGAATGGAATAGAAACACACCGGGGTCCCATACGGTTTGACGTATCACATGCGAGATAAGGCGATCCACACGTTGGACTTCGCATGCTACATGTTGGGTTACCTTCATAGGTATATATCTGAGATGTAAATAAATCACTTAATCCAAAACTGTTTGGCAAATTACCAAATCCTGTTAAGGTGAACGGAGAATGTGATTGGTCGCCGTAGTTTTGTGGATAGTCAGTGGTTGGGTCAATACCTATCATTCTTTGTTGACTTCTAAATAATTCCCAAATATAATCTACAAATCCATGATGCAAGTAAAACATTGGATCGAACGCAGATGTTTCCATAGGTTCCATTTGACCGCCAATCCATGTATGTACGTCGCCATGGTAATTTTCTAAATTGGTCTGCAATGGTGCTGAGGGTTCCAGTATATCTTGAAGTCTGGATCTTGACAAAACAGAAACCACATTATTTATTGAAATTAATCTTCCACCTGGGTTCCCGGTGTTTCTTATCAACGGTCCGTTTGGTGTTTGCCAAAACGCGAACGGCCCAGATGTTACTAGCCCATTTCCGTTTCCTGCAAAAAGTGGTGTCCATACTGCTGATTGCGTGGGGTCTACCATTGCCTCGTCCATTGTTGAGTCCCAGTAAGGAAGCGTCACAGTAGGGACTTTCTGTCTCAGTGCATTTTCCATGCTGAAAATAAACAAACATTAAAAGTTTAGATAATTGATATTTGAGCCGATTTTCACTTATTTAATATTCGTTACAACATATGTATAGACCTGGAGCTTTACATTGTTCATAAAAATATCTGATTCTTGAATTTCGATAATTTTGGTCCGAGTACTACTATGAATAATTTTTCGTTAATTCCGAAAACGACGTTTAGTGTTGCAAAAGTAAAACAAGTTTTAGTAACAGCATTTGGAAAGAAATAATACTTATTCCAAAACTTAGCATCAATTGCAGTGCAATTAATCAATTTTCTACTATGGAATGAATTTAACTTAATTTCGAAGTAGTAAGAGTTTTGAATACAATGTTATGATTTTCGCTTGAATAATGTCTTAAAGCGCACTTGAATTTTTAACATCAACTTGTTATCGGGTCTTCAATGATCTTTAAGTGACCAGCGTGAATTTGCAATTTCCTAATACAAAAATTCTAACACATACCCATAGTTACAAATAATATTCTCCACTGTCCCATGACTTTATTGAAGTCAAACCCTTAAGTGGATTCAGAAGAGTAGTGGGTAATCTGGTAAAAAGGTTATACAGTTTCAAAGGAAAACAACTCCAAAAAACACACTAGGTTCAGCATTGAAAATAACACCCGCACATAATGAGGCAGGCAATAAAGTGTAACCCACAAGGGTAGAACGAAATGAAAATACCGCAGCAGATTTTGGCAGAGGAAGAATGAGAAAACCGAACTAAGTGATACAACTAGCAAATATACGGTAATAGATGGAAATCCAATGAACTGGAAATCCATTTATACATTCCAATGTTAACATGGTTAATGTAAAGTATATTACACTCACATAGTTATAAATACTCTATGCCATGCTAGGAAAGCACTTCCATGGTGAATACGGTCCGTCATTCTCAAATGTATCAAAGCCAGTGCGTCGTATCTGTTTGGTCTCACACTCTGAAATAAATTTATACATAATTAATTTACAATGACCAATTAGCCAAGAACACCAGATAATAAAAAACCACAAGTGAACAAGACAAATTAAGCACATATTGATATTAAAAATAAAAAAACCCTTCTGACTTTGAACAGCCACTAGATATAAAGATAAAATATATCCAGCAGTATTCTATTCCCACTATAAATAATAGTTTCTAGCACGCACGGTGTGAGCTACCATGATCCTCTATTACAAACAGGTGTCCAAGTTGATTGATAAAAATCTTTAAGTACACTAGTACATTGCAAACTTAACATTTCCAACAGTAACGCTGGTATCATGGAAAATTTTCTTACCGTATCTTGTTTCAGCATATTTAGAGCTCTGTGGAAATTATTTCTTTCTTGTTCAGTCATTCTGCGATACTCCTTTCTTATACGTAGTTGTCTTGCCTGGGGTTGCTGCCTACTTTGCCGTTGTTGTGCTGTCTGTTGTTGCTGTTGTTGCTGCTGTTGTTGTTGTTGTTGTGGGACTCCTTGTTGCTGAGTTTGTTGCTGTTGCTGTCCTTGTACCTGTTGTTGTTGTTGCTGCTGCTGCTGCTGCTGAGGAGGTGACCATTGTCCTCGCTGTTGTTGTTGCTGCTGCTGCTGTTGTTGTTGTTGTGATGCCGAATTTTGTTGTCCGTTTTGCATTTGCTGATAAATGGTTGGAGGTTGAGGCGCCGGACGTGGTATTTGAGCTGCTTGTCGTTTTTCACGTGCATGTTCTTCGTGTAAATCGACAGCAGACATTCTCAGCAACTCGTTCACCCAATCTGTTGTATCTTGTGATATGTTCCATTGTTGTATATGAGCGGCTAACGGTAGTCGACGGTTACGATGTCGTTGTAAGCAAAAGTTTGACAGTGATTGCCATGTCGAATCCGAGCCGTTGTTTCTGGCTTGATAAGTTACAAGACAAGCTAGGAAATCGTCGGGTGGATTGATTTCTTCAATAAGTGCACACGATAAAGTAAGAATAACGGATAATGTTGCTGTAATGCATATCCCTCTCCACATCTGAAATAATAATAATAATAATGATAATAATAATAAAAATAATAAAAATAACTATTTCAATGAAAATCAACAAAAACATAATGAGGACATTCTACTTGCAGAATCTGTATAAAACGAGATAAGTTCGTAAAGTGTAGTCCAAAGGTAGAAGCACACAGATGTAACAATAGGAATAATAAATTACAAATAAATTACCCAGCATTTCAAAAACTTTGTTGTTATTCCCAATCATTTTGTTTCAATTCAGACAAACATTGTAAAAAAAATGTCGTTGTTATTTTCAGAGGGTAACCATATATAAAACATCGCAGAGCAGCTTAAGTCAATATGTGACGCCATGATTGGAGTTGTCGCAGCAGTCATACATGTGTGAGGAGAGTCTACCACAATGTGGCTTCGTCAAAATGCATGCTTGACAGTTACCTTCATTTTTGAATGTCGAGTTATTGTTCAAAACAGCCATATAATACAAAGTCAGACCTAGTAAAAGGAAAGAATTCCATTTGTACCATCCACTAAAATTTTACCTTCGACAGAAAAAGCCTAAAATGACAGAATTCCATTTGTACCATCCACTAAAATTTTACCTTCGACAGAAAAGCCTAAATGACAGAATTCCATTTGTATCATCCACTAAAATTTTACCTTCGACAGAAAAAGCCTAAAATGACAGAATTCCATTTGTACCATCCACTAAAATTTTACCTTCGACAGAAAAAGCCTAAAATGACAGAATTCCATTTGTACCATCCACTTAAATTTTATCTTCGACAGAAAAAGCCTAAAATGACAGAATTCCATTTGTACCATCCACTAAAATTTTACCTTCGACAGAAAAACCCTAAAATGACAGAATTCCATTTGTATCATCCACTAAAATTTTACCTTCGACAGAAAAAGCCTAAAATGACAGAATCAAGTCATTTTGAACAGTTATGTGAAAAATATTTTTTTCTCCAATTTTTTACATAGAAGTTAATGGGTTTGGGTTAAAAGTGAGTATTACCTTTTAAAGAAAATGAAGATGCAGTACTAGTTTAACAATTTGTTTTCCAATGAACGCGTTATGATGTGTTTCAACTACTGTAAATATTTTTATGACAGAAAGAAAAAGAAAGAAAGAATTTTCAGTTTTTATGCTTATGAACACGATTCCTTACTAACTAACGCCCTGACGATTCCTTACTAACTAACGCCCTGACCTTAGGTATTACATGACTACGAGTAAATTTGTAGGCAACATTATGAAGATGTTTAAAGCCACCCACCACGAACCCAATTAAAAGGACAGTGAACAGTACTAAACATACCTTGGGGCATTGGGACAAAATCTGGATACAAATAAATAACGCTGTATGTGTAGATATTTACTGTCCTTAGAACGGAGGGTGTCACGAATCACAGAGACTATCATTGCCTAGATCTGAAATCTGGATACAAATAAATAACGCTGTATGTGTAGATATTTACTGTCCTTAGAACGGAGGGTGTCACGAATCACAGAGACTATCATTGCCTAGATCTGAAATCTGGATACAAATAAATAACGCTGTATGTGTAGATATTTACTGTCCTTAGAACCGGGGGATGTCACGAATCACAGAGACTATCAATGCCTAGATCTGAAATCTGGATACAAATAAATAACGCTGTATGTGTAGATATTTACTGTCCTTAGAACCGGGGGATGTCACGAATCACAGAGACTATCATTGCCTAGATCTGAAATCTGGATACAAATAAATAACGCTGTATGTGTAGATATTTACTGTCCTTAGAACGGAGGGTGTCACGAATCACAGAGACTATCATTGCCTAGATCTGAAATCTGGATACAAATAAATAACGCTGTATGTGTAGATATTTACTGTCCTTAGAACGGAGGGTGTCACGAATCACAGAGACTATCATTGCCTAGATCTGAAATCTGGATACAAATAAATAACGCGCTGTATGTGTAGATATTTACTGTCCTTAGAACCAGGGGATGTCACGAATCACAGAGACTATCATTGCCTAGATCCGAAATCTGGATACAAATAAATAACGCTGTATGTGTAGATATTTACTGTCCTTAGAACGGAGGGTGTCACGAATCACAGAGACTATCATTGCCTAGATCTGAAATCTGGATACAAATAAATAACGCTGTATGTGTAGATATTTACTGTCCTTAGAACCAGGGGATGTCACGAATCACAGAGACTATCATTGCCTAGATCCGAAATCTGGATACAAATAAATAACGCTGTATGTGTAGATATTTACTGTCCTTAGAACCGGGGGATGTCACAAATAACAGAGACTATGATCGCCTAGATCTGAAATCTGGATACAAATAAATAACGCTATATGTGTAGATATTTACTGTCCTTTATAACCGGGGGATGTCACGAATCACAGAGACTATCATTGCCTAGATCTGAATCCCACTTGGTACAGATTCTAGTGGCGACAGTTTGTCAGTTCGCTTGTCACAGGTCGATTGTTTTGTGGGTACTCCCGGTTTCATCCACGATTCTGAGCTGGTTGCTTCAAGGGAAGGAATTTTGACTGGGTTGTAAAAACCATTAATCCACTTCACTCTATTTCATTAACGAATTAATTGGAATTTTGTGTTACAATCAGAAAAGTTACATTCACATCAAATGATCATGTGGTCATAAGCACTTTTATCCACTGCGCATAAGTAAAAGGTTTGATGTGTGTCATGCTTGATTCTGAAGATTGCAATTTGTTCATACTTCGCCCAGTTTAGTTATATATATTTATTGAACCTCCAAAACGTGCAAACATGATTTGATAATTAATGGTCCCAGTTCACAACCATTTCTTAATTATGACTTTTCTTAACTTATTTTTTTCAAATTTAAAACCTTTATAATTTTGTTAATTGTTAAGATCGTGCAGAATTTAAGGTGTGATATTAATGATTATATCAACCTTATGCTTCTGGATTTCCAAAAATATTTATTCGTAGTTCCAAAAAGAGCTTGTCTTAATTAATATTTGTTAAATTTATGTTTAGGAAAATCTTAGTAAAGGAATGAGTGTGAAACTGGACCCGATCCCGGATTCACAATCATTTCTCTTGATTTAAATCTGGCAAATCTGAAATCTGAATAATTTTGTTAGTTTTCAAAATAATACTGAATTTAAGGTTGTGTCAAATTGAAGATTCTTACGAGCGTATAACTTTTATATTATAACTGTTTTGAAACTTTTTATTTTTAGTACTGTCATATACCATTTTTGAATGTATTTTATGATTAAATTAAAAAATTGTATGTAAAAGAACGATAAAAAGATCGACAAAAATTTTCAGATAAAAGATGTGTGCATTAACAAGAGAAGTCCATTTGATGGAAGTTTAAAGTTATCAGCAAATTTACAAGTTAGATACTTAAATCACAAAAAATATTGCGCAAAACATATCAGTATTAGAAATAAGGAGAAATAAGAACTAAAAAATAAGTAAGAAAGTTGTGAAAAATATTAAATGAACAAGAACCACAGCTAACATTAACTAAATAAGACATCACGTCCGGTTTGATAGAAGATGTTCATTTATGGATTTTTCAATATACCCACGTATGTTTTATAAGTGAAGACTAAACTCCACAAAACATTGTTGGTTACGCAGCATTTGAAACGTAAAATAATAAAGTCGATGATTATCTAATGTCCGCCGTGAAACCCATTATGACCACTGTCTGGGTGAACATGATTTTTAGGAAGTGGATCGTTTTACGAGGACTTAGGATATTTAATAAGTTTTACAACTACGATGTGGTTTTACAGTCAAACTTCAACTAAAACAATCTTTAAAATTATTCTTTGAAAATTTGAAATCTCAATATTTTTTATGTTTTAGACAAACAGGAAGTTGTGTAGATAAACTTTTAATACTGCGATTTGGGTTGTAGGTAGTGCCATAAAATGTCCATAATGATTTTAAAAGCTAAGGGAATTCAATTGGGCAGGTCCCAGTTTCACAATCATTTCTAAACCAAGATTTTAATTAAATTTAGCTAATTTTAGAAGAAAAGAAATTAAACTTCGAATAAGCATGGTAATAATACGAATGTCATAAGCTTGATCTTCAAAATGACACCTTGAATTCCCGATTATCTTAAAATAAACGAAATTTAATTTATTATTTTAATATTTATTATTTTAATTTAGAAATGATTTTGAAACTTGTGACAGTGAGAGTCTTCAGGAACGGTCTTCTTTTTATAACATTCACGTATATTTTATAATAATTAATATATATCCCAAAATTTATATCTTCATAATAACTGTTTCAAATTATGATCAAAAATAAATTTTAGTCTTACCGTTTCATTCCCACTCTTGAACAAAAAGGAATAAAATATGAACTTAGTATTGCTAGTTTTTGGATGAGATATGCATGTAGTATGATTAAAACACTTACGTGACGAATAACATTTAAATTAGATGTACATATTATTTACATTTATTACAGGTGTGAATCGATATCGATGAGTTAGATCAGTGATTGGTTTGTTAATATTTCCGATCACTTCAGGCTATGTCTGTAGATTTACCAAAACATATCTTGATTAATCCCTGATTTATGAGAATATTAATTCCTGTCTAATGATGATTACTATGTAAATATTATAATACATGTACATATCACACCTCTGACAAATTTGGTGTTTGTTTGCTGTGACAAATGTCCGAACTGTTGTGTTATAACTAGGGAATGCGTTAGACAAATGTCCGAACTGTTGTGTTATAACTAGGGAATGCGTTAGACAAATGTCCGAACTGTTGTGTTATAACTAGGGAATGCGTTAGACAAATGTCCGAACTGTTGTGTTATAACTAGGGAATGCGTTAGACAAATGTCCGAACTGTTGTGTTATAGGTAGGGAATGCGTGAGACAAGTGCCCAAACTGTTGAGTTATAGCTAGGGAATGCGTTAGACAAATGTCCGAACTGTTGTGTTATAACTAGCAAATGTCCGAACTGTTGTGTTATAGGTAGGGAATGCGTTAGACAAATGTCCGAACTGTTGTGTTATAACTAGGGAATGCGTTAGACAAATGTCCGAACTGTTGTGTTATAGGTAGGGAATGCGTTCGACAAATGTCCGAACTGTTGTGTTATAGCTAGGGAATGCGTTAGACAAATGTCCGAACTGTTGTGTTATAACTAGGGAATGCGTTAGACAAATGTCCGAACTGTTGTGTTATAACTAGGGAATGCGTTAGACAAATGTCCGAACTGTTGTGTTATAGCTAGGGAATGCGTTAGACAAATGTCCGAACTGTTGTGTTATAACTAGCAAATGTCCGAACTGTTGTGTTATAGGTAGGGAATGCGTTAGACAAATGTCCGAACTGTTGTGTTATAGGTAGGGAATGCGTTCGACAAATGTCCGAACTGTTGTGTTATAGCTAGGGAATGCGTTAGACAAATGTCCGAACTGTTGTGTTATAACTAGGGAATGCGTTAGACAAATGTCCGCACTGTTGTGTTATAACTAGGGAATGCGTTAGACAAATGTCCGAACTGTTGTGTTATAACTAGCAAATGTCCGAACTGTTGTGTTATAGCTAGGGAATGCGTTAGACAAATGTCCGAACTGTTGTGTTATAACTAGGGAATGCGTTAGACAAATGTCCGAACTGTTGTGTTATAGCTAGGGAATGCGTTAGACAAATGTCCGAACTGTTGTGTTATAACTAGCAAATGTCCGAACTGTTGTGTTATAACTAGCAAATGTCCGAACTGTTGTGTTATAACTAGGGAATGCGTTAGACAAATGTCCGAACTGTTGTGTTATAGCTAGGTAATACGTTAGACAAATGTCCGAACTGTTGTGTTATAGCTAGGGAATGCGTTAGACAAATGTCCGAACTGTTGTGTTAAAACTAGCAAATGTCCGAACTGTTGTGTTATAACTAGCAAATGTCCGAACTGTTGTGTTATAACTAGGGAATGCGTTAGACAAATGTCCGAACTGTTGTGTTATAGCTAGGTAATACGTTTGACAAGTGTCCGAACTGTTGTGTTATAGGCAGGGAATGCGCTTAGAATTAACGCTGATGAATACTTACTGTGTATAGCTAAAATACAACATTCTACAGGACGATATAGTTCCTGTCATATGGTGTTTATATATGCATCAGAAACTAAAATTTCATTTGAAATTAAAATATTATTTTTCTTTTTGTTGCGGAAAACAAAAAAATTGTACATGGCACACTATAAATTTGCAAAACTTTCTACAATCTGTCTGAATGATTTAAATGCTTTGGGTATGTAATTGATTTATTTGAAACTGATAAAATTTATCATTTGATAAATCTCCTGGAGCACTTTGGCCTAACGTCCCTGGTGGAAGTTCACATGTTTAACTTTGCTTTAAGATTGTAATTTGGACTTGGATTAGTATGTTTGTTAACTTTTGTGACTGTGATTTGGACATGGATTGGTATGTTTGTGTTTGACTTTTGAGATTGTGATTTGGATATGGATTAGTATGTTTGTTGACTTTTGGGATTGTGATTTGGATATGGATTAGTATGTTTGTTGACTTGGGATTATGATTTGGACATGGATTGGTATGTTTGAGTTTTCTTTTTTGGGATTGTGATTTGGACATGAATTTGTATGTTTGAGTTTGACTGTTTAGATTGTGATTTGGACATGGATTAGTATGTTTGAGTTTGACCTTTGGGATTGTGATTTGGATATAGATTAGTATGTTTGTTGACTTTTGGGATTATGATTTGGACATGGATTGGTATGTTTGAGTTTGACTTTTGGGATTGTGATTTGGATATAGATTAGTATGTTTGTTGACTTTTGGGATTGTGATTTGGATATGGATTAGTATGTTTGTTGACTTTTGGGATTGTGATTTGGATATGGATTAGTATGTTTGTTGACTTTTGGGATTATGATTTGGACATGGATTGATATGTTTGAGTTTCACTTTTGGGATTGTGATTTGGACATGTATTGGTATGTTTGAGTTTGACTTTTTGGATTGTGATTTGGATATGGATTAGTATGTTTGTTGACTTTTGGGATTGTGATTTGGACATGGATTGGTATGTTTTAGTTTGACTTTTGAGATTGAAATTAGGACATGGATTGGTATGTTGATGGAATGTAACAATATGCAGTGATATTTTATATGAAAAACAAATGTAAGGAAACGAATATATTTTTCTCCGAGCGCTCCGGTTTCCCCCACCCCCACCATCTATGTACTGACCCCTTGAAAAAATTAAGTTTCACACTTTTTGTCCAAGCACAACTGTCGAGGAATTATATTATAAAACTGCCGTCTAATACTTAAAACAAACACTGGTATATGTTTTTTAATATAACAACTTGACGCCAGCACAAGGCTCCTCCAATTTTTTTAAACTCCTCTTTTTGGCAACTCATCCTTAACCACGCAATTCGACACAAGTTTCCAACAAACCAAACTTTTTAAAAATGTTTTTTCACCAATATTCTCACTTTTCTCCTTTTCATTTTATCACGTCTGGTGGACAACTTTAAAAACTTAAGTCAACGTAATACACATTTTCACATCGTCATAACGGCTGCATGTAGACGTTTAACTCCAACAATATTGGCAATGCCATGAGGTTTTTTTTTTTGTTGTTGTTTTTTTTTTGGGGGGGGGGGGTTAGTTTTAATGATCTGACAATTGCAAAATACAGATAATACCATATTGATACTGCAAGCTTTATTACAAATGGTCACTTTTTCTGCGACATGAAACTCACCGCTACATTGTAATTCCGGATGAGTTGTGTGAAGTAGTGATGTCTTTATTACAACCATATGTAAATTGTGACATACTTCATTCGGAGTCTCTCTGTCTACGTCACGTCAATCATCCAACAAAATATGTCACACCCGACCTCTCATTTTCTTAATATAGTTCATCATGAATATTTATATAAAATTCAGCCTTCAGGAAAGTTTCCATCTTAGCAATTTAAATTTTGTTTATATGAACAAGTAGTTGTAATAAATGGGATATTATGGGTATTTATTTCAAATTCAGGTTTCAGGAAATTTTTCATCTTTGCATTTTTAAATCTATGTTTATATAAACAAGTTGTTGTTATAACTGGGATATTATGGCCAAACTAAAACTAAAGTAACTATAGCACTAGCCAGTCCATAATTTCGACATTATTGAAATTATTAAGACCATCAAAACGTTTTATGGGCGTCATCACAATATTGTTTATGAGTTTCCTGGATATAGTTCAATGTTCTTTTGTTTTCACACGTGACGGTTGTAGCCAACTAAAGAACAGGTGCTTACCCTTCCAGAGCGCTTTGCCTTTGGGGTTATGGCTTAAACATTGACCGACATGTTTGTGTTTGACTTTTGGAATTTTGATTTGAACATAAGTCGGTATGTTTGTGATTTGAACATACATGTAGATCGGTATGTTTATGTTTGCGATTATGATTGGAACATGCATAGTGTTTGACTTTTGGGTTTGTGATATATTTACAATACCTATTGAATTCATATGATGAACTCATTGTAGAAAATCTGGGACATTCGAGAATGACACACGTTTTTTTCACATACATTGCACCTAAATTTAAGATATGGATTCCCATGACCTTCTTTTATTACCCTCATCTATACATCTCATTTTGAGACATTACATGTAGAATGATATGTTTTTTGTTAAATATATTCCGATAACTTTTACTTGAAATGAAATGATAAACGCATTTATAAAAGTACAATCGGGATTTTTAACAAATTCAACATTTAACAGTTGTAATTTGACAATTAATATGTAATTGTAACTTTGTTTGTCAATTCGAATAAAATTTTATGGAATGTTCTTTTGTTTTCAGCGTACTATTTTTAAGCCGCCTATTACGTCATATCATCAATGAGTAGGCGGGAATTATCTTCACATATCGGCTGTTCCCAGAATATTTCAATGCCAACATATTCGGTATTTACCGGCTTTTCTTTCTTATTTGTATGACACAATCGAGAAGTTTGTAAAAAGAATATTAAGTAAAATATTCGCAGTTTATTAGATTTGCTAATTTTAAAATCTGGGTCATCACTTGATGTGCCGGAATAAAAAAAAAAGTCAATTCCTAATTGAACATGGACCGGCGTGTTTGTGGTTGACGTTTGGAATGTGATAGTGTGTCTGTGGTTGACTTTTGGAATTGTGATTTGATGAACATGGACCGGTGTTTTTTTTGTTTGAATATCGGGCTGTGATTTGAACATGAACTGGTGTGTTTGTGACTTTTGGGATTATGATTTGAACATGGACAGGTATTTTTATGGTTGACTTTTGGGACTGTGATTTGATGAACATGGACCGGTGTTTTTTTGTTTGAATATTGGGCTGTGATTTGAACATGAACTGTTTGTGGTTGACTTTTGGGATTATGATTTGAACATGGACCGGCATGTTTGTGGTTGACTTTTGTTATGGTGATTTGAACATGGACAGGTATTTTTATGGTTGACTTTTGAGATTGTGATTTGAACATGGACCGGTTTGTTTGTAGTTGACTTTTAGGATTATGATTTGAACATGGACCGGTTTGTTTGTAGTTGACTTTTGGGATTGTGATTTGAACATGGACCGGTTTGTTTGTAGTTGACTTTTGGGATTGTGATTTGAACATGGACCGGTTTGTTTGTAGTTGACTTTTGGGATTGTGATTTGAACATGGACCGGTTTGTTTGTAGTTGAATATCGGGTCTGTGATTTGAACATGGACCGATTTGCCTAGATTCGTATCCAATTCAGGACAGTAGATAGTGTAACATTTCGCTTGTTGTTATTAGTTTTCCCCCGGTGTTTTACCATTCGTTTTACCGTTTCATGAAATGATGTTGATGTTCAATACGCGATGGCTACGCACACACTAGTCCAAAAGTTCTGTCTTGATCAGAATTTTCGGATAAATTACCTACACACTTAATAATTATAGAGAAAACTTTCACCTTTCGTGACACTGACCACTAATAAATAGCACTTTATATTATAATATCATGTTTAGTGACCTCTGGACGTGATGTTTAATGATATAACATTGATGATTAATAAAATAAATCCTTAAAATAGCACTTAGCGTGCTATGAGACATTCACAGGAACTTTGTTTTGCGGTTTTATACCTTAAAAGTTCATTTAAGTTAGGTGTGTTAATCTGAATTAAACCTCGTTTTGGTTTTGGTCTCATCTCCCCCAGGCAGTGCTAGCATGATATTGCAATATTACTTGTCAGATTGGAGCCATCAATGTGTAGGTCATTAAAAGTTACTGACACTTGACGTGCCAGATATCACGTCTTTCTGTCGCCATGGCATCTTTTATTGGTGTTTTCGTAGTCTTGGTTGTACTTATTATAGCCAAGTACATAAGTTCCATTTAAAAGAGTAAGATAAAGTTATGACTATTATTAAATAAACTGATTGCGCCGTTATAAAGCGGTCAGTTCTGTGGTGATGGAAAAAACCACAGAAAATCAATGAACTGAAAACTGGGTCATCACTTGATGTGCCGGAATAAAAAAAAAGTCAATTCCTAATTGAACATGGACCGGCGTGTTTGTGGTTGACGTTTGGAATGTGATAGTGTGTCTGTGGTTGACTTTTGGAATTGTGATTTGATGAACATGGACCGGTGTTTTTTTTGTTTGAATATCGGGCTGTGATTTGAACATGAACTGGTGTGTTTGTGACTTTTGGGATTATGATTTGAACATGGACAGGTATTTTTATGGTTGACTTTTGGGACTGTGATTTGATGAACATGGACCGGTGTTTTTTTGTTTGAATATTGGGCTGTGATTTGAACATGAACTGTTTGTGGTTGACTTTTGGGATTATGATTTGAACATGGACCGGCATGTTTGTGGTTGACTTTTGTTATGGTGATTTGAACATGGACAGGTATTTTTATGGTTGACTTTTGAGATTGTGATTTGAACATGGACCGGTTTGTTTGTAGTTGACTTTTAGGATTATGATTTGAACATGGACCGGTTTGTTTGTAGTTGACTTTTGGGATTGTGATTTGAACATGGACCGGTTTGTTTGTAGTTGACTTTTGGGATTGTGATTTGAACATGGACCGGTTTGTTTGTAGTTGACTTTTGGGATTGTGATTTGAACATGGACCGGTTTGTTTGTAGTTGAATATCGGGTCTGTGATTTGAACATGGACCGATTTGCCTAGATTCGTATCCAATTCAGGACAGTAGATAGTGTAACATTTCGCTTGTTGTTATTAGTTTTCCCCCGGTGTTTTACCATTCGTTTTACCGTTTCATGAAATGATGTTGATGTTCAATACGCGATGGCTACGCACACACTAGTCCAAAAGTTCTGTCTTGATCAGAATTTTCGGATAAATTACCTACACACTTAATAATTATAGAGAAAACTTTCACCTTTCGTGACACTGACCACTAATAAATAGCACTTTATATTATAATATCATGTTTAGTGACCTCTGGACGTGATGTTTAATGATATAACATTGATGATTAATAAAATAAATCCTTAAAATAGCACTTAGCGTGCTATGAGACATTCACAGGAACTTTGTTTTGCGGTTTTATACCTTAAAAGTTCATTTAAGTTAGGTGTGTTAATCTGAATTAAACCTCGTTTTGGTTTTGGTCTCATCTCCCCCAGGCAGTGCTAGCATGATATTGCAATATTACTTGTCAGATTGGAGCCATCAATGTGTAGGTCATTAAAAGTTACTGACACTTGACGTGCCAGATATCACGTCTTTCTGTCGCCATGGCATCTTTTATTGGTGTGTTTCGTAGTCTTGGTTGTACTTATTATAGCCAAGTACATAAGTTCCATTTAAAAGAGTAAGATAAAGTTATGACTATTATTAAATAAACTGATTGCGCCGTTATAAAGCGGTCAGTTCTGTGGTGATGGAAAAAACCACAGAAAATCAATGAACTGAAAACTTTCTACTAGTAGAAATGCCTGGATGGTGTTTCCAACAATAGGAAATACCTGAATGGTGTCTTTAACAATAGGATATGCTTCAATGATGTTTCTAACAATCAGATATGCCTGAATGATGTTTCTAACAATAGAAAATACCTGAATGATGTCTCTAACAATAGAATATGCCTGAATGATGTTTCTAACAATAGAAAATACCTGAATGATGTTTCTAACAATAGAAAATACCTGAATGATGTTTCTAACAATAGAAAATACCTGAATGATGTTTCTAACAATAGAATATGCCTGAATGATGTTTCTAACAATAGAAAATACCTGAATGATGTTTCTAACAATAGAAAATACCTGAATGATGTTTCTAACAATAGAATATGCCTGAATGATGTTTCTAACAATAGAAAATACCTGAATGATGTTTCTAACAATAGAATATGCCTGAATGATGTTTCTAACAATAGAAAATACCTGAATGATGTTTCTAACAATAGAAAATACCTGAATGATGTTTCTAACAATAGAATATGCCTGAATGATGTTTTAACAATAGGATATACCTGAATGATGTTTCTAACAATAGAATATGCCTGAATGATGTTTCTAACAATAGAAAATACCTGAATGATGTTTCTAACAATAGAATATGCCTGAATGATGTTTCTAACAATAGAAAATACCTGAATGATGTTTCTAACAATAGAAAATACCTGAATGATGTTTCTAACTATAGAATATGCCTGAATGATGTTTTAACAATAGGATATGCCTGAATGATGTTTCTAACAATAGAATATACCTGGATGATGTTTCTAACAATAGAAATGCCTGAATGATGTTATTTACAATAGGATATGCCTGAATCATGTTTCTTACAATAGGATATGCCTGAATGATGTTTCTCACAATAGGATATGCGAGAATGATGTTTCTTACAATAAGATATGGTTGAATGATTTTTCTAACAATAGAATATGGTTGAATGATGTTTCTAACAATATGATAAGCCTGGATGATGTTTCTAACAATAGAAATGCCTGAATGATGTTATTTACAATAGGATATGCCTGAATCATGTTTCTTACAATAGGATATGGTTGAATGATGTTTCTTACAATAGGATATGCCTGAATCATGTTTCTTACAATAGGATATGGTTGAATGATGTTTCTTACAATATGATATGCCTGAATGATGTTTCCCACAATAGGATATGGTTGAATGATGTTTTAACAAAATGATATGCCTGATTGATGTTTCTCACAATAGGATAAGCCTGAATGATGTATCTAACAATAGGATATGGTTGAATGATGTTACTAATAATAGAATATGGTTGAATGATGTTTCTAACAATATGATAAGCCTGAATGATGTTTCTTACAATAGGATATGGTTGAATGATGTTTTAACAAAATGATATGCCTGATTAATGTTTCTCACAATAGGATATGCCTGAATGATGTTTCTTACAATAGGATATGGTTGAATGATGTTACTAACAATAGAATATGGTCGAATGATGTTTCTAACAATATGATAAGCCTGAATGATGTTTCTTACAATAGGATATGGTTGAATGATGTTTCTCATAATAGGATATGGTTGAATGATGTTTCTAACAATATGATAAGCCTGAATGATGTTTCTAACAATAGGATATGCCTGAATGATGTTTCTCACAATAGGATATGCGAGAATGATGTTTCTTACAATAGGATATGGTTGAATGTTTTTTCTAACAATAGAATATGGTTGAATGATGTTTCTAACAATATGATAAGCCTGAATGAAGTTTCTAACAATAGAATATGTTTGAATGATTTTTAAAAAAATAGGATATGGTTGAATGATGTTTCTAACAATAGAGTATTCCTGAATGATGTTTCTAACAATAGAGTATGCCTGAATGATGTTTCTAACAATAGAATATGCCTGAGTGTTGTTTCCAACAATTGGATAAGCATGAATGATGTTTCTAACAATAAGATAAGCCTAAATGATGTTTTTAACAATAACATACTGAATGATTTTCCCACAATACGATATATCTAACTTATGTTTCTAACAATAGGATATGCCTGAATAATGTTTTAACAATAGGATATGCCTCAATTATGTTTCTTACAAAAGGATATGCCTGATTTATGTTTCTAGCAATAAGATAAGCCAAGATATCACTAGGCAAGCCATTTCATGGAATCCACAAGGAAAAAGGAAACGTGGTAGGCCTAAGAACACCTGGCGAAGAGAGCTGAAAAAAAAATGGCCGGGCACAATTGGAAAACAGTGGAGAGAACTGCACAGGACAGAATAGAATGGCGAAGATTTGTCAGTGGCCTATGTTCCGGAAAGGAATAAATATAGGCATAAGTAAGAAGTAAGTGATGTTTAAAACAATAAAATATGCCTGAATGGTGTTTCTAACAAAAGGATATGCCTGAATTATGATTGTAACAAAAGGATATGCCTGAATGATGTTTCTCACAATATATTATACCTAAATGATGCTTCTAACAAAAGGTTATGCCTTAATTATGTTTTTAGCAATAAGATAAGCCTGAATGTTCTAACAATAGGATATGCCTGAATTATGTTTCTAGCAATAAGATAAGCCTGAATGTTTCTGACAATAAAATATGCCAGTATAATGTTTCTAACAGTAAGAAATGCCTGAATGATGTTTAAAACAATAAAACATGTCTGAACGATGTTTCTAACAAAAGGATATGCCTGAATTATGTTTGTAACAAAAGGATATGCTTGAATGATGTTTCTCATGATAGGATATGCCTGAATGATGTTTCTAACAATAGGATATGCCTGAATGATGTTTCTCACAATATCATATACCTAAATGATGCTTCTAACAAAAGGTTATGCCTTAATTATGTTTCTAGCAATAAGATAAGCCTGAATGTTTCTAACAATAGGATATGCCTGGATGATGTTTCTAACAAAAGGATATGCCTGAATAATGTTTCTAGCAACAACATAAGACTAAATGTTTCTAACATAATGCTATGCCAGTATGATGTTTCTAACAATAGGAAATGCCTGAATAATGTTTAAAACAATAAAATATGCATGAATGATTTTTCTAACAATAAGATATGCTTGAATGATGTTTCTCATACTAGTAATAGGATATGTCTGAATGATGTTTCTCATAATAGGATATGCATGGATGATGTTTCTCATAATAGGATATGCATGAATGAAGCTTTTTACAATAGGATATGAACAATTGTGTATTTGATGTTGCAACCAAGAACACGAACCAACAAAGTCAGCGATGACAAATAAAAAGGACGAGAAAAGAAGAAAATAACAAATAAAAAAAGCATTGGAGCCATATATTATTAACACTGGTCCAGTGACAAGGTTATATTAATTTTGGAGAGCCTCAACAAGCCTTTTTACTTGAAAACCAGTGGCCCGTAATTATATTAAAACACACATTTGAAAATTAAAGCTTAACCAATTAAGCTACTTTTATCAAACAATAAACCAGCAATCTCTACAAGTATATGTTGCCCATAACATGTAACATTTTCATTTTCATAAAATAGTTCTTTCGTTTTTATAATGAACAACAATAGAAGTCAGAAATGATAGAGATTACACGACATATATTTTTTCACTAGTATTAACACATAAAGTTATAGAAGGTTTAACAACTCGCATTTATACTTGGATAAAACTAACCTCAGTGGTCTTAAGCGAATGAATCACAGCACATCTCAGGACACTATTTAAGTTCGAATACCAATCAGCCAAATTCTAGAGAGAAAATGGTTTTCCCTTGAGTCTTGCTAATTTTACTCATCTTTGCTTAAATCTTGCGTTTTAAAACGTCTTTAAAAGTTAAGCAATACAGCAGTTTCTGATTTAACTGTTATACAATTTTTTATCCTACAGCTGTTATTAAATTTCAGATTAGTCTTCGACAAGTGTTTAATGGCCGAAAAAGTCACTCGTCTTTACATGAATGATATAACGTAACAAGATATACACAATGAATGAATTATATGTCGAAATTAACAAAAGCCTTACAATAAAATATTGTTATTAACATAAAATTTTCAATTTCTTGACACCAATGTCAAATTTTGCAAATGTTTGAACAAAATAAATGTATACATTATCTAATTATTTTTTAATTACCAAATAAATATGTAAGTATAAAGTTCTTGTAACTCATACAACTTGCCTTTGTTTGTACGAGATCTGTAAATGATATTGTCTGATTGTTGGTGATATAAATAGCTTTATTAAATTGTCTGCTGATGATACAACGTTTTACATTGCGTTCGAAGATCCTCACCATGGTGGAGAATAATTAACTTAACTCAAATCTTGAGAGAATTCATAAATGATAAATAGATAATTTCGTTCAATCCTAGTAAAGCTAAAACTATAATGTCTGAAAAGTTTATTAACCATTTCATCGCAGAATTGATATCAGCAACGTGTTGATAAAAGAAGTTGACCGAAGGTATTTCATGGAAAACACGTGAACAAAATATTGTTAAAAAGAAAAAAAAACGTTATGGTATTACGAGAACTCAAAATCCAAACTTGATTGTAATACTCCAGAAAAAACTATTTTACGTTTATAAGAACTTTACTAGAATACAGTAACGTAATTTGGAATAATTTGCCTAAGGAATTAAAGCATTTATTTAAAAAAACATCAATTTAGAAACTGCTTAAATCGTTACTATTGCTTCAAAACTAACAAGTTTTTGTCTGTTTCATCTAGAAAATGATTGGGACACTTCAGAAAAAAGTTGTAAGAACCACAGGTTATTGCAGTTTTACAAAATCACAAAATTGATATGTATTTGAAATAATGACCCATTCATTAAGTCATGAAATCCACCCATATAATCCTCGAATGTCCAATGATCTTGGGTCAAGTTATTTGAATTAAAGTTCAAAGAAATTGATTAATGCTGGTTATAGACAAAAACATTGAACTGTCTGTTTGATCGCCTTCCATTAAGAATATTCATATCGGATCATCTATCCAATACATGGAAAGTGATAGGATTCTCCAGGTAATACAACGGCAATGGTGATAGTGATGAAAATGATGATGGTGGTGGTGGTAGAAGAGAAGTGGTGAGGTTGGTAATGGTGGTGGCAGTGCCATTATTGATGTTGATTGATCTTGATGAGGTTAATGTTGATAACTCTAAGGTTCTTGGTGTTTTCTTGTTGTTATCATAGCTGATGTTGGTGTATTTATGATGATGATGGTGATGATGATGATGATGATGATGATGATGATGATGATGATGATGATGATGATGATGATGATGACGATGATGATGATGATGATGATGATGATGATGTTTTTGTTGATAATGTTATTGTCGTTGATGTTAGGGTTGATGTTGCTGCTTTTGTTATAAATGCTGGTGATGATGATGTTAGTGTTGACGGTGATGTTGCTTTTGTTATAAATGCTGGTGATGATGATGTTATTGTCGTTGATGTTAGGGTTGACGGTGATGTTGCTTTTGTTATAAATGCTGGTGAGGATGATGTTAGGGTTGACGGTGATGTTGCCTTTGTTATAAATGCTGGTGAGGATGATGTTAGGGTTGACGGTGATGTTGCCTTTGTTATAAATGCTGGTGAGGATGATGTTATTGTCGTTGATGTTAGGGTTGACGGTGATGTTGCTTTTGTTATAAATGCTGGTGATGATGATGTTATTGTCGTTGATGTTAGGGTTGACGGTGATGTTGCTTTTGTTATAAATGCTGGTGATGATGATGTTATTGTCGTTGATGTTAGGGTTGACGGTGATGTTGCTTTTGTTATAAATGCTGGTGATGATGATGTTATTGTCGTTGATGTTAGGGTTGACGGTGATGTTGCCTTTGTTATAAATGCTGGTGATGATGATGTTATTGTCGTTGATGTTAGGGTTGACGGTGATGTTGCTTTTGTTATAAATGCTGGTGATGATGATGTTATTGTCGTTGATGTTAGGGTTGACGGTGATGTTGCTTTTGTTATAAATGCTGGTGATGATGATGTTATTGTCGTTGATAATAGGGTTGACGGTGATGTTGGTTTTGTTATAAATGCTGGTGATGATGATGTTATTGTCGTTGATGTTAGGGTTGACGGTGATGTTGGTTTTGTTATAAATGCTGGTGCTGATGATGTTATTGTCGTTGATGTTAGGGTTGAAGGTGATGTTGCATTTGTTATAAATTCTGGTGATGATGATGTTAGGGTTGACGGTGATGTTAGGGTTGACGGTGATGTTGCATTTGTTATAAATGCTGGTGATGATGATGTTAGGGTTGACGGTGATGTTGGTTTTGTTATAAATGCTGGTGCTGATGATGTTAGGGTTGACGGTGATGTTAGGGTTGACGGTGATGTTGCATTTGTTATAAATGCTGGTGATGATGATGTTAGGGTTGACGGTGATGTTGGTTTTGTTATAAATGCTGGTGCTGATGATGTTATTGTCATTTATGTTAGGGTTGACGGTGATGTTGCTTTTGTTATAAATGCTGGTGAGGATGATGTTAGGGTTGACGGTGATGTTGCTTTTGTTATAAATGCTGGTGATGATTATGTTAGGTTGACGGTGATGTTGGTTTTGTTATTAATGCTGGTGATGATGATATTATTGTCGTTGATCTTAGGGTTGACGGTGATGTTGCTTTTGTTACAAATGCTGGTGATGATGATGTTATTGTCTTTGATGTTAGGGTTGACGGTGATGTTGCTTTTGTTATAAATGCTGGTGAGGATGATGTTAGGGTTGACGGTGATGTTGCTTTTGTTATAAATGCTGGTGAGGATGATATTAGGTTTGACGGTGATGTTGCTTTTGTTATAAATGCTGGTGATGATGATGTTATTGTCGTTGATGTTAGGGTTGACGGTGATGTTGCTTTTGTTATAAATGCTGGTGCTGATGATGTTATTGTCGTTGATAATAGGGTTGACGGTGATGTTGTTTTTGTTATAAATGCTGGTGATGATGATGTTATTGTCGTTGATGTTAGGTTTGACGGTGATGTTGTTTTTGTTATAAATGCTGGTGATGATGATGTTATTGTCGTTGATGTTAGGTTTGACAGTGATGTTGCTTTTGTTATAAATGCTGATGATGATGATGTTATTGTCGTTAATGTTAGGGTTGACAGTGATGTTGTTTTTGTTATAAATACTGAAGATGATGATGTTATTGTCGATGATGTTAGGGTTGACGGTGGTGTTGTTTTTGTTATAATACTGAAGATGATGATGTTATTGTCGTTGATGTTAGGGTTGACGGTGATGTTGCTTTTGTTATAAATGCTGGTGATGATGATGTTATTGTCGTTGATGTTAGGGTTGACGGTGATGTTGCTTTTGTTATAAATGCTGAAGATGATGATGTTATTGTCGTTGATGTTAGGGTTGACGGTGATGTTGTTTTTGTTATAAATACTGAAGATGATGATGTTATTGTCGATATGTTAGGGTTGACGGTGATGTTTCTTTTGTTATAAATGCTGGTGATGATGATGATATTGTCGTTAATGTTAGGGTTGACGGTGATGTTGCATTTGTTATAAATGCTTGTAGTCGTTGATGTTAGTGTTGACGGTGATGTTGCTTTTGTTATAAATGCTGGTGATGATGTTATTGTCGTTGATGTTAGGGTTGATGTTGTTGTTGCTTTTGTTATAAATGCTGGTGATGATGATGTTATTGTCGTTGATGTTAGGGTTGACGGTGATGTTGCTTTTGTTATAATTGCTGGTGATGATGATGTTATTGTCAGTGGTAAAGGTTATATATATGTTACGTCCTGTTATGATTCTTTGATTCAAATTGACAAGTAAATAATGTAAGCACTTAGATTTTTTAAAAAGGATAAAAACATTTTGAGTGCTCGACATTGCCATTCATATAGCAGATCCAATGAACTGAAACGTTTTGATTCACTATTACATTATGACTAAAAATTGGGTATTTTTGGTAATATGAATTAAATGTGACCTCTAAAATGGAGTAATCCTGATACATTTCTTAACTAATATTAACTCCATATTACACCACCTGTGTCATACTAAGTGTCAAGTCGTTGGTTCGAAGTAAGGCCAATTGGTCATAGAAACACGTAAGATTATATGTGTACCTTCTATTTCATACGAATATCAAGGGACATCACATATGTCCACAATAGCCCCTAATGTACAAATATCCGCTATCTATCATCCGTTGGTTCTTGCATGAATATTAATAAATTGTTACAGAACATTGGTATAACATAGTTTGGTTACAACATTACGTATTACTCATTTTACAAGAGAGAGAGAGAGAGAGAGAGAGAGAGAGAAGAGAGCGATTCACCTCATGATCAAAGACAACATAGAATTTAAAACTCATCTTTTCTTTAACGCCCCCCCCCCAAAAAAAAAAAATTAAAAAAACAACAAAACTTCTTCACCAGGAATAAGGGAATCAAAGAATTTCTCATACCTTTTGGTCGTAAATGTCTTACACAAAAATCGATAAAGGAAGTAAGGTTTGGTATTCCAAGCTGTGTTTATAAGAGGGGTGACAGGGTATGTCTTTGTGACATATTACTTATATCTATTGCGAAAATTAATAAGAAGTAATTGTTTATATATTTTGTTTATTTTTATAAAATGTTGTACTTACCATACTTGTCACATAGGAGATCGTAAATCCTTCAGATCAGTTTCAATAAGATGCTAGTTCTGCCAAATAAAAAATAAATATTTTGGCTATCCACAATCCGAAAGTACACAAAAACGTCCTTACTTTACTTCAACATGGCAGTGGATGCGCTTCAATGAACTTCAGATTTCCGCTTATCGTTTCTCATAGAACGGGCACGGGTACATTCCTGTATGTAAAGAGACTTCCTACTTTCGGTATTTGATTGATGGGTATGTACATGAGTTAAGTCTCGGATATTCTAACTAAGTGGTTAGTTCTCGTTTTACCGTCATGTTGTGTTTACCTGGTTTGCTAACGTTGTTCTGAAAAGGTAATGATAACTAAATAAATAAATAAATAAATAAATAAATAAAAATAATAAAGACACTTATGAACATTTAATGATTTTATAAATATTATTTCATATATAATTTTTTTTTATTTAAAACACGCGAAAAATTAGTTCATACTTTTTTATATCAAAATGATTTTTTTTTCTGATTTTCTTTTTTTTAATATAGGAATATGGTAGCATAAAATATCAAAATTAAAATAAAGCTTCATAAAAAGGAAGCTTATCCGGGAAATCTTAAATACATAAATCAATCAAATATAAATAAATAAATAAATAAAATCTTGATAAACAGCAATAATAAATATTAATAAACAAACAAATAAATACATAAAATAATGATAACTGACTAGATAATGTCCTTGATGAGAGTTAACGCCCCTGGGAGAAATTGATCACCTATGTACAACACATAACGGGACAATGATTCAAGCCTCGGGCTGACTCAGAGAGTTTTAATGTTTTTGATAGCACGTATGCCAGTCACTAGTAAAATCTCCTGGAAATAATGAATGAATGAGGAAATACTAACACCATATCCATGATAATGTGTGGATCTGATAACCTTAAAACTGGACATCCTAAGATAAATTAGTGTGAGTAAAGATATCTGCCGGTTGTTTTTTTTTTCTGATGAGTCCGCAAATTTTACTATTCTTGTTGATCTGATAACATGAGATAAGGTGATGTAAGGTCACACGTTTAACTAATTTGCCAGTGTTTAAAGTTTCCGTTTTGCTTTTGGATTGTGATTTGGACATGCCGGATTAGTATGTTTGTTTTTTAAAGAATGGTATTCTATTTTACGGTTTCCGTTTTACAGAAAAAGCGCACTGTCTTATTTTAAAGGCTTTTTTAAATATGAAATAAGCATTTTCATACATGTTGCTGTTGGCAAGTTTCAAATAACAAACCTTGACTGAATAGGTTTTACGTCCCAGTCAAAACTTCATATATTCACTCATTCATTCACAATATTTCACTTATATCGAGACGTCCTGAAGTGGCAGAAATTTTTATCTTCGCACATTGACCCGTAGGGAAATATGCGGGGGTGGGGTGTCTTTAACGTGCCATGCCTGTCGTGACACGGGACATTTTTAAAGGACTTTTCCGAAGGAGCCTGTGACTTTCATTTCTAAATGCCGAGAAATTAGCGAAAAAAACTACCCATCTTCAAGTCTTGGTGAGACCTGATCGGTGTTCGATTTCAGGTCGATTTCAGGACCTCCAACATATTAAGCGAACAATCTACCAACTGTATCGGTAAGATAACAGAGACTACCGTACCAACTGAGCTCTGACTGTATCGGTAAGATAACAGAGACTACCGTACCAACTGAGCTCTGACTGTGGCGATAAGATAACAGAGACTACCGTAAGTTGCCGCTTTAGTCTATTCTGCCACCGATGCACTTTGTTCCATAAGATGAAGGTACAAAAGTAGAATTGATATTGCCGTGTACGCAAACGACATTGACCTGTTCGCTTGACCTCAAGTATTTATGGTGGACCATTACACTTACGTTTAGGGGACACAGCTGTATATTCTGTCTACATCATGGGAAACACGTATTGTCTCTGTATTGACACTATAACTGGTGTAAGTCATCAGCAGCTCAAAAGAACGACAATCATATCTTGTGGCGTAGGAGGTTTTTTAATATGGGGGGGGGGGGGGGCAAAACCGAAGCTATGTCTATGTCGTGCCGCAGGTACGATCTTGTGGCATAGGCACGAGGCGGGGAGAATATGAGAGTGGTGCTAAACCCCTTGCATAGGTGGGGGTCCGGGGGGCCTCCCCCGGAAAATTTTCAAAACTAAGTCCTGTCTAGACGCATTTTCAATGTATTGAGCATTGTTTTGATAGGTTAAAATACTGTGATATCAAGGCAAGATTATATAAAAGAACCGTATGACACAAGTTCCATAATCAATCTCTCTCAATGGAGATGATCCAGAATTTTAGAAAGGGGGCGTATAATGTGAAAGCCGAACCGTCTAGGGGGGGGGGGTTTGAAAATTTTGAAAAAGTGGCGCAAAATCCTGCATTCTGATGCAATCTGAGCTGAACAATATGTATTATTAGCGACAAAAAGGGGGGGGGGTACGCCCCCCGCTGAATCCGCCACTGGATATGGGGGTACCCCGGAAAATTTTGACGCCCTTTTACAAGTATAATGATGAAATTGATAATTGATTGGTTACCAGATGGACATTTCCTGTTAAAGCTCTTGTTTTTTCTATTTTTTAGCATGATACAAAATTTCACACAATATATTGCGGGGGCCTGGCCCCCCTTCTCTGACATGGGGGGGGGCGCTGCCCCCCCCCCCCCTGCTCCTACGCCTATGAAGATTGTAGAACAGAGGGTTTCAAAGAAGTCTGTCTCAAAAAAAACAAAAAACAAAAAAACGCAGACGTCAGCGGTATATTTAGCGGGGACAAATCCAACATCATAAAAAGCATTCTAATATCATCTGTCGAAAGCATGTTCGCTTTCCTTCTATCAAAAGATATCGTAACAGAATCGCATCAAAATAGCCCAATGCAGGTCGAAAATAAACCACGCTTGAAAACTGCAAAGGTTAGCAATGCTGGGTTTTCACACCCGGTTTATAATGTCTGTATCGTATGTAGCTAGTTCATACAATGGTGATTATATAAGTGACGATGACGTTTTCTCCTTCTTTTCACATCATTGCTAGTTCTATAGTATAGGTATTTTGATCATTATATTTAGGTTAATAGTTTAATTTTTAACTTAAAAACAATCCTAGGCCTAGGGTCAGGAGACTTAAATTTAGGGTTACGTATACTCTTAACACAAAACTAGAGCCATGGGAAAAAAATTATCTCCACTAGATATTGAGATAAATATGGAATATTATATGATATATTTAACATAAATTCAGTTATGTTTTAGAAAACATTTTATTTTTTAAAGTTATTTATATATAAAATTACCTCACACGAAGGATAAACTTTATCGACATATTTGGAATTATATAATATAAGATATTTATATATATATATATATAATTTGATTGGATCGTTGGATCAGAGTGAGTTGTACCCTAACAACGTCATATCCTACCCTTCGGACCACACTATAACGTCACAAAAGTTATAATATCATCGATAGAAAATCGATTTCGACATTCTAACGTTTGCCTTCGACGATGAGTTTTGAAGGGAGACAAAATCATTTGTGGTCACAAAACCTACTTTCTTTTTTATTACCAATATGATCTTTCATTTCGGTATAATAAACAATTTATTGTCTTTGAGTGAGAGAGATTATGAACAAATGTTCATATCCCCCTCATTCAAAGACAATAAATGTATATTATATTGCGTCATTTATCTCGGCTCTATTTTGAGTTATATATGTCGTTGTTTATCTCGTCTCGATTTTGAGATATATATATGGTGTTATTCATCTATCCTTGATTTTGAGATAAATATGGTGTTGTTTTTATCGACTATATTTTGATATATATATGTCGTTGTTTATCTCGCCTCGATTTTGAGATATATACATGGTGCTATTCATCTCACCTTGATTTTGAGATATATATATATGGTGCTATTTATTTCGCCTCGATTTTGAGATACATATGTTATTATTTATCTCACTTTGATTTTGAGAGATGTATGGTGTAATTTATCTCGCCTCGATTTTGAGATATATATGCTGTAATTTATTTCGACTTTGAGATGAATATTGTGTTTATTATCTCGACTTTGAGATAAATATAGTGTAATTCATCTCGACCTGAATTAAGATATACATTTAACCTTAAATAAAACGTATACTAATCATTTAGTTTATAATATGTTATTAGTTATGTTTCCTTATTTAATGATTTAACTATGAATTCATATATCCGTTTTACTAAAGAAATCGAAAGTGAAACCGGAAAATCCGTATCATTATTTTGACTCAGTTTTCCAACTGTCATTTAAGTGAAATCATGGAAGCTAGTTTTCAACCTGGAGCAGACAAAGTGTTGTTTAATCATAGGTCATATTCTAGCGATTTCCTTCGACGATTATGCCAATTTAGAGAGGATGAACTGTTTACTGATGTTACCATAGAAATAGGCGAGTCTACATTCCAGGCACATAAACTAGTTTTAGCAAGTTTCTCTACCTATTTTAGGAACATTTTTGAAAACGAAACGGCAGAAAATATGAGAATTCAAATTGACAATGTTAAAGCTGGCATTTTAAGAAGTTTACTGGAGTATGCTTATAGCGGAGTAATTGAATTATCAGCCGACAACGTACAAGAGCTGATGGTTGTAACAAAACAGCTCGGAATTCATGAATTACAAAAAACATGTGAAGAATTTGCGGCAAGATTTGTTAACTTCAATAACTGTACCGATGTCCTGAAATTTGCAAGAAATAAAGGTTTTGAAGTATTGGAAGAAAAAACCCTAGATGTTTTTTCTCAGAATAATACTGAGATGATTAAAAATCTAGACTTGAGTCCCGAACAGTTACTTGATATGTTTAATGTGGACTTTGACTTGCTAAGTAACGGCCTACCGTTGTCTGTGGAAGAGAGAGAGATTCTACTTCTGGAGAAGTTGGTAAAATCTGTCATCAAAAATGTTCATCTCGGACCTGACCTGGCTGATTTTCTACAGAATATGCATTTACCAAGCATAAACAAAGGAAAGGCTATAGAAATAATTCAAAAAATACCTAAAATTGACGAAAACGAGGTCGTATATCATCTTATTGATTTGGCGTTCATGTACAGTAGTGGACGAGACGTACCGGAAGTTCCGCCATATTGGACCGGAAAACCCCATCAAGGAGAATGGAAGCTTACAACGACTGAACTTTATTCGAACAAGGTTTATATTGAAGACGCCGTCGATTTTTTCGACACTTCTTCTGTAAGACCAAACAATAGTATAAGACAGATAACGGTATATCTGAGGCATTGGGTTGACATTTATGTGATCGGTGGGATGACAGTGGTATACAACGATGGCCAAACATTCTCATTTGGTTTACAATACAATTCGCCGTTTGTCACAAAACGGTGTGACATCAAACTGGGAGAGCGGGAGTGGATCATTAAAGTAAAAGTAAACAGCGGGTATGTGGTAGATAATCTTATGTTTACAACAAATAAAGGACGTACATTTGGACCCATTAGTCCGACTGGAAAAGGATATCAGGGGAATCTGAAGTCAAGGCAGGATTGTACAATCATTTACACTCGTTTTATGGCTACGTGAGTGATCAGTATGGATGCGTTGTCATTCGTCAGATAGGATTTACATGGGCGGAATACAAACGGAGTTCATAAAAAACTGAATCAAAGCGTTAGTTTTATTTGATCCGAACAATAAACAGTTCACATAATTTTAAACATTAGAACAGTCGAACCTGCCTTAAAGGTCACCTCTATATAAGTGTCACCTTCTTTCAAAGCCACTAAGATTTTATCTCAATTGCTCTTCATTCATGTTATTCATATTATTTGAATCTCTATATAAATCCCTCCCGTGCTGTCCATAAAGGCGACGTTTACTGGTACTCTTGAGTGGCTTTTACAGACAAGTTTGACTGTATCCAATATATTTCTTTAGTTAAATTGTTCATACACTGGACATTTATCAAGATAAACTTATTACTTTTGTTATTTTTAACATCAAATTTGAATGTACAAATACCGTACCAAGATATTAGAAATTGCTTTCACACTTGCTTATTGTTAATTATTAAGTATGAAAAACTTAAAGAGAATGTACAGGGCTGAGAATTTGCCATTTGCATTTTGAATAAAGAGTAATTTGCACCAACAATTCAATTGACTTTTCTATACCGAAACCAGCAAAACGTCGTGTTTCGTAATCTGTACCAATAATCCAATTGGCTTTTCTATACCGGAACCAGCATAACGTCGTGTTTCGTAATTTGTACCAATAATCCAATTGGCTTTTCTATACCGGAACCAGCATAACGTCGTGTTTCGTAATTTACACCAATAATCCAATTGGCTTTTCTATACCGGAACCAGCATAACGTCGTGTTTCGTAATTTGTACCAATAATCCAATTGACTTTTCTATACCGGAACCAGCATAACGTCGTGTTTCGTAATTTGTACCAATAATCCAATTGGCTTTTCTATACCGGAACCAGCATAACGTCGTGTTTCGTAATTTACACCAATAATCCAATTGGCTTTTCTATACCGGAACCAGCATAACGTCGTGTTTCGTAATTTACACCAATAATCCAATTGGCTTTTCTATACCGAAACCAGCATAACGTCGTGTTTCGTGAAAACTGACCAATAGTAATGTACATGTAATTGGTATTTTTGTTTTGTCAATTTTTTAAAGTGCTGAAAGTTTTCTATATTCCACGAAATGTATTGAAAATGAAAATTTTAAGATCACAAAATACCATTTTTCAACTGGACATATCTCTGTTCATTGACATTATAATACTAGTAATTAAAGCTTCTAATTTTGCAAAGTCACATGGTATGAGTTTACCTCGGCGTTTTTACGGATGGCGGTTCTCAACTGGTCTATCATTTTTCCATAGTACATTCCAGTTATCGCACTTCTGATGTGTAAAAAGTCCAAAATAATAACACTCTTTTTTGCGTCCCAAAGTACTGTGAACATCACTTTGCAAATGACATCAAATGGTTGGGTCTTGAACTTCTATGACTATGTTACGCCGGGTTATAATTATGTAATAAATGCCAAGTAATGTAATATCCAACTTGTAGTGTAATTTTTTATGTAATGTAATAACACCTTGTTATGTAATAAAAAACGAAAAAACGATATGTAATGTAATAAAACGAAATTTCGCGTAATGTAGTAAAATTTCCGTGTAATGTAAAAATAAAATTGGGCAAATTAAGGGTCAACGATTTTGTTCCAGCCACTGACCTTGAGCCAACCTTGTCAAGACAAAGGATAAGTGTAAACTAATCTTGACCATAGTTGAAGGTCATTATCACTTAATATAATCTGTATGTTAATGGCATGAACCAAGAGGTCACCTGGCCTATAGAAAACAGTTATTTAAATAATTTCAAATATTTAACAGTGTCTTAGAAGTCAAAGTAACGAGATAATAGCATCATGAATTCTTTGCTCTTGAATGATCCCTACCAGGTTAAAGGTTATGTTTAATGTCAACGTAAGGTTGGTCGGTAATGATGTAATGCAATTTTTCTTAACTTATTGACTCGCCCTCGTAAATTGTAAATATTTACATTTTGTTTGCATTTGATTCCCAAGATAGTTACCTCTCTTATACTACAATTACATGATTTAACTCATCAATGAACATCCGTTATATCTGCTTATATCAATTTTAACTTATCATGGTGTTCCAATCAAAGCAATTTCCAAGATGCTGTTTTCTACGATGGAAGATTCGCGTTATGCTTTCGGTTCTAAATTCGACTTTTCATTTTGCTCCACATTGGTGTCTATTACAGCACCTGATCATGATATTTTTAGACTACATTTTATATGATTTCCTTTATGATTTAATTATCTAATGGGTTCGCCGCAGAACCACAAGGTCAACACCCTTGTCTGTAGGGGACATTTTGAAAAAAAGGAATTCCCGGAATATTGTCGTTTTTACGGAAAAACGTAAAATTATATATATGATTTCATATCCAATGGAAATAATTGCTCTTCACAAACGTTAGAGACGCTTAAGAACCCAATAAAAAAGAAATTCTTGAAATATCTAAAATTTGGAAATTCGAGATTCCTGATATGGTTCGAACACGCCACCATACATATATATTTTCTGATGACCTGTAATTACAGACAGAGTCATTAAACCTTGGTTACTATCGATTGTTGATACATTATAGACTTATCTTTACACATCAGATACTGATACGGAGGATTCTCATAGTTATGCTAATTCTACTTTCATTCCAATCAAATATAAATAGCTTAATGATTGGTTAGATATACTTTTGGGGCCTCCCATAGGAGTGAGGAAGAGTACTAATGACAGAGTCAAGTCAGTACCAGACATATCGGGACAGTCATCACATCATGACGATGTCAAGCCAGTACCAGACATATCGGGGTAGTCATCACACCATGACGATGTCAAGCCAGTTCTAGATATATCGGGGTAGTCATCACACCATGACGATGTCAAGACAATACCAAACATATCAGGGTAGTCATCACACCATGACGATGTTGAGCCAATACCAAACATATCAGGGTAGTCATCACACCATGACGATGTTGAGCCAGTGTCAGACATATCTTGGTAGTCATCACACCATGACGATGTCAAGCCAGTTCTAGATATATCGGGGCAGTCATCACACCATGACGATGTCAAGCCAGTTCTAGATATATCGGGGTAGTCATCACACCATGACGATGTCAAGCCAATACCAGACATATCTGGGTAGTCATCACACCATGACGATGTCAAGCCAATACCAGACATATCTGGGTAGTCATCACACCATGACGATGTCAAGCCAATACCAGACATATCTGGGTAGTCATCACACCATGACGATGTCAAGCCAGTTCTAGATATATCGGGGTAGTCATCACACCATGACGATGTCAAGTCAGTACCAGACATATCGGGGTAGTCATCACACCATGACGGTGTCAAGTCAGTACCAGACATATCGGGGTAGTCATCACACCATGACAGAGTCAAGTCAGTACCAGAAATATCTGGGTAGTCATCACACATGACGATGTCAAGCCAGTTCTAGATATATCGGGGTAGTCATCACACCATGACGATGTCAAGCCAATACCAGACATATCTGGGTAGTCGTCACACCATGGCGATGTCAAACCAGTGTCAAACATATCTTGTGGTCATCACACTTGATTTTTAGCGGATTTTATAGAAGCGATATTACTTTTTTTAAATCAATATATTTTGTATATACTAGGCTGCCATTTAAATGGATCCGGGCATCTAGGCCCAACAACGCCACCGATACACATATTGGCCAGAACTCTTTGACAAAACACACGTTGACTGGCCATTACTGGGAACCAAGGTCACATATTGACGGGAATTCCAAGTTAGAAAACCGGAAACATATGTTTTTAAAAACTTTTGTTCAAAATCGGGCGCCAAGTAGAAATGTTGGTCAGTAATTTCAGTCTAAATCTGCCCACCTGATACGCATGTTGGCCAAAACGGAACTCTCGGGCAAAAACGGGCACCGGGTACATAAGTAATGGTGTATCAAGTACGTTTTTCCGCTAAGAAAACCTTGATGATTTTATCAATGAAGCATGAATACCTTTGATCGTCGTTCTCAATGACATATTAGGGGACGTGAAGTGCAAGTGTTATAAACATGTTTGTATTTATGAATTAATAACCACAAAGGCTGTACTGCACTTTTCTAATTGGTTCATTCGTCTGTGTGGAATACATATCTGTCAATCATTTACACTGTACACTTCCTTTTCCGGTATATATTTACATACGTGTTGCTAAGCTGTATGATTGCACTTTCTTTCAGTATAGACAAACAACATTGACCTGTCCGCTTGACCTTTATTGAGAATACTCATATACGATGATCTACCCGATACACATGTAGTGTTAGGATTCGCAGTGATTACATAAATAATACATATTTCCTATGCTACCCGTGTTCCCTATCCGAAGATGTACTGGTCTATAACAAATATAAATTACAAGGTCAAGCGGACAGATCAGTATTGTTTGCCTACACTATATCATTGTGTTTTTTGCCTTCGACTTCCAAGTACATAGTGCTCAAACAACTCCAAAAAAGTACAACTACTTAATAACATTTTATTTTCCGATGAATTATAATTTTTATATCGTTCACAATAATCTAAAATGGTTGCACTCAACTATCCAACAATGCCAAAAACTCTATTATATTTCGACATAACGTTTAAAGCATAAACTATTGAAAAAAATCATTAATGGTTGGGTGGGACAGCTGGTAAGTTAACACAGAAGATGTTTCCAGTCATCTTTGTTTGTTCCTCCTGTGTGTGTGTGTGTGTGTGTGTGTGTGTGTGTGTGTGTGTGGTGTGTGTGTTTGTGTGTGTGTGTGTGTGTGTGTGTGTGTGTGTGTGTGAAGTAACATTATCCATTATCATATTTTCTCTGGTAGCAAGGGGGGAAATGTAGAATTCCACTAAAGTGTGTTCACGTTGTACAACATTTGTCTCGTGTGGTTGTGACAGTGACACGCGTGCACGTGATTCCAATAAAACAAGCACTTTAGTGCAACTAATGAAACAGAACACTTATAAAAACATGCATTTGGCAAAATCGATCGCGAATAATTAAACATATATTTATCTATTTGTTTGTTTTATTTATTTATTTTTTTAAAGGGGACTTGGTCACAAAAAATGTGACATTTTACGCGCCTTCTTCTAATTTAAGAAATACAATATTAATGTATCATGTTTAATAAGACAAGTTGACATATTTATGACTAAAAGCTTTTAATGTTTACGTTTAATTTTACTGCAATTTTATGTCTGTTGATCATGCTAAAATCATCGACCAACTAAAGACATATAAGGAAGCAACATTATCCAATACTTACAAACTATTAACGTACTAAAACATTGGAATAGTTACAATTCTAGCAAAATGTTTGACATAAAATGAAAAACTTAATAATTAAAAATTTTATATTTTCAACAAAATGAAATACGTTTGATTTCAACGTCAATTTTTGTTTTCCATGTATATTATTTATTTCCCTGGTGTTTGGAGATATCCCTTTGGTTACACGCTGGAGATTAAATTCTATTTTCCGAATGGATAGATTCTGATTAGTAAGATGATTTATGATTTCACAGGCACGTTCTTTCTCAATAAAAGAGGAAAACTACTGACATGTCACCTCCGCCGCAGCCGCGGTAAGTTACTGATGTTTCTTATTTTTTTCAGCTTTTTTGTGTTTTTATGCCAGCTATATATTTGATACACTGTGGTTAATTAGGAAATATAGGTAAGTTTAAAATAGTATTTTATGCGCAAATTTATTTAAGCTTTTATACCTTGAAAAACTTGACATGGCATTACTCCTACTAGATTTTTTACAGGAACATGTCGTTGAAAGCGCAAATTGCAGATTGTTATATATATACACCTGGGCTTATGGCATGACAGAGTGCGCCGCAAGTCCGACTTTGTAAGTGTAAACTTTTCTCGGAACCAACCAAATTTGCACAAAAGGTTGATTCAAGATGACCAATATTATTATAAATTCTAGCAGTATTTTTTTTTACTGAATTTCTTTTAATTTGAATTGTATAGAGAATATACATATCAAAATATGTAACATATATTACATAGTTTTACGGTGGCTGAATGAGGCCATGCAGAAAAAATATTTTCAACTATCGCACGTGTATAATCGACAAACTGTCGTTATTAAAACAATCATACCAGGCAATGTTCAAATTATTTCAATTAATTAATAAATGAAGAAATAGAAAACTTCGAAAACTGGCAAGTTTAGTTAAACACATGAAAATTCCACCAGGGAAGTCATAACGGGTGTTTCGGAAGGTTTAAACACGTCCTTTTTGGCTAACTACGCCCGCCACATTGAAATTGAAAGCGAATGCATAGAACTATGTTACAATATAGCCATGATAATGTCGGATACAAAGACATCATACTTAACAACAACATTGTGATGACGGCGAATCCATAAACATTTTGAGGGCCTTAATAGGTTGCAATATCTACGAGTCAACAATTAACATAAAATGTGTATTTGTAAGCAGAATGCTGCGTTATTCAGTTTGCCTGGAATAGTTAAGACAGTTAAAGGATCACAATTACCCTAGTCCAATGCTCAAACAACGACCATGATAAAAAGTCATTAGCATCAACAGAAGATGAAATGTTACTTCTTATTCAATATAATGATAGTTTAACAGAACAAGTACCTGCTTTAATCATACAAGTCATAAAGACTTAAATGGAAGGTTTTAAAATTTAAGTGACTACATGTACGTTTAAGTCGTCCACAACATTTTTATATTCAAAGAAGCAATGGGACAACTGCCATTGTATTGCCTTGTAAATATTTTACATAAAGCTATATTGTAATGGTACTGTCACGTGCTACTTTTGAATTTTTTATGAAATAATATAATTCAAAAGTAGCACATGACAGTACCATTAGCATTGATGTTTAAACGGATATATATAATGGTGCACAAATCATACAGCAGTTGAAGAAAAAATTATCTAAGTTGATACTTAGTTCATAAAAATTGATTGAAAGTTGGTTGAGTGTTATGTGGTATGTGTTTATACTCGTCTGAGTTTCATAGGATATTAAATAACAAATATGCATTAAAGAATTGTTTAATAATTAATAATGTGTTGGTGGACACTTATTGGGGAATAGATAAACATTTTCTGGGTAAGGTTAATGAATACTGCTGATGGTTTTAAGGAAGTGTAGTTCTCATAACTGAGTTTTGTATTACGTAATCAAACACAAACATATTAGTCCATGTCAAAATCAAAATCTCAAGCAAAATAAAAACAGTTACGCGAAACACTAGGGCATCTACCTGAGAAGTGAGCCCGGGTGCTCCGGAAGGATAAACACCTCCTGTTTATATAGCTACACCAGCTAGGTGAGCTTGAAAGGAACATGGAACTATGAGACGACAAATATATCCAGAGTAATTTTGGATATAGAGATTTATTTTTTTGCATCAAAGTGCATTTACACAGTCTACTAATTTTTTTATTCTATTTTATCTTATTTTGCAATGAAATTTTATGAAATGAACAAACTTCAGCCTTGGGAGTCTTGAGAAGACAAAATACAATCATCATTTCGAAGAAGATTTTGACTCACTATGACACTTAACTGGGCTTATTCTGGGAATGTCATAAACGTGATAGTCCAATTGAGGTAAAATGTGTGAGACATTAAAAACGGAAATTCTTACACGTTTTGTTCAGCAACGTACGGTACATGTACAACTATAGTTGAGTAAATGGGTTAGGTCTGTCATTCTATATATGAACAATTTACAGATGTCATCAGTTTTATTGATTCACTTCCTATCTGTTTGGTAGTTATCATTAACTTTAAGTCAGTGATGATGCATGTCGCAAGGAACACTCACGATACACTTGAACTTTTTCACGAACAACACAAATTGCAAGTATGGTTCTCTAAATATAGAGTTTAGTTTTTGGTTCCGGAATAAAAACTAAAATATAGACCCATGTCTAAATAATAATCGCAAAGCAAAACAAAGCCAAGCCTCTGACACTGACACGCGTGAACTTCCTCCAGGAAAATAAGGCCGGGTGCTTCAAAGGGGTGACCCACCAAAACCCACCCACCCCCTTTTTTTTGGGGGGGGGTGCTACAGCTGCCACGTGTGAAATCAAAATTGAAAATGAAAAGAACATGGAACTTTGGGACGTCAAATATATCCATTTAGCACAATGTCAGTGGAGATGGCACATTAGTTGATACTATCTTTCACTCCTATAAGGAATGGCCCATTAATATTCTGAGAATCTGAAGTATGAAAAAATTACAAAATTACAAAATGTTCCATACAGAAAACAAGTGGATCGGTTGAGCAAAGTGAATGGGGACAAAATGAGCCTCGCCTATCTAGAGGAAATCGGGTTAGCAAAGTGAATGGGGGACAAAATGAGGAGAGGGGGTGGATAACGGACTAGTATCAATAATTAGTTACTAGTATGTTTTCTGATTGCCGTTGTAGCTAGCTAAACAGGAAGTGCCTTCCGGAGCATCCGGCCTCATCTATCTAGAGGAGATCGGGTGAGCAAAGTGAATTGTGGGACAAAATAGTGGGGCGGATAACGGATTTTATTGTCTTGTTTTCAGACGATTCGCTTACTATAATATTAGCTATAAATAGAATATTCTTGATATGTAGAAGTTTTAATTTTATACAAAGTTTTACAATAAATCGTTTAAGAAGCCCAAGATACTATTCATTAATAGTGATTGTATACAAAATCTCCATTAGTATTATCAACTCCTCCGGGATTTCAAGACGGTTATTTGATTTTCTCTGGAAATTAAATGTTCAAGTATTCTCTTCGTTGTGTTCAGGATGCATGTGGTATCGATTCCAAAATACTTGATGAATAAATTTATATAGATCTTGGCTGGCTGCTTCAGAAAACAATTAAGAGATACTATTTATATGTCAGTCAATTCGTTAAGAAGTGAATTAAATTCCAAGTTTTGTCCGTCCGTACCATTTTTCTCCACACTCTCAAGTCACAATTTTACTAAGACTTGGTACAAAGCATCAACAAGCAAATACATGTGTCATTGCCTTTAGTTGGTTTACCAGTTTTTCTTGTAAGCCCTTTGATTTTTATGATACCAACAAACGGTAAAAAAGGAAGGTTCGACGATTGAAAATTGACCCTAAGCGGACACCATAGAGGTTAATTTTGTAAAAAAAAATCGCAGAAATAATGTCCCTTTAACACTACAATATCTGACTGTGTTATACGTTGTGTTTTTATTTATTAATGACGTCATGCTACAGAGATTGAATATTCTCATATTTTTTACCTGAACCTTATTAGTTAAAAAAAAATCCCGCCCTTTTTCAAGTAACGAATGTCGCATACATGTTTGATATTGTGTCTATCATTACCTGTATGGTTTATAACATACATGTATTTAGTTCCATAAGGAGTTGAGCTGTTAAATGGATATACACTTATTCTTGGGTAAATATTGAAGGGTTTTACTTTTTATAGGCATCATGTGGCCTCTATAATGAATGTTTTAAATTATTTTGCTTCATTTAACTGTTAATATTAAGTGATCAAAATACATTTGTAAATAATATCAATAATAGTGGTCAATTCAATATAAGAGGCGAGTAATGGTGTTAAACGTCCCAGTCAAGAATATTTCACTTATATTGAGACATCGCCATCTATAGACTGTCATGTGCTACTTTTGAATTTTTATGAAATAATACATTCAAAAGTAGCACATGACAATGAATTGTCATGTGCTACTTTTGAATGTATTATTTCATAAAAATTCAAAAGTAGCACATGACAAGACGAAGGTGCAGAAATTTTGCCTGTTCGTTGCGCTAGCGCTGTTGGCATTATACAGCAGGATTCTTTATCGTGGCACACCTACCATGGCACAGGGCCTCGTTTATTTTATGTTCCCATCCGAAGGAACCGTGACTTTCATTTCTTTATGCCGTATGCTTCGAGATAGAACAATCGCTACCCACTTTCAAGTCTTTTGTCAAACCCGGTCGGGGTTCAAACCTATGAGCTCCCTCTTACGGAGCGATCACTCTACCTACTGAGCTAACACAGTGTTTATCATGTCTTGGGAGTATTGGTTCATGTTCGGTGCACCTTTTAGTAACATATCGTATAATCTATATCCTTTCTTTACAAATACAATGTACGTTCTTATTGTTAAACCCGCTAACACAGTGTATACAGTATTTACTCAAATCGATTCATAAACATTTTTTATTTATTGTTCGTGAAATGACACAACATATATTTATTTAATATTTATAAAGATCTATTCTATCACTACAATGTTGAGTTTAGAACGTCAATTATCCCCGACTGTGCATTTCAAATTTTACACAAAAATAACATACATTTGCATGTAAATTACATACATTTGTATATTTACAATGCAACATACAATGTACAACAAAAATCTATTGAGTTTAAACGCATTACTGTATTTAACATGCAAGTAAAAATTTATTCAAACACAGAATAAATCAATTCTTTTATAAACTAACGTCTTCTAATTGTTTTAAACAGTTGTAAATTGTTAATTTTGATATACTTTTTAGATCAAAATATATGAAGATCAGCAGGACCACTAGAAAAAGATGTAAAGCTAAGCTAGTAATAATAGACGTATATCGGTACAGCCAATGAATACACTGAATGGATTTACTTCTACAATAACGGTAACACAGTTATAGGCAGATCCAACATTGAAGAGGATTTTAAAACATTCAAAGAACAAAACGCCTGTTTTGGTTCAACATTTGGATATATCCTGCTGAATTTCAATGGCGTCTAATTCTTCTACGCTAGAATCGTACCCGCCTCAGGAAGCGGTTGTGTTGTTGACTGTTGGATTGATAAGTACTTCCGGAAACCTATGTGCTTTATTAGTCATGATAGTGTATCGAGGATTTCGGAAGGCATCGTTAGCTGTCTTGTGCCACCATTGTTTTCTTGATCTCTTGAAATCCCTTTATTGTTTTCAATACGGATACAGTCTGCTGGAATCAACCGAAAATCCTTATTGTAACTTGATTGGTTCATCATACGTGTTTCTAATGACAACATCAGCGTATAATTTGGTTGCCTTGGTAGTGAATGAAGAGTACGAACTGATGAACGGTGATATACAAAAAGCAGACAGATGTTGCGTCATATTTGGGATATTTATAATATGGCTCATAAGTCTTTTATTAAACCTTGGTGTAGCTATAATACCATCCAGCACTGCTTATATCAAAGAAATAGGAAATTGTATATTTAAGTATGGGGAGCCAAACAGCTTTGTTCTTCATAGTTTGTGGATTATTTTAGTAACGGTAGCCATTGTTTTAGCTTTTTATAACTTTTACCATATGTATCGTAGAATTGTAAATTATACAAAAAGCATGAAGTGGAAGTATATCCACAAGTCAATCAGTGGGGAATTTCAATCTGCGCAGTGCGCCGAGGCAGAGGAAGAACTTATGTTAAAGAAAAGTTCTGAAAGATATTCAAACATTCTTGGAAAACAATCACACCTTCAGTTTCATTTAAGAAGAATTGTGATACTTGTTTCTATGGTTACATCCTTTGTGTTATTTTGGTATCCTTTATTCGTTCTTACAATTGTGGACATTCGATTTTATCAGCCAAATATCCTATACAAAATTCTAACAATATTAGCATGGAGTCAACCAATCACAACGCCAATATTTTGTACGATAATTTTACGTGACATCAAGTTACGGGAATCCCTCATCCGGGACATTTCAACTAATATGCTGCCATTGAAACCTACTGAGCAATCCCTTAACAAGTATGCAGACAGCCATTACAGAGAGGAGAGTCCTACATTTGATATAGGAATGTTCAACGATAATTTCGAGCAGACGTTATGTAAGGATTTTCAGATTAAGACAGATTCCTTTGATCGAGCTTCTCTTGCATTGGGTTTATCAGAAGACGGCTTAATGAACATTCCACCAAGGTTTTTGTCTAGAACGGATCTTGACTCCGTGTCTGAAGATGACAATAGTGTTCGTAAATATTCGATAAGTCAAGTTTGACCTCTTAACCTGTAAAACATTGCAATCACGGTGCAAAGTTAATTTAGAGCGAACGGAGATTCCCCGGAGGTCCCAAGTTGGAATCACATCGTATCTTTTGACTAACCGTGGTTATAAATAATCACACTGGACCTTTGCTATAATATACAGACCATTTAGCAGTTCCGCGAAGGAGATGTGTTTTTGGTTTGTATTTTACAATTAAGAACCAAAAAACGACCATCAAAAAACACTCTACAAGATAAATAACTGACTGGTTTTCTTTTAATAATGTCAAAAGCCTAAACCTATACTTGATAACAGACGTTCCGCAAACAGTTTCGTCTTGTCTGTCGCTTGTAAAAAGATTATTTGTTCAATCACACTGCTTACGAAATGGAAAATAAGCAAATAAAGTTTTGGACATATCGTGTTCGTGAATACATATTGGTTGATTTGCATGTTTCCATACAACGATGATTATTTTAGATAAAGCGATAAAGTCTATCAATAGTATCATTTGTCTATAGGATTTGTGATGTCGAAGTTTTGACGACATTCGGGGATGAGGTAACTTGTATTTTCATAAAATGAACAAAAATGAAAACGCTGACGAGCTGATGTATTTGAGCAGGAAATCAGTATGTTCTTAATGTTCAAACAATCTGTAATAATATTTTTATGTTGAAATGTACATATCAAACAGAGTATAAACCATTGATTACTTGTAGCATTCAAAGGTTTTAAGTTTTTTATTTTATATATTTCTGACATCATTACTGACTATAAGAGCATAAAAAGGCTTTGTAATACGCTCTGCTTACCTCAGTTTTCAGAATTTTATCTCTAAATCCGACATTATAGGCATATAGTGACCATTCATCAACTAGTTATTTAGCAATATATTTAAAACAACAAAATATAGCTGAAATCAACATCAGACATTTCAATCTAAATTTATACCGTGTGCTTCATTTACTTCAGTCAATCAAACGATGATGACATAACTAAACACAAACATACTGGTCAACGTTCAAATAAAAATTCCCCCCCCCCCCTCAAAAAAAAAAAAAAAAAAAAAAGTAAAAACGGTGCGACGTTAAGTATATCCAGAACAACCTTGTATAAAAAGACGTCATATTTATCAATAATATTCCGATGACGTCCACAATTTTACAGATAAGACAATTATTTTGGAATGATCAGTTAAATATACCAAATAAAAAACCGTCTTATAAAGCAGATGAGTAAATGTAGATATAATTGACAGAGATCAATATCTAACTGCTACATTAGAGAAGTCTGTGATCGTTTTAAGGCAAATCACAAATGTAAACACTACATTTAAGCCTTGAAGATAAAGCTAAAATTTCCTGATGTTGTTCTAATAAGAAATAGACTAATTTGTAACTGCCAACAAGAAAATCTATGAGCTACTGCTAACATATTAACCCCCCTTTTACTATAAAATAGCGGCCCATATGTTAGAATACAAAAATGTGAAGTAGATGTCTGGCAGGTTTGCACACTTGAAATAGGTGCTTGAATTATGGAACCTCGTTTTGGACTCGCATACAAAATTTCAAGCGGCTGTGTTTAGCAGCTGTTGAGGAAACTGTCACAAAAACCTTTGTTTTGGACGAAGGGACAGGTAAAGCAGTAAACACCCCTTTTCTTTGCAGCGGGGGTATAAACATATACTCCGATATATCCAAAGTATCCAGGGTAACACAAAACAAACAGTAATGTACCACGACTAGTATGTTTGTTTTTGATATACCCAATGTAATTATGAACGCAAAACAATAAACGGATAAAAATCGATGAAAAGTAAAATCTCGACTTAAGACGGATATTGAATTTTTTTTAAATCCCGTGATATGCTGAAATGAAAGAGAATGAAGGGTCTAAAAAGAGCTTAGCACAAAGAGGTATGGCGGGTTTGATAGGCGCTTTTCACATTGCCCCCTGCTTGAATGAATGAATGACGTAACGGTGTATTTTTAGACACCTGAGGATTTCGCGTTCTATAATTAGACCAGGTCTATGAAAAACAAGCGCTTCGTTTTTGTAAACTTGTTTTTCCTTGAAGAGCCGAAGATATTGAACAAACCTTAACATCCATAATCTTCATTTTTCATCTTTATACAATAAACAGAAACAGTTGAAGATTAAAGTATTAACTTACATCACGCTTCACTAAGAATTCACGGGTGATATGCGTAGATTTATTGTATAAAAATGTAACCTGGCTTGATCTGCTAGTAGTGTTTTTAAAGAAGATAATGCTCATTTTTAAAATCTAATATTTGTAAAGGAAAAATCTAACAATAGTATTTTATAAAGATAAAAATAAAAAAAAACAAGAAGAAGAATAAATTAAAAGGTATCCGGGTGGTATTTGAACCCATGCCGTACAGGTAGCAAAGCGTCCTCGCTACCGACTGAGCTAACCACAGCAGTAAGTGCCAGCCGAGTTAAAATGCAACATCAGTTATATGTGCAGTGATCAGTTTTAATTTTCCCTAATTTTCAAAAATTGACAATTTTCTCCTAAGAGGACCAATTTTTTGAAAACTCGTAATGATTGCATTTTGAAAATATTTTCAGAAACAATAACATAAAAAAATGGTCTTCCGAGGAGAACACTTTGAAAATAATTATCAAAGACTGGAAAACCCCCTCATTTTTCATTTTTTTAGCATAATAGAGCACAAAGATGAGCTTATTAAGAAAAATACCAATAAAATATACCTTTGTATGAGGCAAAATCTGAAAAGCCAAATAAAATACTGCTGCTTTATAAATTAAGTGCAAGAATATTTAGACTTTTATTTTTCAAAAACCAAAACGGTCCATTTAGGACAAAATCACATCAAACCCGCCATACGTCTTTCAGCTTTTTTGAGATGTTCATCTGGACAGACATTGTGGAGTTTATTATGAGACAAATAGCCTTTTAGCACAAGTGATTAGATATAGACAACGACATCTAGAACTTCTTTATTACCTTTGATATAGTTCCTTTCAATCTCAATTTTGATAACATACGTGACGGACGTAGTAGTTAGCTAAACAGGAGACGCTTGTTGTAATTTACTAGTTTTCAAAGTTTTACTTTACTTTTAAGATTGCTCTCTGGTGCTCTCTCTATAAATAAATCTACACAGAGGGTGTTTACAGATCTAGACAGAACGTCCAGTTTATTTACTGATAGAACAAAACGCAGAGACTTTAAAATAATCTTATCAACAGTATTGTGATGATGGCCATAAAACTTTTTGAAGGCCTTGATAAGCATAGGCTTGCAATATCCTGGGTTTACAATTTATTTGTAAGCAGTTTGGTTCGGTGTAATAAGTCCTCGATGTGGGAAAAAGCTCTACAGCGTATTAATTGGTTAACAAATACACCATAAGCAGGAGAAGCAGGAATATTGCTGCATAGGAAAGGAAGGTTGACAATATTGACAATAGAAAAATTGAAGTAATCACGTTTGTTATAGAGTTTTATTTTCTTCAATTCTCTAAAACAGATGACATTCACATAGTCTCCAAATTAAGGATAATCATTGTTAAGAGACAGGACGTCCAGTAGGATAGCCAAGTCCAAATTGTGCGTTGGTTTTAAAATTTGAGACCTTCCGCGGTAAATAAAAAGGGGTTACTTTTTGGCAAGTGTCTGAACCCGAAAAAAAATCGTCATTTTCAGAATCGTTTTTATACCATAAAATTAACATTTCTAGCTACGAATATGATGCAAGCGTGTGAGGAATTAACTAAATTTTCTACATGTATAAAAAAGTCCGAGATAAAACGCCACATTTACTTAAAATTACTGATATCCCGACGATAACCGATTTCTCTTGAAAATCAACAGAAATTTCTTCTCCATTTTTGAAACTGGTACGTTTTTTGTGTAAAGAATACTTTTCCTAGAAATTTTAATACAATGCCAGAAAATTATTATAGTTTACGCCAGTAAATTATCGTACCTGGTGCATGAGGGTTAAATATGCGAAAATCGCCAAAATCCAACAGCATGATTTCAGTACGTCTTGTTGTCAATGAAAACAAATATGGCCGCGACCTTGATTAACATTGTACCAACGTAATGACGTAAACAACGTTCCCCGTGTCAAATATATAGGTCAACTGTCTACTGTATACACAGTACACGCAATGTACAGTATAGACCTGTCGAAAGTTTAACACTAAGCTAACCAAACGAAGTCAAAGCTCGACTAGCGAGTGCCTAAGGTATGGAAAGGTAGCGGTCCAAAAGCTGCTAAGAGATAGATGGCAACTGCTGTCGATATTTATAAACACCAAACGAAGAACCAATATGGGCTGTCGGCACTAATTCGTTAGCTGGATGCTAAACTTTGTACAGGTCTGTACTGTATTTATCGATTTTTTTTTTGCAACAGGCATCCTCATCTGGCACACATCATATGACATGTGTTTGTTGATGGAGATACTTTAGGACCCCAATAGGAAGAAATAAATAGGGCCTACATAAAAAAATGATAAATAAATAAATAAATAAATAAATAAATAAATAAGAAATTCTACAGAGAAATAAGTTAGAGCTGGGACACAGTATGTTGAGCAGGTTACAAAATGTCTAGCAGGTTAGAGATGATTATAATAAATAAATAAATAAATAAATAAATAAATAAATAAATATATAAATAAATAAATAAATCAGAAATTGTTCAGAGAAATAAGTTAGAACTGGGACACAATATGTCAGCAGTTAATAAATAAATAAATAAATAAATAAGAAATTCTACAGAGAAATAAGTTAGAGCTGGGACACAATATGTCAACAGTTACTAAATAAATAAATGTGATTGTATCAAGTAGAAATCGGTCAAAATCTCCACGTCAACATTTTCAGTATTGTGACGTAATAGTTGGAATAACGACGTCATCATTTATACCGCGATCATTGCCGTAAAAACATGTACCTGTGCGCCTTTATCAACAACACAGTGCTCAACATGGACAGATAGTTTATAGAACAAGCAAATGAATACTACATTTATACTGCATGTGACTGAAAATTTGTACTTGACTTAAGGGACCTATATTGTTAGAAATTCCGATAATTTTTGCAAATTCAAGTAGTTTTGCGCGCATTTACAATTGGATGATACGTAAAGAGCTACGTCATAAATGACATCATAACTTTGGTATTAGTCAGAATTTTTAAGTAAAATTTTGTAAAAAGATAGAGAATGAATTTTTATATATTTTAAAGACAAAAAATATTTTTTGTGACAATTTGAGATTTCAACCAATTTCTACTTTATACAATCACAAATAAGAAATTCTACAGAGAAATAACTTAAAGCTGGGACACAGTATGTTAAACAGGTTACAAAATGTCTAGCAGGTTAGAGATGAAATAAATAAATAAATAAATAAATAAATAAATAAGAAATTCTACAGAGAAATAAGTTAGAACTGGGACACAGTATGTTGAGCAGGTTAGTGATATAAATAGGGTAAATCTGACATAAAAATAGATCCAAATAAGTTGCATTTTGTCTTTCCTCAAGGTACTAACATGAAATGTGGCATGGGTACCATGGAAATTAACTTCAGATATTTTTTGGAAAAATAAAACAAATATTTTTATATGAACAAAATTTACATTTAAAAAATAAAAGATATTGAATTACTAAAAAGTAAAAAAAAATTATGAACAGGCAGATAGTTAGAAATTTTGTCATACTGTTGTTTGTTAAATGAATGACAAGTGGGCCATAATAGCATTTAAAAGGACTAAAATTGTCTAAATTATCAAATTTAATTTAGAAACTACACTAACAGGTGATTATATGGGGGACAGGTACTTTCTAGTTGTTCTGGTTGTGATAAATAGATAAACCATTTACAAATAAATAAAAAACTATGGGATCATATGGCAGTGTTCATTCTAGAAAGGGGCTGTTGATCCTTTATTTTGCCAAATGGCACTATTGTAAAGGCCATAGTGGGCCACATTTGAAATTAGATTTCAAATGCAAGTTCAAAATATTTGATAGCATTGTCACATATAAAAGCTACATTATATGAAACTTTTAAATACTTCATTACAAAAGCTTTTACATCAGCCTAAAAGACTACAAGTCACATCAAACATTAGATGTATGCAAAATTATTGATGTTATTCAACTTATTAGAGGAATTTTATTAGAAATGAACCCATCTGAAAAAATCCTAGAATGAACACTCATGGTTATTACTGTTTACACATAATGGAACATTTTTTAAAGAAAAATGCATTATGTGTGACTAAACCAACTTTGTAAATTGTAATAATGTTGAATGTCTCATTTCATGTAAAATTAAAACATAACATTTATGAATGTTTCATCATTTTTATATAGAATTAAAAAATCGACACAATATCAATATCCTTAATATACTGGGAATTATATACCATTACACATATATGAATTGAATTCTTCTCTTGATACTGAATACCTCTTTTTTTCACCACATGAAATGCTTTTCATGCACCCTTGTCTGAAGTGTAGCATTCAGGTAACAGCATAGGTTAAAATCTTACTATGTCAGAAAGTTTGCCAGTTCTCTTGTTGAGGGGTGTAGCCTAACTATTTTGAGTTTGGGGCCAGCTCACTTCATAAAAGAATTTGTAACAGTAATAAATGGCTTAAATGTGTAAACATTAAGTGACCCACACTCGATTTTAGAAGCCATTGGCTACTGGGCCCCTGCAAATCTTCATCCCTGTACCTAGTTTCCCCCCTTAATCTCATTTACCTGATTATAATTGAAATAATCTTGAATGGAGTGTGTATACCAACCAATCAATTCTAAATTTAACTGATAAATCAATAAATCTAGAATAGGCCTAGTGTGTTACAATTATTTTGAATTCTTTCAAACTAATAATGCCCATTTGGATACACTGTGTCATGAATTTCACTGCATTTGCATAAACTTATTTCTTAATATTATTATCAAACCAGTTCCCATGAATTTTCCTGAAAGAAGGTGATATTTATTTATCAGAATTTTACAATTTTACAGAAATTACTGAAATTCCTAAATATTTTACAGATCTGTATTTAATCAATATAATATGGAGTTAAATTTTTAACCAAGTCAAATGAAATCCACATGATTGGTATTCACTTTTCCTATTTCCTACTTCCACATAGTCTATTTTAAATGTTATTTGTGATATGTCAAGTTGACTTAAAACTTTTAATAAAGCAAAATAATCAACTTTTCATGTCTAAATTGTACTAAAATAATAATGCCGGGGTTATTGGCATCAGAACAGAAACAAAAATTTAAATAATAAAGACCAATGTTGTGTTGACTCTGGCTAAACTAACATGGGAGATGTTTCCTCATTTTGGGAAATATTTCATAAAGAAAAATCCAGTCTAACCCTCTTTAATGATGTTAGCTTATTTATCCAATGATATGTACTGATATGACAGACAGGTCCTGTTTATATTTTGCCAGCAAAGCAAAATCAGTTGGTAATTTTCAGTAATTAAGAGTCCCTAACTAGCACTACATGAGCAGGTTGCACTGTACACTGACACTGTATCGGTACAGATCCCGAGTCCGTATAGGTAAAATTAGAACACATGCGTATCTAATGTGTTAAACAGCCATGCAGATCGATCATACATGACAAATAAGTCAAAAAATCTTGACTATTTTGTCTAAAATACACGATGACATTTTCTGCATGCTAAAATTGTGATCGAAGCGGGACGAATGCTAATCAAATATGTCCGACTAGAAGTAGTTCCAAAAAATCGGCAGATTAGACGAGAAATGGAGTGAAAATACAACATTTTTAAGGGAAAACTTACTTTATTTCAACAAAAATATATCCACAGCGTCTCTCGATTATCAAATTTATACATTACATACAATAAGGAAGCTGTCTTAGCATTTTTTCTGTGTCAAATTAGCCGGAAAGGGGGCGGCCCATATGATCGAGAATCCGGCAATGTCATAGATTTTTTCGACATTTGAAACTGGTACGTTTTTTTGTGTAAAGAAAATTATTTGACAAATTATACATCAAAATAACCGTGAGAAAAAGTTCTTTCCGTTCATGTAAAAACATCTTTGGTGCATGAGGAACTGCGTACACAGAATGATATTTTTTAAAGTTTCAATTTTCATTTTTTCGCCGGTGCCTAACATTCAATTACGATTTAAATTGGTAAATTCTCACCGACTTTGATAAAAATCGTCTTTAATGACTTACTTTTGTCCTCAAAAAACGATAAAATACTACAAATAGTATTAAAAACTCGCAGTGAAATAAATATTATGTAATTTTACCGCCTCGAGTGAATTCAAATTTTTGACAATTTTTTCATTTTGTCTGCGCGTGAAATTTTGTTTGATGAATCAATGCGCTGGCCGGGTTGGCTATCCTACTGGTCGTCTATATACATGTATCTGTATGTGGAGTTAAATGATTTGGCGACATTCTTCTTTCTAGATTTAACAAGGTTCCGCATAAATTCTGCCTTATAAGAATAAAAAATAATTTATAGGTATAATGGCATCATGATTATTGTTAGATCATCATACAGAACAAAATTAGATTTACGAGCGTATTTATTGCTAGAACATCGGGTTTATCGATTACAAGGTCAACGAGTATAAATATATGTTATTGTTCTTCCTCATTTATATTTCAAAATTATTGACTTCATCTTCATTTAACTCTGTATGAAAATAATACAAACATATACAACGACGAATTCTTTATTAAATATTTAACTAGTAACGCAATTAATCTCTGTATGTCGTTGATTGTTTCGGTGGGACTTATTCCAAAAATGTTCCATGGCTAACGTCTTGGAAGCATATTACTCCTCATCATCAAACAAAAATGCAATAAAATTGTTTTATGGATTATAATTTTTTATATAAATGTAATAGCTGTTACCTTATTGTTTGGTAAAATAGGAAGTAATTTGAAATGAGAGTATTTATGGGCTGTAAAACTATTTTAGATGATTAGGGAGGAATCTAATAGAACCCTGCGTATTTGCTCACGTCTAAAGTAAGGAATTTAATAATAATTTCAAAATGATCCGATACGTGTTTCTTTTTCCCTTTCTTGATTGGTTTGTTCTTCGTGGCGTTGGTTGGTGCCAAGTTGTTAATATCTTCTATTTCCCTACGACATGGTGGTAAATAAGCCATGTTCCAAATCTAGCCTTTCTTTCTAAAATATTTTTTTTTCGACAGTGTAGAGTAAAACTAAGTGATGTCTTTCTGTACTCTGATTCACAAGCTTATTGTACTCTAGAGAATGTTGTAAGTTCTTAATCGAAGAGAGATAATCCATTTTGTTTCACGAAATCTGTTTCAATCGTTATCGTTTGATTGTTTTCAAAGAGAGTGTAAATCGTTGGTTTTTACCGCTTCCTTCACAAAATCGTTTGCTATTGCTGGATAAATCTGAAGATTTTAAATCCAGTCTTTAGCAGTTGCATTTTCAGTCAAGTTCTGGAACGATAGTGATGTTTACCAGAGAGCTAGGTGATATATACCATTACCTGTGTGCGGAAATTTTTTTTTTCGGTGGATATAAAATGCATTTTAGCCGAATTTTTCCAAATTGTTACAGGAAGACGTCGAAAAGTTGCATGACGTACGACATACCCCCAGCGTTTTTGTAGTGATAGGCTAACGAACGCCGTTTATTTTCTACACAGTTCTGTAATACGTGTTACAATATACAAATGTTTACAACATAAACGAAGTAGAAAATGAAATATTCCAAAATCAGTATCCATTTATATTACTACATATAAATTTATAATCAGCGGCCCTCATATGTGCTTGTTGTTTTCGGTTCAGGTTAACTCGTTTCTTTCTTCTCGGGTTTAGGTAACTAAACATCCTTATTCTACCGAAGCACCCGGCCTTACTTTCCTGGTGGAGTTCACGTTTCTATCTTAATTTGTCGGTTTTAGAGTTTTAACTGTGCTTGCTGATTTTGATTTGTACATGGACTAGTATGCTTGTTAGTATGCTTGTTTCTGATCTCCTTGTATAGTGTAGTGCTATGTTGACTTTTACCAAATACATGGAGTGATATGTTTTTGGTTTATTTGCAATTCTATCGGTGTTATTATATGTATTTGAAATATATTTCGTTCATTTTGTAGTATTTTGCAAGTTCTATGTAATTAAAAAAAACTAAACATCGACACCTTATAAAAATATATTTCTAAAACAACAAAGAATATACATATAATTAAATAACTGAATAATAGAATTTACATAATTTACATCGAGATACTTTCTCCTAATTTTCTGGATACTGTTTATTTTAGTGTTCGAATTTTCAAATTTCGCGATAAGATTAGCGATTCCATGTCACTAATTAAGAAGGTTATTTCATAACAGAATAATATTTGAACTAGCTTTAGAGGATGTAATTAGATCAAGGATTGCACAATATTAATCAGCAACGTGAAACTAGTCTTTTTGATTTAAAATAACAAACACATACTGTAAACGTATTTATTTTCGCTTATTTCGCGGTCGTTTGTTGTGCGCGAACATTGATACAGAGCGAAAATTATGTTATGCTTATTGTGTTATGATGATTATTTAAAAAGGGCGAAACTTAAACTACGCGGATTGGTATAATTTTCATAAACCTCGAAAATAAATACACTCGAAATCAAATACGCTTACAGTACTAAGGTACATGTATTAAAAAAATCCTGTAAATACATAGAACATGAAGTTTAAAACCCTGCCTAAAAGATCATATGGACAAAATTAAAATAGACATTATCAATTACATATTATACCAGTTTAATTTTACAGCACCCGACGGTCGTTTCGGAATACAATCCCTCATAAGTAAGTACGAAATCAAAATTTCCTCAAGGAGTTGAAAAATACTCAAAGGACCAAAATATAATTTAGCTTTGGAAATACTTTGCATGTGGAAGTATACCTTAGTATTCGTGGATTTTATTAAGTTATACAACGGCTACATAAAATTATAAGCTACATATTTCACGTTCTTGAAACAAAGGAAGTGTTGATCGAGGTAAGTGAGTGGATGCTTGACCGCTAATATGTACATCAACAGACATCAAAGGCAGACCTAAATAAAACTCGTGCATCAAAACGATAGCAAACAATAACAACATCCACAAAAACAGTTGCAACATTCATATTAAGAAAGCATGCGATAGAAACAACATTTCTTGAGAGTTATCGCCAAATTACAAAGGAACACCTTACAGAAAGAACCAACCAGGTTTCAATGACACAAAGAATACAAAAAAGGAAAAATGGAAATGAAACTTCAGAAAGTCTATAATATCACCTATCTTCTGAACATTATGATGGACACATTGATCAGTGAGAGTTTAGTGGGGTATTATTATCATTTATATCGCAGTCTTCAGCAAACTAATTGCCAAACTGTCTCACACTAAGATCTCAAGCTAGATAAGACGTCAAGAGACATGCGATCCGGTATCGTACGTTAGACTTCTCCCTCCCTTACCAAGGCCTAACCTCCTCAACCAATCTTTTGACAAGTGCTGGATACAGAAAGGCAAGGATGGGCTAAAACTGGAACTTCATTACAACTAACAGAATGAGATCAAGTAGAATTTTTGTGACCTATGGTCCAATAGGAACAACTAATGCTGAATTCAAGTAAGCCAGTCTTTAGGGAATTTTTTCATTTATGATTGAAATACCACTGAATAAACATGAAACAAGTACACTTAATCCATTTAACACCATATAATGCCACGAAAACAAGGCTTACAACTCATGGTCATTAATATGCTTGTTATCCCTATATACTGGGTCATATACTTTTTGAACACCTGTTAGTAATACATTGGAAAATGACATATATGTTATGACAAACGCATGGATCTAGTTTATGGCAACTTTGGTTATTTTGGTAGCTATAGAAGCTATTCTCAAGTCATTTATTCTAGTGGTGTCAAATTTTCATGGCTGTACAAAAAGTTTTTGTTGGGTGATAATTTCGTGATTTAGGTTTAATGTTTGAGGTAAATTTTTAATGTATACTATTTTGCTTACATGTAGATTTGTGGGTAGGAGTGTCCACAAAAAGAACGAAAATTGATATACCACGAAAATAAGTGATTTAAGAGTATTATTTAAATCTCAGTTAGAACGATATCTGTATTTTAAGTATTAAGTGTTTTTCCTTCCATACATTGTAATATATCATCAGGCAGATAATCTTTCAATATGTCCTTTGAATATTCCCATAATTCTTCTTGATATTTTTCATTCCTGTAATGATAAAAAACAATTTGAAGCTAGACAAATATTGTACACGTATTAGGCAACAACTAAGAAAAGACATAACAAAACCGTGTAGTAGAACATAGTGACCAAATCAACGGAACAACAAAACCACGAAGTAGTTAAACGTTAGGATCTTGACTAGGAAGTAAAACACCGTTGCTTCATTCCACTCCACTCCTTTGTTTGTTTTTCAGGGACAACTTTTGAAACCAAAATAAAGATACAACAACAAAATTGATTTACTTTATGAAAGAAAAATCAAAATAAAATTGAGGCTGGATTGTAGATAGAACTTGAGGCCTTAAACTTTTCTTGAAGAGGATGACCAATGTCCATTGCTTTTCTACCATCACTAGTACGGTTAATATCATAAACAAACGTATTGTAAATGCACGTGCTATTACAAGTTGAAAGTCACGGTGCTTTTGGATAGAAACTGAAAATAAACGAGGTCCTGTGTCAGGGTAGGCGTTACACGACAAAGCATTCTGTTGTATAATGCCATCAGTGCAACGCACAGACAAAATTTCTGCAACTTCGCCTATAGTTGGCGACGTCTTCATATAAGTGAAATATTCTTGACTTCGATGTTAAACACCATTAATCAACTCAACTCAGATTTTCTGTAATAACAGACATCAAACCCATTGATCTATTCATCGGAATTTAAATTTTACACATCGAAAGTGGATAAAAGGTTGCTTGTGATTGGAACTGTGGAATGCAAATGGGAACAAACTGCCAAAGTAAATAGAGAAATTAGACTAAAAATACAAACCTTGCTACAGGACTCGGTGTCTTTGGTTTACAGCTATCAAAATAAACATCTCTCACGCCAGCTAACTCCGGATTTACAACACAATTAATGCTTGTCTCTGCTCCTTGGAAAGTATTTTTGGATATACCTATTGTAAATAGACCAATAATATACAACTGGAACTTCACACACACACACACACACACACACACACACACACACACACACACACTTTGCAAATGTTTTAAAAGACTCGAAAAATTCTTCAAACTATTAAAATTATCAAATTATAATGTGTATAAGGCCCCCAAAATCAACCCAAGATCGTACCATTACAAGTTAGTTTACAAAACTAAACGATAAATTATATACTTTCAAAAATTGAAAAAGCTTAAAAAAAGAATGAAATAACACCTATATATATATATCAATGGAAAGAGTAAAATCTACAAATATTGTTATGTTGTTTGCAGGTTTGACCAGAAAACGTTATTATTTTTGCACGGTTATTAAGTGCTGCTGACTAGCATTAAACAGAGTAACCTCTCTTGGTGCCGGCAACTACCTTACGTTAAAGGATAGTTATATCTTGAATAGGTAATCCATACTCTCCAACAATGTGTATGGTCAAAATAGGTATGACCAATGTCACAGATTTGTTCATTTGACGTTGCAAAAAAAATCTGTTAAATAGTTTTCGAGACCGTGAAAGTGGCGGAATAGAGTAAGCAATAAATATCAAGCAATTCGCTCTGGGAACAATTATATTTTATCTTAAGGATACACATTTCAACTTACCAAGCGATTTTCCAAATTTCCAAAGAAACATGTATCGTCCTTGATCTTCAAAAGCTCGTGTAAATTCTGATTGGACAAATCCTGGGTGCAGAGAGGTAACTGTTACATTAGAATTCTTTATTCTTCTGTTCAAACTAAACATGTGCATCACCTAAAGATAAAAATAATTGATTATATAATCAAAGCACAAATCCCAAAGTAAAGTACAAATTATGAAACTGACAAATAAGTTAAACACGTGAATTTCTACCAGGGATGTGAGGTCGGGTACTCCGGAAGGGTACACACCTCTTGTTAAGCTAGCTACACCTGAATCAAAATTGAGATGGAAGGAACATGGAACTTTGTGACGTCAAACATATCCAGGTTAATTCTGAACACAGATACACCATACTGATCAACAATACTGTGATGACGGCCATAAAACTTTTTGAGGGCCATGGTAGGCCTAGGTTTGCAATGTCCCTTGGTAAACAATTTATTTGCAAGCAGCTTGCTTCGGTGTTTACAGTTCCAGTAGCGGGAACAATCTCTTATCATGGCGTATTTATTGTGAAACAAATACACCATAAACAGAAGATGCAGGTATATTGCTGCATAGAAAAGACATGCAATTACCAATGTCACATTTAATACGCCACACCAAAAATGTAAAAGGTATAATATTTATACTTTCATAAATCAATGACTTTAATGCCATGGCTGTGACCCTACAGTAACACGTCGATTCCAAAACCATAGTACTTCCCATTGCCTGGTTTTGATTCCACTAAAGTAAATTCTAATGCAAAGAGTTGGTCAGTTTGTCTGCCAAAGATTCGCCGTTTACAGTTTCGTCCATCGTCCATCGTCCAATTACTGACATACTAGTGACGTCTTGATATAAGTAAATTAATTATTTTTAGCGCAAAACACGAAATCCATTACTGAGAAATGTTACTCACCTGGTACAGTTTAGATCGTCTATAATACAGAAATCGGTCGAAATTTTCCGGAGAATACTTTTTCCCCTGTATATTTTCCAGATCAAAATCACAACTATAAGTATGACCACTACTTGACACTTCTACAATTCTACAATCGTCACCAGAATTCATCATAACAGGTAACAAATGAGCTATTATCAAAAAGTGGCTCAGGTAGTTGGTCTGAAAACAAGAAAGCGGATATCTAATCAAAAACAAATATACTAGTCCATGCTCAAACCAAAATACAAAAATGAAAACTGACAAATTTAGTTAAACATCAAACATATCAATTCATGTCCAAACTATTGAAATTACTATATTTTTAAAACTATGTGGAGCTGAAGACACCTGTTTTACAGGATATTGAATAGAGCTATTGAAGCGTTTCATCATCAACGTAATGGCGCAAAGCGTTGTCGCGCTGTGGTATAATACACAATACATATCGAACAGCACTCGTATCTAACCCGTTTCTTAATTCCATGTGTGGTCTTTTTATCCACATTCTGTTGTATGTGCTATCCCTGTAGTGACCTAATATAGCCTATATATCGGGTCAACTCCATATCTAGTCAGTATGAGAGTTATGTCCCTTGACCGGCGTCAGTGGAGACTGCTTGGTAGTAAACACGCCATATGTATCACTATATTGGCAATAGTAAAGATCACGATGGTATTGAACCAATATACAAATGTAATTGATATCCAGGAACAAGAGTTGATTTTCTATCCTTGATGGTAATTAATAATATGTTAAACTGACCATTAATACTACATGTATGTCATTAACTTGGTTTCTTTAGTTGTTACCAGGTAAATATTTTCTAGATACAATTCCTCGCAGATATATACATAATGAATAAAAAATTTACATCCCTACCTGGAATATCTTTTCATGTCCATCTTCTGTATATGCTGGGAAAAAAACAAAAGTTACAGTTTTAAATAAAACGAAAATTAAATGCAGTAAAACCGTTTAAAACCTCGCTTTAGTGCCGCCATCTGTTAAGACAGTATGTGACGTTACAAAGAGGTTAAGCTTGCTTCTCCGCACTAAAGAATGTGATTTTTATTGATATTAGGGGAATAAAACTTAGTATTAATTAACTTTGTAACCTTTTGGAATTATGAACTGGTTCAAAATCGACAGGGCGTAATGTTACGGGACACATGATCATCGAATAGCGAACAACATAACACTACGTCACATTGGAGCAATATAGTAAATATAACGAATATCATGCCACAAAAATAATTATAAGTGCTTGTTGATTTTATGGGATCTTTATACAGAAAGCAAGCTGCTTACTAATTAATTGTTAACTCGGGGACATCAAGGCTCTTAAAACTTTTATGGTTATTCGCTCGTATTCGTGTTAATTAACAATCCATAGTTTGCCATAGTATCTCTTAGACTTGCCTCCGTGTATGCATCGCTATTCAAAAGTAAAAGTTAATTTTGGTTTCCCTTTGCATAGATGATGACAAGCGAAAATACTTTTGTCATAGTATCTTTGTTTCTATGCGCAAGTCATATTTAGCCATCGTGTTGCTTCGTTTAGGGTTCTTTCGAGATCGGTCTACTATGGCAAAAACACGACGAGAGACTGTGCGTGACAGTAACATACGGACGATAAACGAACGGTAGCTGCAGACTAAATAAGAGATGCGAATTCAAGCAGATGACAGACGATTTTTCAATTCGTCGAGAAATTTTAAACATGTTCAAAATTCCCGCACGAAAATGAATAATCGCAACTGTTAATTCAGAAGATGTTCGAACCCAAACACGGAGGTTAAATATGATTAACTATCAATTACCATTGAAAACGATTTTTCAAAAAATGCTTTTCGCCAGTCATAGCAAGGCATATTTCAGGCAATTCGCTCAGGTGTGAGGGCCCTTAAGTCTGAATAGTGACCAATATGATGAATTGTGTTGTATAGTTAACACGAATACTTACACTGTGGTACCCATCCAATCCCAGCATTACAAACAAGGGAATGTAATTTTCTACCAGATTCTTTGAATTCGTTTATAAATTCCATGACCGATTTCAAAGAAGCCATATCTACTTTCATAAATTCAACACCCAGAGTTTCGTATTCAGTTATGTCTTTTCTTTTCTCTCTTTCCGTCTTGAAATCTTCATTCATTTTCTCTATTGCCTGAAATATAGAACTATATATACTATTGTCTAAATTGCTGCTGGTGTTAAAATCTGAAACTCCTCAAAAATTAAGATATACTCTCTTATGCAAAGTATTTCCTTAGCTAGCTTTAATTGAAATGCGTTTTGGTCCTTTGGATATTTTTTCAACTCCATTAAAAAAGTTTCACAATTTCGGCTCAAATTTTACTGATGATGAATTGTATTCATAACTGTCGCCTATTGCTGTAAAATTAACACGCCTTGTGCCATGTGCTGATTTTAATTTTTTATTAAAATAATACATTCAAAATCAGCACATGACACTTACATGTTAGTTATTGCTAAACCTGTTTCATAGAGGTACTAGACGAATGAAACACCTGATCAGAATTCATTAAAGGCATCATATGAACACTATAATTACAGTGACCGACTGGATAGACAACTCCAATCAAGCTGGAGCTATGAGGTTACATGATAATATGTTTTTAATCTGGTCTTAAAAACATTTTTCATACTCTTATAAGAATTTAAAATTATAAGTCTTTTATCTCTGATTCTATTACAGATGTTAATAATGCATTATACTATCTGGTTCATAACAACTTATACAGAAACGTGTTAATATAGCTCCATGACAACTTACACAGAAACGTGTTAATATAGCTCCATGACAACTTACACAGAAACGTGTTAATATAGCTCCATGACAACTTACACAGAAACGTGTTAATATAGCTCCATGACAACTTACACAGAAACGTGTTAATATAGCTCCATGACAACTTACACAGAAACGTGTTAATATAGCTCCATGACAACTTATACAGAAACGTGTTATTATAGCTCCATGACAACTTACAAAGAAACGTGTTAATATAGATCCATGACAACTTACACAGAAACGTGTTAATATAGCTCCATGACAACTTACACAGAATGCGTTAATATAGCTCCATGACAACTTACACAGAAACATGTTAATATAGCTCCATGACAACTTACACAGAAACGTGTTAATATAGCTCCATGACAACTTACACAGAAACGTGTTAATATAGCTCCATGACAACTTACACAGAAACGTATTAATATAGCTCCATGACAACTTACACAGAAACGTGTTAATATAGCTCCATGACAACTTACACAGAAACGTATTAATATAGCTCCATGACAACTTACACAGAAACGTGTTAATATAGCTCCATGACAACTTACACAGAAACATGTTAATATAGCTCCATGACAACTTACACAAAACGTGTTAATATAGCTCCATGACAACTTACACAGAAACGTGTTAATATAGCTCCATGACAACTTACACAGAAACGTATTAATATAGCTCCATGACAACTTACACAGAAACGTGTTAATATAGCTCCATGACAACTTACACAGAAACGTGTTAATATAGCTCCATGACAACTTACACAAAACGTGTTAATATAGCTCCATGACAACTTATACAGAAACGTGTTATTATAGCTCCATGACAACTTACACAGAAACGTGTAAATATAGCTCCATGACAACTTACACAGAAACGTATTAATATAGCTCCATGACAACTTACACAGAAACGTGTTAATATAGCTCCATGACAACTTACAAAGAAACGTGTTAATATAGATCCATGACAACTTACACAGAAACGTGTTAATATAGCTCCATGACAACTTACACAGAAACGTGTTAATATAGCTCCATGACAACTTACACAGAAACGTGTTAATATAGCTCCATGACAACTTACACAAAACGTGTTAATATAGCTCCATGACAACTTACACAGAAACGTGTTAATATAGCTCCATGACAACTTACACAGAAACGTATTAATATAGCTCCATGACAACTTACACAGAAACGTGTTAATATAGCTCCATGACAACTTACACAGAAACGTGTTAATATAGCTCCATGACAACTTACACAAAACGTGTTAATATAGCTCCATGACAACTTACACAGAAACGTGTTAATATAGCTCTATGACAACTTACAAAGAAACGTGTTAATATAGCTCCATGACAACTTACACAGAAACGTGTTAATATAGCTCCATGACAACTTACACAGTAACGTGTTAATATAGCTCCATGACAACTTACACAAAACGTGTTAATATAGCTCCATGACAACTTACACAGAAACATGTTAATATAGCTCCATGACAACTTCAGGTACTATAGACAAACACCACTGAAATGTCCACTTGTCCTTTCATTAGGTAATTAGGAATATTCATACAGGATAATTTACATAATACATATGTTGTGTTAGCATCCGCAGTCATTTGATACAAACAATGCATGTTTCTATGATGTAGAAGAAATAAGTACCTGTGCTCCCCATTCTTTAAAGTACTGATCCATAATATGTATTTAAATTAAAGGTTAAGCGGACAGGTCAATATTGTTTGCCTTGCCTATACTAACAAAAAAGTGTCCCGAGTTTTTACATTTTGGCAACGACGAAGCATGCTGCTTACAAATAAATTGTTGACGCAGGATATTGCAAGTCGATATTGCTTATCAAGGCTCTAAAACAGTTGTATGGCCGTCATCACAATATTGTTGGTAAGTTTGATGTCTCTGTGTCCAGGGTTATACCCTGGATATATTTGACATCCCATAGGTTCATATTCCTTTCACTCAATTTTGATTACACACGCGGCGAGTGTAGCTAGCTAAACAGGAGGTGAATGCCCATCCAGGGCACCCAGTCTAACTACCGTGATTGAAGTTCTAATTTTTCAGCTTTTACTGTGATTTTGAGATTGTGGTTTGACCTGAATTGTTTGTTTATGATTACCGCTTTAGCCCGTTCTTCTGACCGACATGCTATAATTACTGTAGCTCCCATCATTGCTATCCATTTTGCTGTCTCATAGCCAATACCTATAAATAACATAAAATAGAAAAATAAAAAAAGGCTCTTGACGATACTTGGTTATCTCAGCTATTTACACGCATATTTTCAATTTTTACTATTTTCTAAAGAAAACCGATGATGTTAATCTGCTAAGTACCAGGGTTTACCTTATGCACCATAGCACCACTTACGTGTATCGACATGAACAGCACCACTTACGTGTATCGAATCGAACAGCACCACTTACGTGTATCGAATCGAACAGCACCACTTACGTGTATCGAATCGAACAGCACCACTTACGTGTATAGACATGAACAGCACTACTTATGTGTATAGACACGAACAGCACCACTTACGTGTATATACATAACAGCACCACTCACGTGTATAGACATGAACAGCACCACTTACGTGTATAGACATGAACAGCACCACTAACGTGTATAGACATGAACAGCGCCACTTACTTATATAGACATGAACAGCACCACTTACGTGTATAGACAAGAACAACACCACTTACGTTTATAGACATGAACAGCACCACTTACGTGTATAGACATGAACAGCGCCACTTACTTATATAGACATGAACAGCGCCACTTACTTATATAGACATGAACAGCGCCACTTACTTAAATAGACATGAACAGCACCACTTACGTGTTTAGACATGAACAGCACCACTTACGTGTATTGACAAGAACAGCACCACTTACGTGTATAGACATGAGCAGCTATGATCAATGATGTAAAATTTCTACACATCATAGCACATAGAGCATAAGATGACATTACTTAATGGGAAGGATAAACTAAATATATATAATTTTTTCATCGGCTACAGTTACTCAGGCTTATTGCTATTCCTTTATTCCTTATTTATTTATTTATTTATTTATTTATTTATTTATTTATTTATTATGTGATAACATTGTTAGGCCTAAAAATTTGCTTGGTTCGGGTCACCCGACCTTACCTGCAAATTTCGCCCGACCCTGATGGGTTTTTTTTCGTTGTCTGACACGTGTTCCGGATTCAGAAACATTTTATCTGTATCTGTAAAACTTTTTGAGGGCCTTGATAAGCCTTTTTTAAGTTACCAGAACCAAACAATATTTTTGGGCCTTATTTCTAAACAGATTGTTCTGTAGAATTTTAAATCCAATCAATAATGTTATACACTATATAGATACTTGAGACATGCACTGAGCTAAAGAGAATAATCATATTGGAGGATTTTGTTCTCAACAATTTATATCAATACTGGAATTCCAATAATTACTATTTGTATAGATACTAAAATTTATTGAAAGTACCAAGAGATTAACTCATATTTGTTGAACTCAAAACTTTTTTTATTATATTATATACTAGTACATGTATATGTATAATAATAAATGTCGCCGTATGTAGATAATTGAAAATGTAGATGGACACTGTAACCTAAGTTGTCCAATAAAGTTGTTTATTATGATTATTATTATTATTATCATAACTGTCACGTGCCACTCTGTCATCCCAGAATCCCTCTCGTCATTACATCCTAGAAATACCGGATCCGACAAGATCGATGTTTAATGCCCAAATCGACGACGGATCGACTCTTGTTTCAAGATATATTATTGATATTTGCATTGTATATGATGCAAATAATATATATCAATAATTTATCCCCCCCCCCCGATTTTAAGACAATATATATCACCGATCAGTATATCTAAAGCATACATTACACGCCGATCCAGTCAGATCCGGTTTTTCTAAGGACCGTTGAGTTGTATTATGACGAGCGGAGGCCACTGGACTACACATCCTACAGATCTGAAAGATATCCATAACATCATCTGACTCTTGGAAAATGTAAAATTTAGTCGTCTTAAATCTACGCTTACCTGTGTTTCCTCCTGTTACTATTACGATCTTCTCTCTATCCAGCTTCACAATCGGGAAGGACTGTTTTCCGCCCATGTTTTTAGTAATTTAACCAATATACTATACTATGTCAGAGATAAAACGTATCCACATACCGTGAATTAAGTAATACTGGTGTGTATTCTTCTTTTAGTTATTAAAAATAGGGGTACCTTAAGGATAACTAAATGCGGAAGTGATTTATCGACAACATTAGGTGTATACGGATATATGATTAACTAATACCGGAACATTAGATGCCTAGGCTACTCGCATAAAAATCGATATTTAAGATTACACGGATTAAATAATAAATCGTTGTTTTCTCCGGTGAAAAACAGTGTCGTACAGACGACGAAATCAAATAAATGTACCATGTATATGATTTATATAACAAGTACTATTACAGTGGATGGGCAAACAACAATGACCTGTCAGCTTGACGTTTATTGTGAACCAGCGCATTGGTGTATAGGTATGTTCGTCTTCATCAAGGGAAAACTAACTTCAAACTATGTCTGCATATAAAATCCAGGGGCGTAGCTGGGGTGTTTATGATGTGGACGCCTAAAGAGGGCAGGGGGTTTGGGGGCCGCCCTGATGCGAATTTTCGGCCCTCCAGGGCGCTATTTATCAGAATTTTTCTTATAATTTTATGCTATGCTGTGGTAGTTTTTGTCGTTCTTTTGAGGACTGGTTCATTCTTAAACCTGAAGACGATGTACAAGGGGATCTGATGTTGTATGGCATAAGCACTACGAAAACAACACTCAATAATTGAGAAATCAAATTAAAATGGGAGTTCAATTAATGTACGTAGTGATGAGGTTAAACGGAGGAGAGGAAATATATTTGTAAACGAAACGATGTGGACGTTTTTGCGTACAAACGTACGCCCCTGAAATCAATGGTGAAAGGTTTAGTACAGTAAGATAACATTAACCTAAAGCTAGGCACTATATGAGTTCGTGTTAACTCACTCAACTGCGAATCATCGCACTACCCATGTATTATATAAAATGTCAAACAGACAGGTCAATGTTGTTTGCCAATACAAAAATGTATTAAAAACTAAGCGACCAAACATAATGTACATTTTACATGTTCGTAATAATGTGGTATGCTACGACAGAAAACAGCTTCCTTATGATTGTCTTTTATTCTGTTGTTTTGCTTTGATATAAGGTTACTCGTATAGTAATGGTATGCCATTCCGTTGATGTTTTTATCTCTAAAATTGATTTTTAGATCACCTAGCGAACCCATGTCAGCGTGAACATGGCAAAGCATGCGTCCTACTGACTTCTCTGAAACTGACTGCCCAATTTTAATGAAACTATGTAGGATGGTTCATTTGGTATAGCTATTTCACACTTGTTTCCGAGGTATCCATCCACACGCCACCCAGGGTGGCCAAAATGCTAAAAATTCTTCTTCTCTGAAAACAGATCAAATCCTATGAAACATTTTGATTCAGGATACTTGGGAACACAAAAATTGTGTTTTTTCGAAAATTTTGGATGAAAAGTAGGTTACGTGTTCCTGCATTGAATTTTAAAACAAAAATTGAATATTAAACAATTCATAAAATGGGTTTTCAGTTTTGACACATACTTAACATGCTCTTACTCTCAAATACGGGACCACCGTCGGCTTCAAATGCCTTGATACGGGACCCACCGTTGGCTTAAAATGCCTTGATACGGGACCCACCGTCGGCTTCAAATGCCTTGATAGCTTCTGTTTCTTGTGAGAAAGATTATCAATTTTAGCACATGATTTTAATCCACTTGTATATTGTCTTCAAGAAATCAAACACACCATAAACCATAACAGTCCATATCAAAATCACAATTATAAGGTGAGACTGGGTAAATGGTATCATCTTGGAACATTCCACCAACAGAGATATTAAATTCCACTAGCAGAGATACCGACCCGGCCAATTGGTGAAAATCAAACACAAACATACGTTTTCATGTCTAAACCACAATAATAAGGTACAATTATGCTTATATTAAAGTACTAATGCTTGGAAAGCCTAATCATATCTCTAATATTGTTACAGACTTAAACCAGGTTTATTGAAGATATCCTACTATGAAGCCCCATTCCGAAAAAAAGAACCAATCAGCGTTTGGAGAATAATATTGTTATTGTTTATAATATCAAAATTTTATTTCTTTGTCGGTTGTTCTTAATATAGGTTTCTTGGGGCCATATGCAGAGAAACGATGCCATAATTTATCATTCAGCTGACATTCCATTATTGTAAAATGTACTTTATAACCTAGGTTAAACTTTTTTGTTGTAAGTATATGTTGTGTCTAAGATATTTAATTTCCAAAAATACAATGCTTTCTAGAACAGCGGAGAGTAAGGTCAATGATAATGTTATCTAGAACATATATAGACACCTTGCTACGTAATCATATTGGAGTTTCATTTCAACCTCGGAGATGGTAAGGCAATTTAATGTATTTAGTAATTAAATATTGATGACATAATATTTCATTTTTAAGATACAAAAAAAAAATAATTTTTACACTGAAAACTATTTCTGAATGTTATCTATTGGGAGATTTTGTTCAATGTTTCAATGAAAATGAAGTATGTACACAGGAAGTAAACCACATAATCTAATAGCTTTCAATTTAAAACGTTATTGTAAGAAAATAATTTTTGAAAACTTTAATTTAGAATATACTTTAATAATCTAGCGAAGTAATAGATAAAAGTGCATGAGATACAGGTTTTGTTAATTCAACGGGTTGAAGTTGGGAAGCTAGCTCTTTGATGGTAGCCCTATACGGCTCCAAATTAATGGCGCGCCATCTTTAATATGTGTCTTGTCTTATTACTTTTTTTTTGTTTCTTTTTAAGATTGGCATAATAAGATTATGTATAATACCATTGTTATTTTACGTAACCAATGGATTATCAGACCACGGGTAAGTCATTTGGTTTATGATAAAAATAATTTATTTGATATGTTTAAATTGACGTTTTTATATTACATACGTGATATTTTTCAAATTTCTAAAAAAAATTAAATAAAAAAATAAAAAATGGAGTTGTCACGATTAGTATTTTATGTAATACCTTTTTACGAAATAATACCATCAAACTTTAAAGTGGCGCACAAGGGCGTATATGTGATGTATTACGCCCCAGTCAAATTTTTTTCGTTCAGACCGAAGAACTGTGTTCTCGGCAAAAAGCACCGACTTATAACAAGATTACTGGCAAACTTTCTCGTTTTTATGGTCTGACCGTGAGGAGTCAAACCGAAGCGATGAAAGATGCACCGAAGCGATGAAAGATGCTCTGGTTTAAGTGTGTGTGTGTGTGTGTGTGTGTGTGTGTGTGTGATCTTTGTGTTACTGACCAATACAGATTAAGCAATTTTATTATCATACATATTTTGTTTCGTTGACTATTAATTTATTCACGTACTTATGCTATAAATAGCGATTGGTAAAACATATAACTAACTACCGATGTCAATGGATGCCAAAAAGTTATGGTGTTAAATAAAAATTACGTTAAACCGATAACGTTTCACAATCATATCTAATCTTTCCCAAATAACAGAGGCAATTATGTGCGTGTTTCATTTGTCTGTCTGTCTGACTGTTCGTCTGTTCTTTGTGATTCTGATTCGAGGTAAATCCTTTTGTCGAATTATTATAGACTGGAATCTAGCTAAAACAATAAATAACCAGGAGAAATAGGAACCAGATAATTTGAGACACGTACAGCATTATTTACTTAATATTTATTTCAAGTTTATGAAACTCTTAGGATAAATCTTAGAACGAGTTTATGTGTGTTTAAGATACTAGATTTCAAGTGTTTTGTGCAAGCGACTTTAATGTGCTTGCTAACAGACACACATACCGCTCTCCAGCCACATTACACTGACACAGGTGAACCAATCAGTGTTCTGTCCTATTTATATCGAATCCCAGACATGGGACCCATTTCTCGAGGTATTATGCAGCATAGCTGGCCGGGATTCGAACCCAAGGTCTCCTGTTCGCGAGACTATGAGTACTTATTTGGATGTTGAAATATAAAAATCAAAGACACACCTGAAGTGAAGGTATACATGTATTACAAAAGGTTCTTAAGTTGTGTCTTATCAACGCAAACTTTAGGATCAAGGAAATGAATGACCTCAAATTCTTATCAAAACAAAAAAAGTAAAAGTCATAGATGCGACATGTGTGGGAGAAGTTGACGAAGTAATTTTCCATACGACTTGAAGACTAATGCACCCTTACTTATGAATTTAATTTAATGTTTGTGACATTGTTTTCTTTTCAAACTTGGGAAAACCAGTAGCCAGAAGAATATTGGAACTGTAACATGTTCACTTGTTTGTGCTTAAAAACAATGTAATTAAAGTAAGATGATGTTTTAGAGGTTAAATAAATTACCATTAATTCTAAATAGAGTCAAAGTATATTTAGGAAGTGCATGAAAATCGGTTGAAAATATACCCGCATTTCTTACTTATTTCAAATCTGTTCGTATAAAACAACGCAATATAAAACCTCCTATTGCTGGAAAAGTATGTTTGATTTTAACAATTTAACATATTATCGCTCATCGCGTTTATCGCATAAAATGCATAGGCATATCAACGATGCGATGTATATTACTGTCGCCTTATCAACTATTTTGAATTTGGTAAACGTTGAATAATACTTTTTACGTGATAATGAAATCTTAATACATGAATTGATACAAGGTGTTAATTATCATAGATCATACTTAATAACAGTTCCGAAAGACTTGCTCCCAGGATCCACTCTGGACATCAATGTGATGATATTTAACTCCAGCAGTGACGTAAACCTAGATGCTAAATTGTTCTACTCCACCTCTAAAGCAGTGGTTGGTCATGTTAACCATGTATTTAGAATGGGTAAGGCCAATTTAATTAATTAATGTGTAACATTTTGTTTACGGTGTTCTTAAAGTGTATATGTTACATCATTCAGTTATCTATAGTTGGAACTTTTGCTAATCCAATTGGTCCGAAGTAAACAATTCCGGCTTTTAATATTATTGACACCACTTTTAGTCATTTTCAAGCAATGCAATATCTGAAACATATTCTTACATATAAAATATGTATTTGGCATCGGGCAACGTTACTAGGAACACGAAACAACACTAGTTAAAAAATTAAATGTTTTGAAAAGTCTATGATACATTTATATTAGTTATGTCATATTGCCATGTGCTACTTTCGAATGCATTATTTAATGTGAATTCAAAAGTACCACATGACATCTTATAAATATTTTAATTTTTTTGAATTTAATATTCAAAATTTTATATGACAGTTCCGTAAATAAAACAAGTTACATCTGTTCAGTTTCAATAGGTCATCATGGAATAACCATTTTATCCTTTTTATTACAATAATATATAACAAAAATCTTCTCTGTAACTTGATTGGTTTAGCAATAATACAGCATTATTTAATATAAGAACATATAAAATGAAGTTTGCTATATATTTCCAGGTCCAAGTAAAGACTTGCAGATACAGGTAAGTTGTAATGTTTTTGCTCACCTCAATTATTCCTTGTGGAAAAATTTGGAATGTTGCATTTTGCTTAACTCCAAACTGACAAAGACTACACATCAATATTAAACCTGTTGTAATTTTACAGCACTGCAATTTGCTGATTTTATTTGAATGCATTGTTTTAATACACATTCAAAATCAGCACGTGACAGCACTAGGCTGTCGTTTCGGAATAAAATTCCTCATGATTATCGCTCAGACCAAAACTTAGGAAATCTATTCAGGATTAATGACATAATTTTACTAATTGTTTTAAGATGCATCAACATTGCAAGTAAAATGATATTTTATTTTACTAATTAACGTTGACAAATCTCGTATGTACGCAACTCCTTCGAAACAGCTTGATGAAATAATTGGATATTTGTAAGGATTTATTACTATTGTGTATAGAGGAGCTTTTGGATTTAGTTTGCAACTGCAGATGGCACATGACTACGCGTAGCTATCTTGTTGTGATAAAATGCATAGATTTGATCCAAAGAATATTTCTAAGAAAAACTTTTTCTTATTAACGTGTAAAACCAGTAACAAATTCTCAAATATTAAATATTGTGATTTTGTATCGATGGTGGACATCTGTACCTCAGATTTAGCTCCTTAGTTTTAAAAAACCAAAAATAAGAAAAGTATTGCGTTTTGAATACATTTGGTATTGAATTATTTTGAAATTATCAGTAGTCTTAATATGGGACATCGTGTGTTAGATGTTTCTTGTATAATGTCTTTGGTTATTGCAAACTATTCAGGTTGAATCTTCTTTACTTTATTTCATTATTGTTAATGTACCGACACTACAGATTCCTTGGTCATTACAATATGGAACATACAAGTTAACGTTGGTAGCGACTGGAGGATTATCCTTCACAAAAGAAGCGACATTTAACCACGAAGAGAGACGGGTTATAACATTGATACAGACAGACAAAGCTATCTACTCTGATGGACAAAGAGGTACTTATATCATTACAGAAACTGCGTTATACTACCATATGTTACGGAGTTAATATGAGGATATAGCTACATCTGAAAAAGAACCGAAAAGGCAACCAATGATGTACAAAATTGTTGATATATTTAAATGAACAACGAATCCTTACAAAGGTGTTAATATATTTAAATAAAAAAATAATCCTTGCGTAGTTTGTATTTTAAAATAACTAGCATCAAAAATGAACATTTTAATACAAACTAAATAGGACTAGATATGTGATAAAACTAACAGGGAAACAAACTGTATGATAAAGTAATTTTGGTATATATAATCACTGTCGCATCGTTTCATCTGTTTATTTTGTGTTCTCCAAATATGTTCAAATTTGCCAAAGTGACACAACATTCATATATTTATGTAGGGGTAGTAATTCATAACTGAATTTTTGTATTTTTAGTTCAGTTCAGGGTCGTGGCATTTCATCCAGATTTAAAACCATACGAAGGTCCTCTTGATATAACGATAAACGTAAGTTCAATGTCATGCATTACCACAAAAGAGTTACTTGTATTGGATTCCTAAACTCCATAAAATCAATACAAGGAAAGATATATAGCAGGCTCATCTAAATGTACTACTAAATCATTATCGGTAACTCTAACACAAATTTTGACAATCGTCAAAGATGGTCTTCAGTCTTATTCAGAAAAAGTATATTCTACATCTGGAATCAACCAAATGTGGATTCTCAAAAATTCTAAAGAATTACTTGAACATCTTGCTTCTTATACTTTATCTCACGTAAAAAGTATAAAAAAACATTTGATTTTTCTACACTATACACCACAATCCCTCATTCTAAATTGAAAAAAAACGTCTTAAAGAAATTATTCACTTGTCTTTCTTCTACAAAAACGGTAAGCCAAGATACAAATATCTGGTGCTGAACAGGGATTCTGGTTATTTTGTCAAGCACCATACGAATTCCAAACAAAAATATACTGAAGATACCATCAACAAAATGTTGGCGTTTTTGATAGATAACATATTTGTTGTGTTTGGTTATATAGTTTTTCAGCAAACAATCGGTATACCAATGGGTACAAACTGTGCACCATTGCTTGCTGATTTGTTTCTTTATTCTTACGAAGCAGAATTTATGCAGAACCTTGTTAAATCTGGAGAGAAAACTGTCGCCAAATCATTCAACTCAACATACAGATATATAGATGACGTTCAGTCTCTTAACAATCCTAAATTTGGAGACTATGTAAATGTCATCTATCCTAGTGAGCTTGAAATAAAAGACACGACTGATTCCTCAAGTTCTGCTTCATATTTAGACTTTATGTCATATGTTGACTCAGGGATATTGCAAGCCTAGGCTTATCAAGGCCCTCAAAACGTTTTATGGCCGTCATCACAGTATTGTTGATAAGTTTGATGTCTCTGTGTCCAGGATTGCCTTGGATATATTTGACGTCTCATAGTTCCATGTTCCTTTCACACAATTTTGTTTACACACGTGGCGGGTGTAGCTAGCTAAACAGGAGGTGCTTACCCTTTCGGAGCACCCGGCCTCACTTCCCTTGTGGAAGTTCACGTGTCTAACCTATCTTTTTTTACTTTGCTTCTGATTGTGATTCGGAAATGGATTAGTATGTTTGTTTTTGATTATATTATTGAAGAAACAACATTAAAGATTTCGTACAAGTTTACTGTATAACGATTAAAGTCATAGAGATTCACCATGGGTAAGCCAAATGTAGTCAGATATATAAGGATGACGTTTACAAATCGAATTCTGAGGATAGTATCTACATATTTTTACAATGAAATATATGATTGATATTAATCTATTTTCAGGATGGTAACAAAGGTTTAAGCCAAAGATGGACAGGCATTAGTGGAACACTTGGTATAATTTCTAAGGTCTACGAATTAGGACCAAATCCCATATTTGGAGATTGGACGATTGATATATATGTAGAGGTGACTAATGTTTCATCAGATGTAGCAAACATATTAACATATCACTATGAATTCTGTGAATCAGGGGATGCTTCACCTGTCAGGGCACTTCCCTGGTGGAAGCTCACGTGTTTAACTCAATTTGCAAGAGTTTAAAGGTTTTACTTCGTCTTTTAAAATTGTGATTTGAACATGGACTAGTATGATTGTTTTTCATAATAAAAACATACTTAATGGCGGGTGTAGCTAGCTAAACAAGAGGTGCTGAGCCTTCCGGAGCACCCGGCCTCACTTCCCTGGTGGAAGTTCACGTGTCTAACCTAACTTGTCAGTTCCAAAGTTTTTACTTTGCTTCTGGATTATGATCGGACATGGAATAGTATGTTTGTTTTTGAATAATATAACGTTATTTTTAAAGAACAACATATACCATGACGAATTATTACTTTACTTATTGATAATTGCCGAAGGACTCATTTTTATTTTGATAAGCCACTTGATGGCAAGGATCCTTACAAAACAACCAGAGTAGAGTGTGTTCTTGATTTCATTGGCTGTTGTTACTTAAGAAGTGACTGCCATTTGTTTCTGGTTCATCAAATAAAGAACCAGATTTTAAAACTAGCAAACCTCATATCAAATGTGAGACACGGGACAAACACATTCAGACTTCCTTCTTGATTATAACAAAATTGTATGCATTGCATGGAACAATGGTGACCTTGCTTATTACGTCCAAAAAATATGATGTTTCTAAAAAGCAAAAAAAACACACGTACCACCTTTCAAAGAAGCCACCTTTCACACCTTTTTTCAATACGTTTTAATCGTTAGAGCTTATCAAATACTGATTCTATACAGTTCCAGTTAGGGTAAAAGAAACTCCTTATCAAAGTTCATAACTAAGATTGAAATTATTTTGAAAAAACAAAAACGTCTTTATGTGTCATTGCTTTACTGAGAAAATCGTGTTCCGAATCTGTAAAGAGAATTTTTTACATTTGTTATGATTCATTTGTTTTGTAGGGTTTACTTTCGGAAACGAAGTCATTCAAAGTCCATCAATATGGTAACTATGTTTATATATTTGTAATTGTGTATTGTAATTAGGTCTTTGTGTTAACCTACTTGCATTCCAGAAAAAAAAACCAGTCAGCAAAGACGTTTTTTGGATTATTATAATAACGTATGCGTAAATAATAGTTCAAAATTATACTGTATGCTCTTCATAAATATGAGACTAGTAACACAGAGTAAAATGCATTTTGACAGAACTTTTCTGTGCAACAAAAACCTAAACTATTGTTCCTCATATGCAATAAAAACAAAACGTAGAGTAATTAATAAGTAAAACTTTGAAACATTTAAACACTTTACCTTTTACCGGAGAAATGAAGTCAGGTGCTCCAGAAGGGTAAGTATCTCCTGTTTAGCTAGCTACAACCACCACACACGTGCAAAATTAAGAATGTAAGAAACATGGAACTATGGTACGACAAATATATCCAGGGCTACTGAGACGTCAAATTTATGAAAAAAGTATTGTGGTGACGGCCACTCATGTTCGACTGACAATTTTAATCTGCATACCAGCAGCACGATTACACCATTGCTGATTAAGTTGTAAAGTCTATTTGCTTTCTAGGCAGCTTAACTTTCTTTCTACTTAACGTATGTTATTTTTTCAGTTAAATAATGATCTTAAAAAGAATAATTGCAACCACGTTTATAAAAAATTGGTAAAGCTAAATCAAAAACAAACATACTTATCCATGTCCGAATCACAATCCAGAAGCAAAGTAAACTTTGGAACTTAGGTTAGGTTAGACACGTAAACTTCTACCAGGGAAGTGAGAGCAATTAATTGGATTTCTTATGCTTGAGATTTTTCTTTGCGATGCCCCAATTGGAAAATAAAATGAACGAATTAATTATAATGTATTGTTACAGTTTTGCCTAAATTTGATGTCATTATCAACGCCCCGTCCAGGTATATGTTAAGCAGTGGTGGTCCTATTGACGTAAATGTCACTACAAGGTAATATCTTTACTTACTTTTTGCATATAAAGCAAAGGACGTTTTATATTAAATACTTTTTATTCATACAGACATTATTATTAATATTCCATGTGTTATTGTATGACCAACTTATTATATTATGATATTTAATTCACCAAAAGGGTTTTCACGTATATATCTAAAGGTACATGAAAATAATATGGAGATTTTCTTCCTGTTGAATCGTAGTGAAATACTCTGCATTTGCTAAGTTGATTGTCATCTATCATTAATTATTTAGTTAATTTTTCAATAACTGGCCTTATTGTATAATTCAGTTGAACTATCATAATTTGCATTGACCAAAATACCATTACAACAATTATCTGTTTCACTGATGTATCACGTGATACCAAAACAAAACGTTGATGTTGAAATATTCTATCAATTGTATATGAAATTATTAGTTTTTCTGTGGAAAAAGATATTGACCACACCACACATTTTCAATGAATCTACATCATTATCGTGTAATTTGTAGATTTTTATCTTAATTTTGAACGTCAAATTGTCGATTTATTCTATAGTTACCCATAAGGAAAAGATGTTCAAGGAATAATAAAGTTTCAAGCACAAGCGATTGATGGGACAGTTTTAATGGAGAAATTAGGAAACGTAAGTATGTTTGCAGTAAATGTGTGAAAAGCAGTATACCTCAATAAATATCACGTTTATAGAACATAATATTTGTAATTGAAAACTGTGCAACAGCATGTAGTGACATATATAGATCAGGTCAATAAAACAACATTTGCATATGGTTTGGGAGACCCTATGTGCATAATAATAATCATACTAGTTTAATTACCAGATATACCTTTGGAAGAGCTGAATTGGCATTTGCAACGTTATAAAATCCATACGAAGACATTTCTGAAACTGTCTTGGTAGCGCGCTGTGTGTAGAACGCATAGACCTCCCTTTATTGCAGATTCGAGCACTATCGTCAAAAGGATAATAAAAAACCGGTAGTACATATTTAAGCCATTACTGCACTAATTTGAATATTGATGAATACATATTATATACACAGTGTGCGTGTGTACAACCCTCTGTTTCAGGTCGAGTCCTTTTTAAAGTAGCCATATCAAGCGCGACGAGTAGTGATGCGGTTACTAAAAAGGACGAGACCGGATACGAAGGCTTGAACACTGTATATATGATATTTTTATCTAACATTTCAAACTAGGTTATTTAAAATAATAAAAAACAACACTTTATGTGAAACAATTATATTTTACCACAGAAAACCACTGAACTATGTTATGGCATATGTTCTGTGTAATGACGTCAATATTCACATTTGACAAATCGGAGATTCCTAAATGACGTCACAATGAGAAATCCGACTGTGTACTTTTCCGCCAATGTTGTATCACCACAGTGTGTTGATACAAAATTTTGTATCATACGTGTTCGATTAAACTTGTATTTCGTCAAAAACGATAGAAAAACTAGTCTAATGTTAGATAAAATGGAATGTAGTGAGACTTGCTTAGTTGATGTTTAATCTTAAATATCATTTTATAGATTCACGGATCACTTAACTTCACAGTTCCAGTGTCAAATTTAAACTATCAGTCTAAAGGAATTGTCATTATTGCCCAAGTAGGAGAAATTACAACTGGTTATGCAGTCACAGCAGAGAAATCAATTGGGTTTATCTCTGTACCATCTCAATCTGGAATACCGGCACTAAGTATGGTTTTGCAACCAAACCTACATAAATTTGCACCTGGACTACCATATGTAACATTTGTAAGTCTTTAAAATTGCATATTAATATGTTCCGGAACTCTTTGGCAAATAATTTTGTACAATGTGGGTAAAATTGTTTGCAAATAGTTGCAATCGTGCATAAATATTTAAGCCATTTTAAAAGTTTTGATTGATTATACTGACAAATTAACAGTTAACCAAAAAGCTTACCTTAGTTCAGTTTCACATTAGGAATTTGGTTCATAGTAATGGCTACAAGAACATAGTTGCATGCCAATTAAATTACATTATTCTAAATGGGTCATTTAATAATCAAGAATGAAGGTTCTGAAATGATCTACTAGATAGATATCAATGTAATGAAAAATGTAATGTAGTGAGGTAACATATTTAAAATCGCTGAGATTCAGTTCATGAGTGATTGTATTTGCAATCGACTGGTACCCCCAGCATTGCAAATTGAGCAATAAATGTAATCATATATTATTTCTTAATAAATCGTTAGTCTCGTTATTTCAGGTAAAAATATCAAACGGGTCAGGGAATTACAAAGTTGTGGACAATACGCTCCAGCTTGATATCACCTATACAAAAAATGTTACCAGAATTTGTCGATACACTAACGCACCCTATACACTGATTATAATGGATACAATAAACCAACATAACATACACGTTCGCTCTGGATTTGCACAAATTGAGTTACATCCCGATATCCATACTATACAGATCGACTTAAAGGTAAAAACCAAACGCGATTGTTAGATTTAAAACATAACATATTGATCATTCAAATTATCATTTACAGTAAATATGTCAGGTATATATCGTAATGCTCCAATTCTAACTAATGCTACATATAAAACATATTTTAATTATTTTGAATATTTTTATTCGATCATAGATTAGTAAACGGTTTTCCATTATCAAAAACAAACATACTAATTCATGTCCAAATCACAATCCAGAAGCAAAGTAAAACATTGGAACTGACAAGTTAGGGAAGACACGTGGACTTCCACCAGGGAAGTGAGACCGGGTGCTCCGGCAGGGTAGGCAGCTCCTGTTTAGCTAGCTACACCGGCCACATGTATAATCACAATTGTGTGAAAGGAACATGGAACTATGTGACGTCAAATATATCCAGGGCAATCCTGGACACAGACATCAAACTTATCAACAATACTGTGATAACGGTCATAAACTTTTTGAGGGCTTTGATAAGCCTAGATTTGCAATATCCCTGAGTCAATAATTTATTTGCAAGCAGCTTCGTTGTACAAAGTCACTGAAGTGGGAACAATATCTACCATAGGGTATTAATTGGGAAACAAATACACCATAAACAGGAGAAGCAGGTTTATTGCTGCATAGAAAAGGAAAGTTGACAATAGTAAAAATTGAAGTCATCGCGTTTGTTATTAAGTTTTACACGTAGCCTTTCGCAGGCTTCATAATGCAGGTATAAGTCTAAAATAAGAAGCAGAACCTCGGGAATAAGTCGTGTCTTTTATTTGAATCTGTCTAGGAAACACCTGAAAACACATATTGCAGTTAGAAATCGTAAATCTGTAAATAGATTATGTGTTGATGTGTTATTCTTATGTTTCTTCAACAAGGGCAGTTCAGTTTGAAGCAAAATAGTCGAGTCACATGGGTTGGTTACAAGCAGTATTTTGATAATCTGTTATATCTATGCGAAATGGATCGAATGGAAATTATTCCAATATGCTATGTACATGTAATATATTGTTGCCATGTATGATATTGAAGTTTACTCAATCCAATTCTGCTGTGTGTTTATGTTTTGAATGACATATTTGTTTAATGAGTTGACAATTATTTCATTGTAGATACAGTTTCTTTCTTTAACAGAATATTTTAAGCTGCAAACCAAACATTCCAAATCAGGAAAACAGATAAAAAATATTTCGCATAATCCATACCTTGAGGTAATGACCTAATGTGTATTTGTCAAATTCCCACAAATGAGTTAGAGCCTGTTAAATTGTGTTATAAATATTCACAGTATACTGCACATTGAAATTGGCCTACTGGTAAAATATATTTTAAATGTTTTAATATTCACTGGTAGTAAAATACCTGCATTTTACTTTCTTGCAATATTTTACGAGTGATTCAACCACATAACTGAGAACATTTGAACGTTTTATCAAATGCCCGTTTCTTTACGCCCAACTGGACTGCTTTATAAATTGTGAGTACGTCCCTTCGTAAACTTTAATCACCCCCCCCCATTCAACTGCTGAATCAAACTAAACAAACTTCGCAAAGAAAGTGTTTATTTGATGTAGATTGTTGTGTTTGACTTGGTCAAATAAATAAATAAATATCGGATATATAAATACCTGTTACGGAATATGTCTTGCTTAGCTGGTCGAAATTCAAATGCAAATGAAGTGTTAATTCAGTGATACAGACATGGATCTCTCGATAATTAGTAACATTGAACTAAAGACGCGTTTATCTTGTTATTTTTTTGCTTGTCATGAAAAAGATCGTTTGTTCCTTAAAAGTGAATTTTCAATTGAGATTGATATATTTCAGGTCGACAAGACGACAGTTATAGAAGTTGCATCTACCTTTGACATGAATAGACCAATATATTATCAGGTTAAAATATATTTTGTTACACAAAGTCTATAAATAATCTAAAACAGTCTTCAAATATTTGAATTTCAAAAATTTAAGTCTGGGACATCACTTAACATTGCAAGTGAGGACGTGTTGGAAGTTTTCCTGAACATTTTCATTAAAAACAAAAAAAATCAAAATGTCAGGGCCAGGTTCATTTTACTACCTTCAAGAAATATTTATGAAACCGGTATTTTGTTCACAGTTGCAGTTTTATTTTTTTTTTGGTAGGGATATTTGGTAATATACTCATCAAAGATAAATAATATACTTTAAATTAGATTTTTTAATGTTTATTTTAAAGAGTACAATAATATTGTAAAAATATTTAAAAGCATAAAATCAAACGAAAATTCGTGATATTTATAGATCGGAAAATAACAAGAATTAAACAATAAGTATCTGATGATGTCAATTATTTTTTACGATGTCCACAAATCAACACAACCGAACAATACTAACTATTGTTTAAAAATCCTTTTAAAATTGGTCATTTGTATCAATTATTTCAGTTGCGACCCAAATGTTTGAAGGCTACTATTTGAATGTAGCTTACAACTGGACTCTTATTCTTCAACTATGAATGCATTTATTGCGTTTGCAAGATCTATAATTAGATACATATTAATACTAGTCAAAATACAATTCATTATTGAATACCGCTCAAAGATTGAAATTGAAATGGGTAACATTAACCTCTATATATATAAGTTTACATTTAAAGATATATTTTTTATTTCAGATTTTCTCTCGTGGAGGAATTCCTATTCAAAGTCAAAAATTTAACTGCGGAGGACAAAAGTGTATATCCAATATTATTCAAGTTAAACCCCAGTTTTTCCCACTATCCAGCATTGTTGTATATTATGTCACGGACGATTCCGAAATTTTATTCGATGAAATCATTGTAGATGTCAAACATTTTCATCTAAGCCATGTAAGTTTTACAGTATAAAAATATTTACCGAATTTAGCATATCATCTATGATTATCGAAAAATGAAACTACTCAATGCACCAATCACGAGCGAAGTAAAACCTTTAAAACTGACAAACGTAGTTAAACACGCGTGTTTTACCAGGAAAGTGAGACTGGGTGCTTTGGAAGGGTAAGTACCTCTTGATTAGCTGGCTATACCGGTACCAGCCATGTGTGTAATTTGGGAGTAAAAGTAACACGGATTTATGGGACGCCAAAAATATCTAGGGTATTTTTGGATACAGCCACACAAACAAATTATTTATTGTAATGACGGCCATGAACATTTTCAGCCTCGGCTTGTAATATCCTTGCGTCAAAAATTTATTTATGAGCAAATTGATTCGTTTTTTTACTCCCTGTAGTCGGATTATAAGCTCTACTATAGCGATTTGTGAAATTACACACCGTAAACAGGAAATGCAGGCATATTGCTGCATATAAAAAAAGTTTGAAAATAGATCTATTTAATAAAAATTAAACAGAACATAAATTAGTTTGACCTTAATCCATGTTATTGGAATAAAAAAATATGTCATATAATTCTGCTGTATATTGGGGAAAAAGCGGGGTAAAAAGCCTGTAATGTTTTCAAATATTGCAGAAATTGTCAATTTTTTTTCAATAAAAAAAAATTAGGACCGAAAAGTTGTGAATATATTATCCAAAAAAAGATATTTTCAGTTATTATTTACCTTTTTATTTTACTCTTTTCTACTCCTTATCAATATATTTAAGGTATCGCTTAACTTTTCAAAACCAAAAGTTTCTCCTGGAGATCAGGTTGAGCTTACTGTTCAGGCAGCAGCTAATTCTAGTGTATGTTTATTGGTCGTTGATGAAAGTGTTTTGATACTTCAAAGTGGATTTGACATAGAAGAAACAGAGGTATGAAATGGAATACAAAATTACTTGCTGTAATATTAATACTGGTACAAATTGTATTTACACAATATATTCTGCATGTGTTCTTAGTAAAACTGTATTATTCTATTGGAAGCAAACAAAACTACCATTAATCCAAGAGAAAAACGTAAACCCATTAGATGATTTGTATTAACTCTATTTCACAACTTTATTTCATAGTTGTAACATATTTAGTATGTTCTTTGCAATAAATTATTCAATAAATAAAATGATAAACAAACGAATGGAATATAAATGTTACAAGACAAGGTTAACGAATATACAACACGTGACATTTAATGAGAATTTATCAATGTCTTATTCAATCATGTTAACATAAGATTAAGGATCCTAGTTTGATCAAGACAATTATAGGAGTGATCCTTTTTCTATGCCTTTGTACATGCCTTTCTTGTAAAACCAAAACTTTAAAAATGACAGTTATAATCATAACCAAACACATGTGAAAACTTCAAAAATGTCAAGTCAGGTTAGACACGAATGTCCACCAGGGAATTGAGACCGCGTGCTCCGGAAGGGTTGGTACCTTCTGCTAGGCTAGCTACAACCGCAACGTGTGTTATCAAAAGTTCGTGAAAGGAACATAAAACTATGGGACGTCAAATATACCCAGGGGAATCCTGAACACAGAGACATCAAACCTATCAACAATACTATAAAGACGACAGACTTATAAGCATTGGAAATTATTTTGTAGTTTTTCCTTTTTGTTTATATCTTCTAATTGTTTTTTTTATTTTGGTTACTTTAGGTATTTCGAAGTATATAAACAAATACTAAGCAACTATATTCAAAGATGACAAAATAGTAGTATGTATCTACTGTGAGAAAGCCAGTGCATATAATACGAATCAATAAACGTTTATTCCAGGAAAACATCAGTTAAAAAACTATACACTGGAACCACTGATAATAAACCCCTAATGGGAATGATCAAATACTACAAATTGATATTTAGAAGTCAACAAATCATCCAAACATATCTAGTCAGAAGATCGATATCGATAATAGTGAATACTTATGTTATTTGGATTACGTTTTGCTTGTTATTATGTTTCAGATAGAAGATAATATTTACGCATCGAGAAATTCTTCTCTTAAGAATGAAAACCTTAACCGTTTTCAGGTAATATTTCAATTTTTAGTATGAAATGGAAGGTGTACAGTCTTTGCGCTTTTTTATTCATACATTGTTCATGACACATTTTTTCTTTTTTCTTCTGTGCAGTTTTGTAATCCACTGAAGACCTTTTATTTAATCTGCTGACGGACTAGGCATCCTCGAGGATATCATAATCTCAGTAGGCAGTACCTTTGTATTGTCATATTACAGTATGAAAGGCTACATTTGAAACTTTATGACAAACGTGATGACTTCAATTTTTCTATTGTCAACTTTCCTTTTTTATGCAGCAATATACCTGCTTCTCCTGCTTATGGTGTATTTGTTTCCCAATTAATACGCTATGGTAGAGCTTGTTCCCACTACGGGGACTTTGTACAACGAAGTAGGCTGCTTGCAAATAAATTGTTGACTCAGGGATATTGCAAGCCTAGGCTTATCAAGGCCCTCAAAAAGTTTTATGGCCGTCATCACAGTATTGTTGATAAGTTTGATGTCTCTGTGTCCAGGATTGCCTTGGATATATTTGACGTCTCTTAGTTCCATGTTCCTTTCACACAATTTTGATTACACACGTGGCGGGTGTAGCTAGCTAAACAGGAGGTGCTTACCCTTCCGGAGCACCCGGCCTCACTTCCCTGGTGGAAGTTCACGTGTCTAACCTAACTTGTCAGTTCCAAAGTTTTTACTTTGCTTCTGGATTGTGATTCGGAAATGGATAAGTATGTTTGTTTTTGATACTACTGTCTAAATTTGTTCATTGTTAAATCTAAAAATCTTCAGAAACTAAGATATACTCCTTCATTCAAAGCATTTCCTTACCCAATTTTGTAATACATATATATTTCGGGCCTTTAAATATTTTAACCACCTTGAAGAAAAATTGGGTTTCACAATTTTGGTCCAATCACTACTAATGTAATATTGAACGCGTTCGATTCATATTCTTTATTTAACATTTCCTGAATAATGATCAGGTAAGAATTATGTTATGACCTTGTTATTTTATAATTCTATGTCGTAATTTTATTTACAGAATATAGGAATGATTGCAATGACAGATTATTTACCTTCATACACGTCAAACGTAACACGTATTCCAAATGAATGCAGTAAGTTAACATTCTTCAAAGACAAAGATCATGCAAAATTTAAAAAATCTTCTATCTCCGGTTTTACTTGATCTATTTATTATTTTATTAATGTAAAATACCATTCCAAATTCATGATCTAAAATCGAGATTAAACTTTGAAAACTGGAAAATGTAGTTGAACGTCCACCAGGGACGTGAAGCCGAGTGTTGTGAATTGGTAAGCACCTCCTCCTTAGCTAGCTACATTCGCTAATTGCGAAATCGAAATAATGAATGAAATGAACATGAAATATGGGATTTCAAATTTGTCAAAAAAATCGAAGACATCATACTAATCTTCAATATTGTGACGACGGCCATTAAACGCCGAGTCAATACTTTATTTGATGGCAGCTTGCTTCATGAAATAAAATTCCCGTTTCAGGAAGATTTTTGATAAAGTATTAACAAATACAAAATTAGATTTTAGGAATAAAAAACAAAAATACTTATCAATGTCTAAATCACAATTTAAAAGCAAAGTAAAAACTTTAAAGCTGAACCATTAGGTTAAACACGTGAACAGGGGAATGAAACTGGGTACTCCGGAAGGATAACACTTCCTGTTAATCTTGCTACACCCGTCAATATTTTGTAACCATGATAAAATGTTACCACTGTTAATTCTGTAAACATAAAAGTAGTACACATATCTCACGTTTTACAATCTTCACACAATAAAAGAATGACACCAGCCGAGCAATTTATAAAAAAAAGCAGACAAACTATAAGAAAAAAGCAATGACATATTAAGACGAGTAATTACAAAATCTTAATTAAGTTGTTATTTGCTTAAATATAACAATAAATATTACATTTGTAATTTTAAGTTAGTTAAAAATGTAAGCTTCGAAATATTGCGATATCAAGACTGAAACTGTCGTTAGGTTTTATTTTATTATTATTCATACATAACATGTGTAATTTTAAAACTTCTTAGTTACATATTATTTAATTTAGACACAATTATCTGAGTATGTAGTTAAGGTTAGACGTTAGTTTCAACTAATAGATCGTATCAAAGATGTACAGTTTTTTAATATTATTTTGGTATTCTAGTATTAGATTTCATTTTTATTTTTTGTTTATTTTTCTTTTTAGATCCGTGCTCATCAGCACCATGTAGAAACGGCGGCACTTGCAGTTATCTTGGAACAGACTACTTTTGTCAATGTATTTATTTGTTTACCGGTAAAAACTGTGAAACAATGTTGGGTACGTAATTTTATTTATACTAGGTCATTCATCATCATGTTATTTATCGCTTCATTCATATCTAGATACACATAATCTTTTATAACAACAATAAAAAGGTAGTGAATGTATTTCTGACAAATTATTTTTCGCCATAAGTATTTATTATTTTAATCATGTCCTTTGTCTTTAATTATCATAAAATATATGGTGCATTTTTAATGATACATAAACTTACATTTCTCTCTAAATAATTGTCATTTGATAATTTTGACTGATTTCATTTAGACATTTAAAATCAGCTGATGACAAATCTATAAAAACAACTAAGTTGGTGCACCCATGGCTATTGGTAATTCATCATGCAACGAAAGCTCCAAACTTTCGTTAAACTACATAGAAACTAATGTTGGTAACATTACTACAGGATCGAAGTTTATTTAAATTTCCAACAGAATTATCTATAGATCAAACCATTGGACTATAATTGCGTAAAAATTCTGACCGTTTGATCCTTTTTGAATCAAATTTTACACTCATAACCGATTTTTTTTCAGCAAAAAAATCAATTACCACATATATCATGATGTGTATAGAAACAATTATATATCCGAGGGAGATCTACTACATTGCCGTTGTAGGGATAAAAAGTCTGAATAGGACTGTGGATTTAAAATAAGTATAATGTCTGAAACATTCTCAAAGTTTAGTTGTATTACCATAGGAATTGATATACAAATTACACACCACACCTGTCTCAATTTTACAGCACCAGACGGCCGTCTCGGAACACAACCCCCCCCCCAACCAGCAGCGTTTAGAACAAACTTACGAAACCAAACACATTTTGAAGTTGTTGAAAAGCTATCCAAAATCCCAAAATATATTTTACTAAATTAAGCTAAGGAAATACTTTGCATGAGGGAGTATACCTTACATTTTGAAAAGTTTCAAATTTCAACTTGCATGAAATTTAGACAACTATAGTATATTTCTGACAACAATACGAAATTATTGCCTACTGCGTTTGTGATATCCTCGGGGCACCAGCCACCAGCAGAGATATCGGCTCTGAGGCCCAAATTACACACCACACCAGCCTCAATTTTACAGCACCAGACAGTTGTCCCGGAAAACTGATAACATTTTAACAAACTAATAATATTTTAACACAAAAAGGTTTATTACTTTACGTAAATGAATTCATCAAAAACAAGCACTACACTACACCACAAAGCAAAACTGGCAAATCTAGCGAATGACGCGAATTTCGACCTGTAAAGTGAGGCCGGGTGCCACTTATCTTATTGAAATTGAGTATGAAAGGAACATGGAATTATGGGGCGCATAACATACTAGGGATTATATTGGAAACAAAGCCAAATTAGTTATCAATAATATTGAAGTGACGTTCATTAGTCTTCTTGACGATCTCGTTAATCCTTGAATCCTTGGCTTGCATTATCCATTAGTCAAAAAAAATTATTTAAGTGGCTAATTTTGTTGTATAAAATTCCGGTAACGGAAATATGATCTATTATAACATATTAACTGAGCAACAAATAAAAGTAGTTGAAGAAAGTATATTTCTTCATAGAAAAGAAAAGTTGACAACAGAAAGTCATCACGTTTGTCATACAGCTTCAAATGAAGCCTTTCGTAGGCTAATAAATGAGGTATAAATCAAAATAAGAAGCATAATAGGAAGAAACAATCACATTTCTAATATCAACTAAACTAGGATAGTTGATATTCACATCGTTTTACCAACGTCTAAGGCAAACTTTCATTGCAATAAAATTTCAAACACATGTGCATATCTATATTAGGAATATGACACTAAATATGATTACAAATGCAAGTCAATGTTTGATTATACAATGGTTTATGTTACGTATGTATTAACCGATGTATGTCTTTTTATATTTAACAGATCCACATCAAGCGATTTTTCCGAGTAAGTATAAAAGATTTATTAAAAACTAAACTGTAAAATATGTGTAATTTGAACACGTACTTTAGAACTTCCAACTGCCAATGCAACCTAGAAAACAAAAACCATATGGTAGTAATTAGTAGGGAAAACCAATGCTTTAAAACACCAATTGGAACAGTCATTATAGTAAATATGCGGGATCTGGCTATAGTACATTACATTTTTGTAATTCAGTTCCTGTTAACAATTACTAGACCCCAAGTTAAATCTTTCATTTAACATTTTATGTATTAACAATCCCAGATTCAATCACATTACAAAAATTGTAATAAATACAATATAGTGGACAAATAAAAAAATACATTGATGAATTAATAAGACTCCGCAGTTTATAATGTTTGTATTGGTCTTCATTTACTCCATCATGTATTATTATACTATAATGCTATAGTGCTAACTATCCTGTTTCAACAAACTGTCCATACCTAAAGATGCGGAGTCCCGCTGTTTTGCGATGATGCACCTTTATATACTGGAGATAAAACACCTAACGAATATATATAACAGGTGTTCTTTGTAAAACAAACTGTTTATCTAAGTCTAAGTAACTATTGTTATATTATCTATTTCTATATTCTGACATCTATACATTTGCTATGTTACATTTTACAACTATAAAAAAATAACATCCCATTTTTTGTGTGCACATTAAAGGGCATGACCAGGAGTATTTGTCATTCATTTGATTTTTGTAAGTGACCGGTTTTAATACGACATGTAGAACCTAACTAGTTATTTAACAGAAAAGAAAAAAATTGCGACTAAAACACTTGTATTTTAAAAGCAAACTCAACTAAGAATACAAACAAAAAGTGAATACTAAAACAACAAAACTAAACAAGAAATGGACACACGCATTTGTTCCACGTATTGTACAATACCCTAAGGAAGACGGGTATTGGAATCATATAAAATTTTGTAACCATTCTTAATTAGAATTACATAACGGACAGTTTTAAAAGCCTGTTATTCCTGCTCAGGTTCATTCAACTGATTATACAAATTGCTTGATTGATCATACTTGTTATTGACACGTACGAATTTACGTTTTATGTTTTAGCATACTCACCTGGCCGTAAGTATTTTTAATATCATGTTATGCAACCACTTTACCTTTGGGCGCTCGGTGGCTGAGGGGTAGCACCACCTAGACCAAAAGGTCATTTCGGTTGCTTAAGATTAACTGTTTTCCACAAACATCTACGAACTGACCATTGCTATATATTGCACCTATAACTTTGACGATTAAATGATACGAGCGTATCTGAAATATTAAAAAAACATGCACCCTTCTGGGGCACCCGGCCTCATTTTCCTGGTGGTGGTTCACGTGATTCATCTATATATGTAATTCGTCAGTTTAAAAGGTTTTACCTAGCTTTGTAATTGTGATTTGGACATGGATTAGTATGTTTGTTCTTTATTGATATATTGGTAATGACAATAATGGTAATATAATAAGAGAAGAGTCATCACAGTATTGTTGATAAGTTTGATGTCTCTGTGTCCAGGATTGCCTTGGATATATTTGACGTCCCATAGTTCTGCGTTTCTTTCAGTGAATTTTAATTACACACGTGGCAGGCGTAGCTAGCTTAACAGGGGGTGCTTACCCTTCCGGAGCACCCGGCCTCACTTCCCTTGTGGAAGTTCACGTGTCTAACCTGACTTGTCAGTTCCAAAGTTTTTACTTTGATTCTGGATTATGATTATGACATGTGTTAGTATGTTTGTTTTTGATACGAACAACCGAAGCAAAAAAAATTAATGAGAAAGTAGACAATGCCTATGTACGGTCACTGGATGTACAAAGTCCTATAGGTTTTGCAACTTCTTTTAATAGCTATGTCAACTGAATTGCAACTGTTGATAATTGCCCATTCGTTACAAAATCGTTTTTATATATTTTATACTTCTATCAGTTAATATTTAAACGTTAAGAAAAAACCCTTGTATGAAACAAAAGAAAAAAGGAAGGAAGTTTCAAATCACCTGCCTTATCAAGCGATAATTCTAATACAATTGTTTTAATTTCATACTTTTTACTGGATAGGTCCACAACACGTAGTAGGTAAGTATGAATTTGCAATAACTTGATTTTACTTATATCAGTAAAAACAGTCGTCACTAAAAATTAAACAGTAATGCTAGTATTATTAACAAAATAAAAGAAGATAATTTTCAACTAAAATACATTAAGAATAATACGATAAATACAGCAAATAATTAAAGCACCAAACAAACGATACCCTATAGATAATTGAAAAATAATTTAAACAATATATTTGCAGCTCATTTGATGATATATATCATTGTAGCTTTCCGATATTAAAACAAAAACGCGACACAATGAAAAAACAATACAGAAAACAGAAGGATAAACATACCTTTGTAAGATACAAAAATTATCGAAATGTCCAATTATGTCTAGACACATTTTTCCATATTATAGCGCAAAATGTCTTACTTGAAAATGATAATAATCACTTCTTGATTATATGCCAGGAATCGTAATCTAATCATGCTTAACATCGATACACTAGCGATAATTATTATATATTATGTTTTAATTTTATTCATTTGCATCGGATAGCTCCTGAAGTGTGTAAGTATGCAATTTTACTGCTTCATTTAAAAACTCTTTTCAATTTAAATATCTTCTTAAAGTGCAAGCATTGAGTAGGTAGGAAAAAGTTAAAAACATCAAAACCTATCTTAGATACTCGTAAAATGCGCTTTACATTTCTGACACTATTCAAGCAGTATATTGTTAATGGAGGCAAGTACTTAAAGGGCAATGAACAGTGGAAAACAGTTGCTGTTTTGAGCGGTTGCGGCCACCAAAAATGTTTGTGTTTAGTACAGGTGTTAATATAAACTTTGAAACAATATCGTTTCTTAAATTACATTTCATTATCATATTATCAAAGTATATTATTTATCAGTTCGCTGATTGATATGGTACCAAATTTTGTGATAAGCAGTTAAAATTCAAAACAATCCTACTAATCCAAGATTATATTATATATAACCTATAAACTTTCAATATAAAGAGATGACATTAAGTACTAAGTTTCTAAGCAAATGGACAAAAAGCGAAAAATATTGATGATCGAATAAATGCGGTTTTACTTCTCAATCGAGATTTTGTCACTTATATTAAGACCTCACCAGCTAAAGACGACATGGCAGAATTTTCATATAAATTTGCAGTTTAGTTAGGGGAAAGAGCATGGGATATTCTCTATTCTCTACGTGTCACGGGACATCTGTGTTTAAGGTTTCTTCCACAGGATAACATAGCCAAGGAATAGTCGTTATCTATTTTTTAGTCATATTCATACCCTCGCCAGGATTAGAACCCACGACTTCCTACTTACCACGAAACAAGAAACGAGTTATTTACCACTTGTCTTTGAGCTGTCACTGGATAAAAATAATATCAAATTATCCATTGTGTATCGGTACATCTGAATTATATCTGTATATTTACAAATGACAATTTTCAGACATCTTATACGTTTTGCTTTAATTTTATTTTGTACCGGATAGTCCCAGGAATAAGTAAGTATTAATTGGCTTCGTTTTGTTTGATTTAAAAAAAATATTTAAATTAACTTTTTTTAATTTATAGTGAATAAATATAAACGAAAAGAAAATTAAGAAGACCAAACATTATAAATTCCAAATACGTACAAATTGAGCATACATGTATATTGAACTTCTTATACATGTTCTATTCATTGCAGTGCAGCAAATTGTTAATGAAGAAATTTGTTCATAAAGCTATAAAGTCGTTATCAATTTAAAGTTTAATTAGAAAATTAGGACAGATGGCATAAATACTATCATAAATCACTTAAAAACGTCTGTTAAGAAAGTGTTGTGCCCGTTTTAAAACACAGATTCCCTGCCTATATCAATTTTACTGATCTTATGAGAGATATATTTAACAATATAATCCAAAATGAATTTGATACGATTGTATATTTGTTATAATTAAATAGCTAGTTTTCAAAGTTTTAATCAAAAACAAACATACTAATCCATGTCCGAATCATAATCCAGAAGCTAACTTTGCTTTTGGATTGTCTTTTCAACATCAATTTGTATGTTTTTTTTATTTTTAACTTGACTTTTGTTTAAACAAAATCATTTATGAAACGTTCAACGTGCAAGTTTTAATTATATTTTTGGAATATGTTTACATAATTGAAATAATTTCATCATAGAAAATGTTTTAGTTGTTTCATTAAACATCTTTTTTATTTATAAGAGAATATCCATACTTTAGTTGAACGAGCTAAAATATTTTGTGTTCATAGAATATATCTTGATTTTACCATCCGGAAGATTGGTTAAATTGTGATTTTCTAAAATCCGAAAAGTCTAAATTCCAATGGAAATGTTTTCAGCAGTTGTTTTTCTTTATATGAAATATTTTTGTCATATCTAATTCATTTAAAAACATTATTTAGAAACTCCCTGATAAAACCAAATTAAAAATGCCAGAGATACGAAATCGAAAATTTTAGAAGGATGGAACAAGACCTTCTGGATGGACCTGTCTGTATAACTTAGAAGAGCTTCAAATATAACTGCAAATGATATCTAGTGTTCAATCAAAGATAAAATAAATGTACAACATAGAAAATATAACGGTTATCAAATATTATTCTCACCCATCATTGAAAAAAATGGTCATCTTTTCTGGCTTTGTAAAAGATACCTTAGAGATAATTCTAATACATTTTGTTTTAATTTTAATAATTTGTACCGGATAGCTGTATATTCTTATATATGTAAGTCTGAAATTGACATATACGAAATATACATTTAAAATTCAAAACAATCATGCTTGTAAATTTCTCAATGGTAGTGCTAGCCTTACAATGCATGCGTTTTGCAACAACTAGCTTCATTCAGAAAACGACATATACTAGTAAATGATACAAACCTCAGTAGGGCTAGATAAAGAAAAGACATATGTATCGGGACCTCTGATAAAATACTTAACTTTACACTTAAAATATTGCTATGACATCATCCTTTGTTCTCTTGAGTCCAATATCCAACATACTTTAACTGGACAGGTGCCAAAAATGCAATTGGGTTGTGACAAAAGTTCAATATTTTTTGGACTGTTTTCAAAAGGAATTAGATTGTTGGCACCAGTCTAGTTCAAGTATACTGGCGTCGGAAAGAACGAAAAAACAAAACATAAGTATATTGATTTTACTAACACCAAAAACTAAATATAATTTACTATAAAAATCGCACAGAACATAACAAAATCCGATGCGCAAAAGCCAAATGATGCAGTGTCTGTTATAACAACACGGATCTGTTTATTGCACTTTGACCTACAATATTAATTTATACAATATTAAAACACGGAACACAAACATATTCTCTCTCTCTCTCTCTCTCTCTTACACACACACACACACACACGCACACACACACACACGCACACACACACACACACACACTGCATTCCAATATGCGCAGACTACAATGGTTGATCCACTTTTCATGAAAACGATTATAGAAACCTGACGATCTACACACCTCTACAAGCTTTATAACAGGTTAACCAGGTTTAAAGTTACGTATCTAACACATTTTCAACTTCATTCGGGCACACTACCGACACATTTTTGTAAAGACAAATCACGAGTAAATTGAATGCAGATTAATTAAAATCGTTGCATGTATAAAATGTAGAATTGAACATACCCGTTTTTGCTAATTAAATTTTCAAATCATAGAAGTGATTTCACGATAAAATCCAAACACATTGACATTAAAGGTTTAATGTATTTTGTTTTTAATTTGGCGCGCTTCGTGCGTTTGCATGATGACATTATCACTAACGGGGACTGATTATATTTCACGAAAACCGTGTTAATAGTCGCGTGAACGACGGGTGATCTACTGTATTTAACTCTGTTTACGAATTAAGAGGTTACATAGAGGAATAAAATTATTATATCTTTATTTTCTTTGTGATAATGATTGATTTACATCTAAAACTTTCCCTGATGTACTTGATTTTCCTTTTTATATTTGTGTTGCGATATCCTAAAAAAGATATACCTCAAACTGCCCAGACTGTAAAATATTGGACTGGCCTCGGCGCTTGGCGCCTCGACAATTCCGATATTTTACATACTGTACATTTTTTTGGCTTGTATGTCCAGTGGTGTAAATTAATACGAATACCCATCACTGTAATACCTATTTTCAAAGACATCCCTATCTTTGACCAGAAAAGTTATTTGGTGTTGCATCAATTATGACGTCATTTAAATGTCTTTTCCTGCTGATTAAATAAAGGCTGTAAAATAATATAATATTGCACCAAGGTTTAGCGAACAAAAGCATCAAACACTTGCTATTAATTCTACTTTTTGACATTATTTCTAAGGACTTTCATTTCTTAAATAAAAACGTCAGATGCAATGCAATAATGGAGAGAACTGTTTGTTTGAGCAGTTTTGTAAAGATAACTGATGTGTATTTTAGTAAAGGTGTTCATAAATAAATAAATCATTACCAAAATATAAAACTATCGAATGTCTTTAGATATGTGTAACAACTTATTATTTAATAAAAACATTTTTTTCAACCAATTAATGAAATTTTTTGCTTTGCAATTTTTGTCCTAGCACTACTGATGAGGAATTGTATGTCTAAAAGTTCGTCTAGTGTTGTAAAATTAAGGCTAGTATAATATGTAACATAATAATGTGTTTCATTGCAAATTTAGTCATCCGATTTCCAAATGTAGTTACTTACTGTCGTTGACTTTTTTTAAAGAAATTATAAAAGACAACCCTAAGGTTTCAAATTATATATGTCAGGCACTTTCAAAAATTGAAATGCTCTTTCCTTATTGTATTTGTCATATTGAATAAGGCACTGTACGTTTTAGTGCCATCATGGAGTCTGCCTTATAGACCTATAGCAGGTTTACCACGTCAACACAAAAGTAGAACTCGTTTTCCAGAAACCTGGATATGGCAGTGCATTTATGTAGGGTATGTAGCATACATTATATTGTGTATTCTAAGTAATCATGGTCTTTCAACATTTGGGAACTTCGAAAAAGACATTAAAAACGTTGACCTGCATGTCACAGCAAAGTGGTACGTTAAGATACTCATCCCTGCATATTACATTTCGAATCCTCGGTGTCGATTAGAATACAAATCATTTGCTCATATATGTATTACAATTAAAACATAAAAACCAATCTTTGGCTAGAAAGCATGTCTGTCAATTACGAGACATGTTCAACGTTTAACGTAACACTTTTGACTTACAAAAACAACTTTTATAATTCAGATTTCACTGTAACAAATGTTCTATTTGTAAACCGTGGCAATAAAATACAATCTACAACGCTTTGCCCAACTCGAAAATGCCTTATTTATGTAGCTCTGTTCCAGTTTTTTCTGTTTATCTTTGACAGTTGTTTTAAGACCAGATTAAGTCTAAAGACGACGTTTTAGGATTTCCCAGATACCGTTATCCATTGAACCCCAATCAGGACTTTTTGGCCTCAACCATTTTTTAACAAAGATGTTCCAAAATTGTTTAAAATCAGCGTCTAGTCATACGTAGAAGAAACCCATTGAATTTCTGAAGAAACGTAAAGTCAGTTACATTTTTTTTGTAATTCATGTTTTTATTCTCCCAGACATTAAATACGGATGGTCAAGTGCCAGGGTTGGGGCCACTGGGTTCACTTGCCGGGTAACAAAAGGACAATTTTACAAATACAACACATATACATATATATACAACACACCATCAAGTACTTGAGTAAATGACAAATATATAGTTTTGTTTCCAACATTTTATCTATTATATTTCCTTTGGTATTGTACTTGTATATTCTTTTCAGTTTTGTATGGGTTTTTGTTTATGCGTGTGTGTGTGTGTGTGTGTGTGTGTGTGTGTGTGTGTGTGTGTGTGTGTGTGTCGACCCCTATGAGATTCAGATACAAACAGTATATATAATTCTGATACAAACAATATATATTATACATTTTCATGATAAAGGTATAGTTCTAATCGTCAGGAATCATTTTATACACTATAAATGTTGATGATTTATTTTCACTACCACTTCCACAGTACTAACACCACAGTCACATCAGATGAAGAAAGTATATCATTCGTCAAAGATATTGATCCATGGGTCCCAAAATTCCAGAAATTTGGCATAAAGATTATTTTTATTGCAATGATTTTTTCAATATTAATCTGATATTTAAGGCTCATTTTCCATGTATTAAAATTTGGTAGTTTTTTTATCAATTCTACACTTATATATGTAAAGTCTGGTAGTTAAAAGTAGAAAATTTTGAGGTTTATATTTCTGTTTTTGGTCAATAAGAATGTTATAAAATGTTTGATGTCTATCATTTTTAAGCCTCCTTTTTCATAGCTCTGTGACATTAACTCTCTTTTTATGCGATCATTTTTATGTTGCCAAATAAAGTTAAAAAACATTTTATTCAGTTTTGTTATTATTTCCAGTGGTGGATTTGGAATAGCAATAAATAAATGGTTTAGTTTAGAAAATATCAGTGTTTTCAAAATGGTTATTCTACCTAAAGGAGTTAAAATTCTTTTTGACCACTGTTTTAAGCTTTTTTCGATTTCTTGTATTTTAATATCATAATTTATTTTTATCATTCTGTCCAAATCAACAGAAAAATTTATTCCAAGCAATGTGAATGAACCTTGGTTCCAATCTAATTTAAAACGATAATTAAAGGTTTCGCCATTATATTTATTACATCCAATCTACACTGCTCTTGTTTTATTATTATTAATTTTTAAACCGGAAAGCAAGGCAAAGTCATCTAAGACATGTAAAGTTTCTTGTAATGATGACTCTGCTCCATCCAGTATGACAGTAGTGTCATCCGCAAAAAGTGACAGTTTAAATTCTTCATCACCAATTTTAATACCTTTGATATTTTTATTATTTTTCAGAAGAACAGACAGAATCTCAGCACACATTAAGAATATGTAGGGTGAAATAGGGTCCCCTTGACGACAACCTCTTGTTATACTAAAAAATTCAGAAACAATTCCATTCTGTAGGAATGCTGACATAATATCTTGTTGGAATATTTTAATCCATTTTATAAAAGATTCACCAAAATTGAAACAATCAAGGACTTTATCAATATAATTCCAGGACACTGAATCAAATGCCTTTTCAAAATCAATCATTAAAAGTAGCCCTGGTATATTTTTTCCTCTGTATATTGCATTAAGTCATAAATTAGTCTAGTGTTTTCACCAATATATCTGCCACTGTTAAATCCTGTCTGATCTTCTGAAATAATAAACGGTAATACCTTTTTCAATCTTTCAGCTATGCAGCCAGATGCTATTTTATATACAACATTCAACAATGATATTGGTCGCCAGTTTTTTAGAAACTGCTTTGGTTTGTCCCCTTTTGGTAAACAAGTTATAATACCCTGACGTTGTGTAATTGACAATTTTCCAGTATGAAATCTTTCATTTAGCGAACGTCTTAAAAAGCTTACTAAGTCGTTATAAAAAAATTAAGAAATTCAGATGTAAAACCATCTGATCCAGGACTTTTCAAATTTTTCATTTTTCGTAAAAAAGTATGAATTTCTGTGTTTGTTAATTCTCCCTCCAAACTATGCTTTTGTTCTTCAGTTAAAATACTTATGTCTTTAATATCTTTAAGTTTACTCTTGAGATCCATATCATACTCTTCATTATCTCTATTATAAAGATTGAAGTAATATTGTTTAGTTTCTGCTAGGATTTCCTTTTGATCAGTAATTACAGAGTTATCATCTTTTACAACTTTCGGTATTATTTTACTAACAAAATTTCTGGATTCTAAACTACAAAAATACTTTGTTGGTTTTTCACCTTCCTCTACCCACCTTGCTTTAGACCTTAACAGAGACCCTTTCATTTTTTCTTTTCTTAATTCCTCTAAATCTTTCTTTTTATTATTAATTTCATTAATTTAGAAAAACAGTTACTTTCTAGTCTAGTAATTTCATCAATTATCTGTTTCTCTTTTTGGATGGACATTTTTTACAATAAGAGGAGTATGATATGGTTTTACCCCTAATTTCAAGCAAAGCAGTTTCCAAAAACTGTTGATCTGTAATGGTAAATTGAATATCATCATTGCTTATTTCATTAATTTTTTCTATGTTATAAACAGGCGCTACATATTGTATTTTTACATCTTTAATACACTTTTTTACTATATCAATATAGTTTTTATCTGTTAGTAGGGAATTGTTGAATTTCCAGAGGCCTCTACCTTTAACAAATTCATTTAGTTTTAATGATAAACAAACAGAAGAATGGTCAGACCTATAACTAGGATTGATTTTGACATCTACAACCTTGGACAAAAAATTTTCTGACACAAGGAAAAAATCAAGTCTACTTTGTTTTCATGGGTGTTTTTTTCGCCACGTATATTTTCTATCATCTGGATATAGTTCTCTAAAAGGGTCTATGAGATTAAATTCATCTTTCATATTTATTACGACATCTCTTGCTTTTGGATTATTGTAATGGAGGTAACCAAAGGTATCCAGTTCTTGATTCTGAACTAAATTAAAATCACCATTTATGATGCAATATTCATTTTCAAAATCTTGGAGAATTTTTGCAATATTTGAAAAAAATTGTGGGTTATCCTCATTTGGAGCATATATATTTATCAATGTTACTCTCATCTTTTCAATAGTCAGGTCAACTGCTATATAATTCCCATTATTATCTTTTTTAATTTGGTGTATATTATACTCAAAATTATTATTAAACAAAATGCCTACCCCTCTTGAGTTTGATGTAACTGAATTTAAAATAATTTCTCCACCCCATTCTGATCTGATTACCCAATGTAAATTGTCTACCAAATGAGTTTCTTGTAAACAGTATATATTATATGATTTTGACCTTAGGAAGTTCAACACATCCCTACGTTTTTCATAATCTTTTAGACCTCTACAGTTGGAAGTAAGTATTGTGATATTGTTATGTGCGTCCATGATTGGATTTAATCAATAACTTTTATTTTTTGTCTATAACACAAACAAGGCATTCTGGTGAAGTAATACAAACTTCATTTCTTAAGATATTAAACATTTTTTTTACTAGTTACAAAAATCATGAGGAAAGTCAATGGGGTTGACAAAGTGTATGATATGTGTTTGTGTAAAGGTGATTGCAATGTATAAAAAAGTACAAAATTCATTTGTACTTTCATGTGATTTTGTATATTATCAAAGCAAGCAGATGCAACTGAATGATGTGGCAAGGCGAAGTTAGATAGAATTTAATAATTAAGAAATAAAAGATAAAAATAGCATGGGAATTTTCTACTTCTGTTCAGTTAATAACCAAAATTTAAGACAGTTTGCCATAAAAAAAGAACTGTGACATCGCTGACAGCCTATACTAAGCTACATTACAGACCTGTCGAAAGTTCAACACTGAGGCAACGAATAGGTGTCAAAATCTCGGCTACCGAGTGACGGAGATAGAGATTGCTAGTGACTAATAGGCTGTCGAGAGATATGGTGGCTGCTGTAGATATAACTTACTACAGAGTCTGAGATGAGCTGCTGATTCGGCACTAATTCGTCAGCTCAGTGTTAAACTTTTGGCAGGTCTGTACTGTACTGATTATTTCTTGCTTACAAAAACAAAAACAGCACTGGGCTGGAAAGAATAATAGAAATTTAACCTAAATATACATGTATGTACATCCCTACACCTGTCATACATACAAAAATATTAACACAGGGATATATAAATATACATTCATGTATATACCCTAAAGTATACCTCCATAAAAACCTTAGAATATATACATACACATTCTCCCCCCCCCCCTCTCCAAAATAAAAATTTAAAAAATGCCTACATGTATATAAGTATGCACATATACATATATATGCCTGCAAGTACAAATGTAGACTAAAACATAATTTTAAAGATATAATATAAAGTATATATACATTAATATACACAGATTAAGCAACATGTGTGTAAATACACATAGATATATATACATGTGTACCACCATACCAAAAGACATAAACATACAAAAGTATGAATGCGTGTACATATACATGTGTACATGCACACATATACATATATATACATTGCACAATACACGCATATATACCCATACGTATATATATAAACCAACACACACCACGACATCGTGTGGCTGGTCGGCAAATAAAGTCAGTTACATAACACCATCTTCCATCTAATGGACGCCAAAAAGTCCCTATTGCGTTTCAATAGATTATGGTATCTTATGAATCCTTAAATTTTAAGATATAGACTTTTATCTGGTCTTAAAGACCTGTCAAAGATGAATGAAACAGAGCTATATAAATAAGGCATTTACGAGTTGGGCAAAGTGTGTTGTAGACTTTTATGTTACTGCTATGGTTTACAAATAGAACATTTTATTGTAAATTTTAAAGAATTAAAGATGATTTTGTAAATCTAAAGAGTGACGTTATTAGGTGTAAAATGTCTCGTACTTATATCAATGTTGCTATTTAGTAGAATTTGACAAAAAAATGTTCAGGCGAATAATTGGTGTCTCTATAGTAAATTATGGTAAATAATTGTGCACCATCTATTGCTGATCTTTTTTCTTTATATAATAATAATTAAGAGCAAACATACCAATCCACGTCACAATCTCAGAGGAAAGTAAAATCTTTAAAGCTGACAAATAAAGTGAAACACGTGCATTCGGGGGAGTGAGGCCGTGTGCTCCGGAATGGCAAGCACCTTCTGCCAAGTAATCTGCCAAGCTAGCTATACTTACCATGTGTAAAGTTTCTGTAGTTGGAACAGGCTCTACTATAGCGTATTAATTGTGACACAAATACAAAATAAGTAGGTTAAGCAGGTACATTGCTCTTATAGAAAAATATTCATCGTGTTTGTCATACAGCTGTAAATGTATTGCTGATCTTATAGGTCTATGAATAATATATGTTCAAAAGTACAAGGCAACTTAAAGTTCTGCAATCCTCACATACACGCCTAGCAAATTTGTTTGTAAGACAGTATGGTATTTCGGAGTGTATCCGAGAACTAATTTTACCGAAAATGATAACATGATTTTTTTAACTATAGTAATGTTCTTGAAGTTTTTTGCATCAGTCGAAAATAAGATGAACTTTACTCTCCTTACTTGTATTACATTACGAAACTTCAATCAATACAAGAGACGATCAATAACATGTTCCTCTATGCGTACTACTAAATCGTTATATTAAATAGTTCTAACAATAATCCTGAAATATATCCAAAGTTATTTGGATGGCTTCACACTGTGATGACGGCCATAAAACATTAAGGGCCATATTATGCAAGTGCATATTTTGTAGGGTTTGTTTGTTCTTTGTTGGTAAAATGAATAATATTTGCCATAGGCCACCTGATCTAAAAAAGAAAGATGGGTGATGCACGTATCATCTTTGTTTTATTGTATTATTGCTTCAGAACAACAGGTAAATCAGTATTGCCACTAACAGCACCAGATACAATTACGTCGTGGGTAGCAACAGCATTTGCTGCCAACAAAGAAACCGGGTTTGGACTGACAGATAAAGCAGAAAAAGTAAGAGTTTTATTTTAGCATTTTAAGAATAAAATTAGTCATCCGATTTGTAAATTTAGTTTATTGCAGCGATAAATTAAACTTTCCATTATCCCGTATGTGGTGTTTAGTTAGTTGCTAGATTTTTTTTTTCATGTATGTTTCTGTTTATACTTATTTGTTCTCGTAAGGAAATGTTTAATTTGTCAAATATGGGAATCTCCCATAGTACTATTACGACACTTATGAAAATTCATTCCGTTGTCTGTCCGAAGTCATGTGTTAGGTAATTTTATAATAGTAGTCCCAATGAATATTTTATCTTTTTGTCTATTTTAGCATTAAACCTTTTATGAATGAATTAGGATGTTTGTTTTTGTTTATGTCCTGTTGGTGCTGCGTATGCTTTTCCCTAGTTCATTGTTTTCTGTTGCGAATTAAATTTGTCTTGATAAAATATAGAGTCTGTTACCAACTTCATTTTTTTATATTTTTATATATTTTATTCAATTTCTTTGTTTGTTTAAACTAGTTGAATATTCGAACATATTTTTTATCTTAAAACGCTTCAGATATTTCAAATATGTCTTATACCATTCGTATGTGTCTGTCTCTAATAACTGTAACCTATTTACCAAATTATAACAGGTCCATTAGATTATTTAGTTTAATTTTACCAGTGTTTCCATAGACATACTTTTTGTAGTGATATCTTATTCTTACAGCTTACAGTATTTAAAATGGTTTTCGTTGAGGCAATTATGCCTTTAAGGATCAAAGATGGGGAGATACCTGTTGTAAAGATCCGCGTCAACAATTACGATAAGACTCAAAGATCGGTAATTTCTTTCGTTATACTTTAATTTAAGTCTTTTTTGCATCTAAATATGTCATGTGTTTATTTGTCAATATAATTTCTGATATATTTGACTTTTGTTTACTAATACTCATAGACTAACCACCTAATTATCAATAATAAACTCGATTGTGTTTAAACCCCGTGACTCCACTCTGGTTTTTTCTGATTTGATAAATTCTTATCAATAAAAGGCATACGAGAAAAACCACTATAGTTTTTTAGAAAGAAATAACTAAATCTTGTATATGACAATGCCTGCGTGATTTTGAGCCGCTAAAGTATTTTAGCAGAACTCATTTAAAAATTATTGATATACTTTTAGTCATAATTTCTTTTCAGATAATGATACGAACGTTCCACACTAACAACAGGAGGGATAGATATACAGCCAGTGTACTGGTAATATATTTTATGTTTTAATACAAATTGTTATAAATAATTTGAACCGTGTTTAATGAGTTCAATGTTAGATTTATTGGACGAAAGACCATATGATTTAATGTCAATATCAAACACAAACGTGATGGTTCATGTAAAATTGGCAATCCTAAAAGCAAATTAAAAGCTTTTAAAATTGCAAATAAAGTAAAACACGGGAACTCTCTGTAGCAGGAAAGTCAAGTCGTGTGCGCCGGAAGGGAAGGCATTTTTCGCAACTTTTGTATATCTGTACACATTTTGTTACAGACAGTTAACAACCTGAAGTAAGACCAACCAACCAACAAACATTTGTATTATTTTTAAAACATTTAATTTTTTTTAAAAATCTGAACAACACTTTTTAATTACAAAACGTACAATAAATTTAAAAACCTGATTTTACTATATATATATATATATATATATATATCCATCAACTGTTTAATTTTGAAAATTTATATCTGTAGCCTTGAGTCCGTGATTGTAAATCAATTTACAAAAATGTTCAAATCAGTCTTGTTATAAAGTTCACAGTTAATATTCTAGTAAATATTCAAAATTAGTATTTCAGTTTTGAAGAATTATTGTTAGTTTCGATAATGTTCCACAAAGTCTAGTAAGGTGTTAATTATAATCCAATTGTTTAAATCAAGCAGCTCCACAGTATATTAATCATCAATAAATCCAAATAACAGACTGCAATATCAAAATAAACATAAACTGACTGTAAAAACTTCTATTAATTTATCTATTTACATACCAAAACCTCTGTATATATATATACAGTGTTTCAAGTCATACGACTAATTTATGTGAAAAACTAGTTCCAGAAATTCTAGATAAAGCTATATTTAAAACATAAACAAGTTTCTATGACAAAGATCAATTTGCTATATCTATTTATAAATAAAAGTTGTCATTCTTGGTCATGATCTCTTATCTTAAAATTAAAACTGGTATGGTATAATATGTAATTTAAACCCCTGAGCCGATATCTCTGCTTGTGGCTGGTGCCCAAAGGATATCACAAACTGAGTAGGCAATAATTTCGTATAATTGTCAGAAATATACTATAAAAGTCTAAATTTCCTGGCAGTTGAAATTTGAAATTTCTAAAACTACGGTATACTACCTCATGCAAAGTATTTCCTTAGCTTAATTTGGAAAAATAAATTTTGGTCCTTTGGGTAGCTTTTCAACGTCTAAAAATAATTTTGGTTTCATAATTTTGGTCAAAGTACTACTGATGAGGAATTGTATTCCGAAACGGCCGTCTAGACTGGTGCTGTAAAATTAAAACTGGTTTAATATATAATTAGTTAGTACACACATGAGTCTAACGATATCAATCAAACCAGTGAACCTTTAGTCCTGAAGAATTAAATCCATAGCATATACTTTATTATATATATATATATATATATATATATATATATATATATATATATATATTATATATATATATATATATATATCTATATATGACATTTAATGGTTACAAGTTGTAACTAGAATGATCAAATCCAATGTTGCATATTGCAAATTGGATAACTATAGATGTGATCTATTGCAATAGGTTAATATCTACAAAAAAAAAACAAACATTCCAATCCTGGGAAAAAGTTATTACATGTAGTGTGGTAAAGTTTTCCTATTTTGTTTTACGTAACCTACTATTTGTGCATTTAGAGAGACACCTTTTTTAATAGTAATATGTTTTTATCCGTTTTCCAATGGGGTAGGGTGCCGTGCCATGTGGCCAATTTCCATTAACGATTGCGCAGACCGTTTCGAAAAACGTTTGCAATCCCAGTCGGCAATACTTTTGTATTGTCAGAACTATAATATCATTTAAATTTGCTGCCAGTTGAAATTTGAAAATACTTAAAAATTAAGGTATACTCCCGCCTCGTGCAAAGAATTTCCCGAGTTTAAATTGGTTAAATATTTTTCGTCTTTCGCGCCTTCCAAAAATTTAGGTTTCACAATTGTGGCCCATACACTACTGATGGGGAATTATATTGAGAAATGACTGTCTATTTTTGTAAAATTAACACTGTCAACAATTTAATAAAATGTAATGAATTAAACAAAAGTAAAATTAACACTGGTATAATATATAATAACGTCACAAAATCCTAGGACAATGTCATTTTTGGGGAAACGTGAATCGATAGGATCCCATATCAAATACATGTGATAGTTGCGGGGTACCACATGGTGCAACAACGAATCCCATTGCTATAATTACTATTTTCAACGTACAACCAATGATATAAGCCCTCTTTAGTGAAAGTCATGACCCAGTTATTATATATCATGTTGACCGCATGTTTATCATTTTTTAGGTTGATCCAGGAAGTTCCGCAGTCAAGTATGATAGTTTAAGAATTTCTGGCACGGGGACTTTCAATCTGACTGTAATGGCAATAGATGAAGATACATTTCAGCAAATTGATAGATTAACAAAATCCTTTAGCGTGGAGGTACTGTAAACCTTATGTCTTTCAGTCCTATTGGTTATATACATGTAATAGTTTATTATTGTATCAGGTGGATGGCCAATATCTTAAGATTTTAATTTTTATACCTATATGTTTGTCACTTTATAGGTTCCATGATATTTGGTGCAGTTTGTTGTGTCCTTATGTTAGTTGATGGATTCATGGAGTTATAACATAACATCAAGTACAGAAACAACTTGTAACTAGAAGCATATTCAGTGCAGCCAAGAATATATAGATTTAAATGTTTACCTCTGAATAAAAAAACTCAATTGAATATTTAGAATAATTTCTGTCCTTTTCATTTCATAACCAGTGGTCCAAGCCTGTTTAACAAGGAGATATTCATTTAAACGCAAAAAACTTTTAGTTTGACATCGTTTTAAGAGATAATACGCCACCATTTGTTCTAACACGTGTTTTTTACTCATTCCATTGTCCAATTTAGTTTTATCTTTACAAAACTAGTATAAATTCATTTTTCTTCCACTATGAGTGGTAGAGATTTTAAAATTACATTTTATCATTTATAATACTATCATCAAAACACGATGGATATACTTATGTAATTTCACACTTTTAATGGTATTTTACTGGCTACGTATATATCTTTATTTTAGCCAAAAGGCGTGGAACAGGAGTATAGCACTGCAATGGCGATTGATTTGACAAAGTCAAACAAGTTTGTAAAAACGCAGCCTATACAACTACCACATGCAAGTGTTTCAAACACGAAAAAGGTTTCTGTAACCGTGACAGGTATTGCTTTATGATTTTTGCTTACTTCCGTTATCTTTCAGCCCAAATAAAATGTTAGTGGATACATTGTTATTTCAAAAAAGTATGCACTATCCCGTCTCTTTTATTTTACATCAATTAATTGCACATGGCATATGTTACAGCCAATAACGCATAAACAGGAATGATGTGTAATTATTTTAAATTTGGTAAAAATTCCCTTCAAAATCAAGTAATGGTAATAAATAAATAAACTATTTAAAACATTTAGGGACCAGATTGATTTTATGAGAAAAATATTAGGATTTTAATTTCCCGGATTACGACTTTTGGTATTACTAAAATGAACATGTTTTTCATTTTAAACCCATATAGTTATAGTTTTATAGGTATAATCCACGCTCAACAAAATTCAAGATTTTAGGGATGATAATTGTTTTTAAGGAAATGCTATGGCACAAAGTATTCATGGACTACATAATTTACTTCGGCTTCCAAACCATTGTGGTGAACAGACAATGATCAATTTAGCTCCTGATGTTTTTGTGTTGGATTACCTTTCATCAACGAATCAACTTACGGATGACATTAAGGATAAAGCTATAGAATATATAATTAAAGGTATTCAAATAAGTCAAGTGTAAAACGTTTTAAATTTACTTTATTTGCTTTTACGTTATATATAACGTTTTGCAGATATAGTTTTTAAATATTGTTTTATTGTCCCAGACCTAATTTCAGGCTAAGATAGTGCCAAGGTTGGGTGGTTTCGGTTTACCAAATAACGTTGAAAGATATAAGGCCACAATTTTTTGGGGGGGATTTTGAAAACCAAACTATCACTGTTTATGTTGAGGCTTTGTTGAAAGATTAAACCTTTAATTATATAGCAAATGCTAAAGTTTTGAATTTTAGTTACAGGCATTAACTGGTCTTTTATATGTATAAGCAGTGAGAGTTTGGCTTTCGAAATACACTATTAAACACATGTATTCATGATTTAATATTAGGCAAACAAAAATATGATTTTTTATATATAACAAATAGTTTATTTTACGTTATCAGAAAAAAATATAAACCACATGATAGTAATAAATCTATACTATTTAATTAGATGTTGGCAGAATGAAAGGTTATGTCTGGACATTTTGTAAAAAGTGTGTGTGTGTGTGTGTGTGTGTGTGCAGATGATTTAAATAGAGACGATTTAAATAGAATATAAAGAGGAAAGGAAGAGGACTGAAAAGAAGAAGAGAAAGGAAAGAAAAGAAAAAAGAAACATAAGAAATGGATCATACGTTACACTCAATATACATACATACATATTTGACACAAAAGTAAACTCTTGCCATTTTACTTATATCCAGGTAATCAGTAACTGCATACATCAATTATCAAAACAATGTTATGTCATATGGGAATAAATAAGTAATAGAATAATAAAATGTCAGTATGAAAACGTAGTGTACTACTCTAGCATCACATATTAGGTGTCTTTTAAAAAATTGGACAATGGGAACCAAACATTGTAAAACTATTGAAAAGTCGATACTATTCTGTATTCTAATTTTGTTTCACAATATATTGTAATCCAAATATATTTAGATTCTTTTTTTTTAAATCTTGAAAAATATATATACTGTTTAATTAGTAACAATAAATACTTCAAAACTTTATTATATTTACCTTAACACCCCAGTATTATTTTAACTTTATCAGCATTAATATCAATATACATTGTCTTGCCAATAGCTTAATTACTTTACTACATTAAAAAATAGGTGTTCTATTGTTTCTGGATACAACTGGCAAAAACTACACTTATCTGATTCAAACAGCTTAATTTTATATCGGCGAGTATTTGTAGTCAGGACTCTATGCAGGATTCTAAATTTAAAACACTGCGCATTTGAATACTTTATATAGTTAAAAAGGCAGTCTATAAAAAAATTCCACTTTGACTCTGTCACTTCATAATTTAAACTCTGGAATTTTATTTGTGCAGTTGGAGAATTAATGTTTAGAGTTAAAAGTTTATAGATTTCTATAATTGGTTTTACATATATAGTAATTCTACATAACAAAACAAAATGAATTGTAGGAGACTTGTCTTCTCTTGCCTTGTCTTTAATGTAAGCATTCTTTGAAGCAGTCACAGAGATCAATATTATAAATTCAATTCTAAATTTTGTATGTAATGCACGTTTTCATTGTCTGACATAAAACATTTGCTATCGTATATTCGTCGAAATTTTTGGGTACTTTCACGTGTATATAAGGTACCGAACCACCTTGTTTGATTAACGAAATCTTACACAGGTTAAGACAGAGATATCTCAAACAAAGATGAACATTTTCCTGTCAGTGAAAATATTACTCTGTAACTGGTGTAGGATTCATGTACTCACAAATAAAAACGCGATTTGTAAACAAATATTTCCAACTTATGTACAGTTATCTGTGCCTTTGGAAAATAAAGTCATCAAATTTTGTTGACCTTTATGCGTAAAATGATTATGACGTCATCAATTCAGCATGTTTAGCATAAAATGATAGATAATTTAGTGTCAGATACAATCGGTTCAATTGTCAGACATGGAAAAGCATTTACTTGATATATTTACTTACGTTTTATGTTACAGGTAGGGACCGTGAGTTGAACTTATTTCGACACAGCGATGGATCATTTAGTGCCTTTGGTAAAACAGACAGTTCTGGAAGTATTTGGTTAGCATTCCAAAAATTCACAATTCAAAGTCTCAGATTTAAATCAATGTATTTTTAACTGCCATGTGCATTTTTTTGAAAAAGGATACTATAAGTTATACAGGGCTTTGGCAGGTTACACGGCCCCATGTACCCCGTCAAAGATTTATGTACCTTGAGCCGCAGGCGAGGGGTACATTCATCTTTGACGGGGTACATGGGCCGTGTAACCTATCAAAGCCCTGTATAACGTTTTTGTCACCCTTCAAAGCGTTACCAGTTTGATCTTTTTAACTTCCATTTCGTATTTTGTGTGACTTGCGTACGTTGTCGCCATGTTTGTTTACCGCACCTAGACGTCAGCGATGTACGAGTTACTTCCCTTTTACCGCTTAACGTCGCGTGCGTTTATGTACCCCGGCAGACTTCCAAACATAGTTCTATGTACCCCGGCAAGTTAACCAATCGCAATGCGAGAAATTTCTTTGAAGGTTGACAATAATTGATATACGGCGACAGAACATGTGTTGAAAGAGAAGTTAAGTACAAAAAGACAAAAAAAACTACAAAGGTGTAATATTTTCAATATTTTCTTTTTAAAAATGTTTGTATGACTTACTGGATGTTTCAGAAGTGTGATATATACCCTTTTACGCTTTTTAAAGTTTGCATCCAATTTATAGGAACAAATTTGTAAACACAATGTTCGCTACATGCAATCAATTCCATGGCCTTGTATTATTTTATGAAATACGACATTTTAAATCTTAGCATTGATGAACCTGTATACTAAGCTTTTAAATTAAAACTATAATTACAATTGTAAGGGAACAGTTTTTCCGTCTTCATACTGCTAAATTATTTACGCATGACAAAACCAAAAAACAAACTAACACTGCAAATAAATAACTGGTTTTATTGCAAATTTCAATATAGAACAAAGTCTTTACATTTAGGTTAACGGCTTTTATTACGATGACGTTTCATCAGGCAAGCAAATATGTGTCAATATCCCGTACAGCAATGAATGATGCTCTTAGATGGATTTTAAAATATCAAAATAGTAATGGATCATTCAGGAATATAGGAAGTATTATTATGTCAAACATGCAGGTATGTATAACCTAATACTTTAACACTATTATTCTCTTTTTATTTTTTTTCAAAGACGGTAAGCTTAGATACAAATATCTACTGCTGAACGGGGGTTCTGGTTATTTTGTCAAGCATCATACGGATTCCAAACAAAAATATACTGAAGATACCATCATCAAAATGTTGGATTTCTTGATAGACAAAATATTTGCTGTGTTTGGCAATATAATTTTCATGCAAAATCGGTATACCAATAGGGACAACCTTTGCTGACCGATGTTTCTATATTCGTATGAAGCAGAATTTATACTTGTTAAATCTGAAGACAATACTGTCGCCAAATCATGTAACTCCACATATAGATATATAGATTAGGTGCTATTTCAACAATCCTCAATTGGAGACTATGTGAATGCCATCTATCTTAGTGAGCTTGAAATAACACATACGATATATTCTACAAGTGCTGGTGCGTATTTAGACCTAAATCGTAATTATGACGCACACCAGAGACTACATTTGAAACTGTATGACAAACGTGATTACTTACATTTTTCTTTTTCTCCTTTTTTCCTTTTCTATGCAGCGTTATACCTTTTTTCACAATTAATACGCACTCGTAGACCTGTTTCAAATACGTGAGTTTTGTACAAAGAAGCAGGTTGCTAACAAATAAATGGTAGAGCTAGGAATATTGCAACCCTAGGCTTATCGGGGGCTTTAAAATGTTTCATGGTCTTCATCACTGTATTGTTGATAAGTTTGATATCCCTGTGCCAAGGATTGTCCTAGATCTATTTTACATATGATAATTTTATGTTCCTTTTACTTTCAATAGTTATTACTAACGTCGCGGGTTTAGCTAGCTAAACAGGAAGTGCTTACTCTTCCGGAGCACACAGTCTCACTTCCCTTGTAGAAGTTCACGTGTTTAACCTATTTTGTCAGTTTCAAAGTATTTACGTTGCTTTGGTATTGTAATATGGGTTTTTTATCCATGAATAAAAAGGGAGTATGAACTGTAAATTTTACAGAATATAGCCGAGACCAAGAAAGCACATTTTATGACTTGCATTTTTGAATTTCAACAAAAAAAAGATTGCATAAATACAATTAGATTTAATAGAAGAAACTTATAATTGAAACATATGTACTTGCAGCAGCGAACTCGAGTTTTATGCATGTTGTATTTAAATCACCTAGGCTTTGCAACAATTAACTCAACACAAGTATTATAAAAATAGCAGTTAAATCATTAACCCACGCAAAAATACATGGGATCAAATGTCGGGTTTGAACAAAAATGTGTATAAAGGTAAGTTTTGATAATATTGTAATCAAGAATATTTTCTTTTCTTTGTTTCAGGGCGGAACAGCTTCATCTGATTTAACACTTACTTCTTTTATCACCATTGCATTGGTAGAAAGCCTTGATTTTTCTGACCAGGTGACGAATCTAAAATACATATTTTCGTAAGAGTTCAGCACTGAAATTAGATTTACACTTCCAATATTTAATTAAAACAACTGAGCCGTTATCTTTGCTGGCGGACAAAGTATTCATAAGTTATCATAAATTTAATGCACTTTTTATCCAAGTAAGATTTTAATTTAAAGTTTTAAATAATTCAGCTTACACTTCCTGAGCACCGGTCCACAATTCATTGGTGGAACTTAAAGTCTAACCTGAGTTTTTACTTTGCTTCTGGATTGTGATTCTGACATGGATTAGTATATTTGTATTTGATTATGTTTAAACTTCTAATAAACCAATTACTAACTGGTTATGGTATACATCTCTACGTTAGACAAAATTGGTTCAAAACTCAATTTATGATAGCATGAAGCATTTGTTATCACCGCATGTAAATGTCCATACATATGGCATTGACCGTCAGCTAATCATGACATGAGGTTTTATATCATTCTTCTTTTTGCAAACAAATACCATCAATTGTCATCCATAAAACAAAATTTTATTTGCATTTTATCATGTCATTAAAAGTACATTTAAAAATATCCTTATCGTTTTTGTGCAGACGATGGATGCAGCGATACAGGGTGCATTGTTGAATGCGCAAATATATCTTAAAAACAACATCCGTTCTAAAACAAGAGGATATTCACTTGCCCTAGCAAGCTTTGCTTTAAAACTGTTACAACATCCAGCGGCAAGCGTTGCATTCGACAAACTCCAGCTGTTAGCCAAGCACCAAGGTATTTTGTACATTTTAACACGTTTAGTAATTGTTGATTCAATAATTACTCATTTCACATTTTCAGAATTACAAATAAGATCTTAATAGCTGGTTCCCATTACGCAAACTTTATACAACGAAACAAGTTGCTTACAAATAAATTTTGACTGGTTAAGAATGCAAGCCTAAGCTTATCAAGGTCCTCAAAATGTTTTATGGCCGTCATATAAATACTGTTGATAAGTATTTTTTTTAAATATAAGTCTAAGTATATTTAACGCCCAAATTGTTCTTGGTTTTAATTTTACACATGACTGGTGTACCGAACAACCCATGAGGCGCTTCCCCTTCCGTCCTCAATTTCCTGAGATAAATTTACGTGTCTATCTTAATTTGCAGTTTTAAAGCTGTAACTTTCTTGTTTTGACTTGACTTCTATACAATACATTACAATTTTACCCTTGCAAATGCCATTATTACTCAAATAAATGTACCAAATATGGGAAATTTAAAATTGATGAAAATTTCACAAAGGTCATTCAATCTGTTACTGAGTGGTCAGAATAGCGACATTAAATAAATCCCGGAGTATAAGAAGTGGCGTAACAGATTAAGAGTCATTCTCTGTAAGGACCAAACTCCTTTGGAAATCGCATGTCAGAAATTTGATAATATTTTACCTTAACAATGGGTACATAAGAAACCAAGAAAACAATAATCATACTTAGATTTTTATATATCGTTTCCATGGTAACAATCTACTAAGAGGCCAATCACTGGAATGTCAGTACATTTTGGGTACATATCAAGTATGCCGCTAGAATATGCCATTTATGATAGTGATCTTGAATAGTTTGTTTTTATTTGGAACTCTGATGGTCATACATTTCTAAACTAACTGAACTTTGAGATCGATTATTTTGAAAACGCAGGCACTAGGATTATATCACAATCATGTAAGTTATGTGCTTTTTTGCCCAAATTCTAATCAAAATATATTCATATTTTTAAAAACTTACTAAATGATTAAATGTTTGGCCCATACAAAATGAAACCAATCAAATAAAAATACCTAATTTAAAGGGAGATAATTCATTTTTAAATAGGGCCCTACTAGGGCTACTGCTGTAACTTTGAAACTGCTTTATTTTCTTTAAGTATCACTATATTTTTTATATTTTGTTTAGCCCAATTTCCACAAAAACTTAAATGTTTTATGATATAAGCCAGTGCCCGCGTTTTCAAAATAATCGATCAGCTAGTTTAGGTCATTATATAGAGCCTTTTTTAGATACAGGTGACTCAAAATAAATGGAAACTTGTAAATTTATACAGTTTTGACATGACCATCAAATTTCCGAATAAAATCAAAATATTCAAGATCACTATCACAAATGGCATATACTAGCGGCATATTTGATATGGACCCAAAATTGATTGACATTCCAGAGATTTACCTCTTAGTGGTTGGTTTCTATGGGAACGACAATAAAAAATTTGCATGGGGCTGTTCATTTTGGTTTCTATATGTATTAATTAATTTATGCAATATCATCAAAATCTGAGACATGTGATTTCCAAAATATATTGCCAAATCATCTCGTCTTTAAAGAGAATGATTCTTAAATTTTCAAAAATAATAGAAATTGAAGAAGAGGAGGTATATCCGTCCGTCCATATCTCCAAAACAAAATCCATAGGAACTACTAGACATAGTCAATTGAAATTTTGTATGCTAGTTCGGCATGGGGTCACATGTCGCATGTCTGACATATATTTACTTCGTGTTTACCAACTTAATAAATTTTTCGACATTACGTCAATGGTTGAAGTTAAAAGAGGGGTAAACTAAGTGAGCAATACCTCATAGATTTTTTTTAATTAAGATGGATTGACGTTTTGGGAAGATAATCCAAACACATCCGCAAGTACAGTTAGACCAATAGATATAGAAACAGCCGGGTATGCACTTCTTTACCTTTCCTATGACAATAACATTACTGCAGGCATGCCCATATTTAAATGGTTAGCTGCACAGAGAAATGGAAACGGTGGATTTGTATCTACGCAGGTAAAAACATATAATTAATTTTGATGAAAAATTATATATTGCTACACAATTTAAAAGTATGACTGTTCTAAATCACTTGTTGATAGTGGAAAACTAATCCGTTCTGGATTCTAATACAGTTTTATATATGCATATATGAAAAAGGTGGTAAACTATGTTCTTAACAATCAACACAGCAATCAAGAATATTAAAAAACAACAAAATGAGAAAACAAGCCCGGATAAAGCATTTATTCATGTAATCAACTTTTAATAGGTACTTAATGTAATGAGAAAAGATCAAATTGTATTTGTTAAAATAAACACTTATATAAATATGGCGACAAGTACGCATGTATTCTGAAAAATGTATTTTAATCAAGAATTCATAAAAGTTTGCCTTCCTATGATTAGATATGACCCTAAAGTAATTCAGATTTCCAGCCATAGGTATATTAACCTTACCATTTCATTTCAGGATACCGTTATTGCTCTTAGAGCTATGACAAAGTTTTCAATTTTGAAGACTATTCCAAGTGATGTGACGGTTGACCTAGCTGTAAGAGGGCAACACAGTCAGATATCAATAGATAACGGGAACAAATTAAATGTGCATGGCTTGGAGGCAAGTATTGACACGTTAGACTATTTAAAAAAGATATGCCCATGATTCATTTCAATATTACTTCTTTTAAAAATCACTTGTCCGTCTTATATACAAGATATGATAAATATAACATGACCAATCTGATTAAGGATTAAACATTTCGTATTAAAATTACAAATGTTAAAAAGTCATACTTAAGGTTTAATTTCAATAATGTAACCATACTTCTGAAGAAATGTAATTAATTTAATAATAATAATAATAATAATAATAATAATAATAATAATAATAATAATCAAAACAAACAATCCAAAAGCAAAGTAACAACTTTGAAACTGACAGGTCAGGTTAGACATGTTAATTGTCACCAGGCAAGTGAGGTTTGGTGCTCCGAAAGGGTAAGCACTTCCTTTTTTCCTAGCTACACTACACGTGTATAATCCATTATCAATAATACTTTGATGACGGCCATAAAACTTTTTGAGAACCTTGATAAGCCTTGGCTTGCAGTATTCCAAGGTCAATAATTCATTTACAAGCAGCCTGCTTCATTGTAAATCACATATACTAGATTCAGTATACTAGTATAATTCCATTATCTAAATACCAAGTTTGACATTGGCATTCATACACGCATTTTCGTCTTTAATTATTGATTTCATTTGCGTAATGGTCTATTTTAGAATTAATTTTGGTTTTCAGTTTCCTGACGACACAGACAGTGTAACAATCAGTGCAACTGGTCATGGAATGTGTATTGTTAACGTAAGATATTGCATGTGTTGAAATCATATATGGTTTTACAATTTTATAAAATATTTAGCATTATCAACTTTATGATAGACATACATTGCATAAAAAGATTTAATTTCTCCATTTTCGAAATTTAATGTTTAAATCAATATCCAAAAGATAAGTATTAACTAGCAAAATGAGTAAAACATGTATGCTTCTACGAGGAAAATGAGACCAGTACTCCGAAAACCTATAATGTAGTTGAAAATTCCTTTTATCCAAAACTAGTCGATCATGTCTGTTTAAGGTTAGCAGCAATAGACGAAGTTTTCGTTTATTTCTCATATGTATGCCAGAGCAAATCTAGTGTAAGGTATTTCAACTTTGAAGTAGTTAAAATTTATAACAGATCATAATTGCCAATCAGGTATATTAAAATATCTAAACAAATTAAACTTCAAATTAAAGTTTCAACTATCCCAACCCTCATATAGCGAAATTTACGGTAGGTTTAATAAAACGGGTCCGCTCAAAAAGTAACGTCAACCGTAAATTTCCATAGAAAACGTTACCCCTTGTAAAATCTAAAATAATTTGTTTTATTATTTTACTGAAGTAGGTATTAAAAATACGATAAACCTTTTAATTAGATACTAGATTACGCATAAACAACGTTTTAACCACTTATTGACAAAAATATAATGATCCCAAGTAATTTTGAAATTCAAACTGTTTAAATGTAATATTTTCTTCAGATAGTTGAACACCTAAAATCAAATTTATTTCCCAGTTCAAAGATAAATATTTTAGAAATAGTTGATCTATGGTGCATTCTATAAAAAATGTTAGGTTGAAGTTTGATTTTCAAATAATACTGGCAACTGCAAATGCTCATCTCAGGCAGAATAATAAGAAGAATTATTAGATAATATGGTAAAATTGGAATAAGGTCAATTACATTTTTTTCGACCTTACAATTCCGATTATTTAATTTTCTCTGTGTGTATTTTCTATCTGTTTGAGAGTATGCCAAACGAATAATGGTCGTTTTTAAAACAAGAGAAGCATAATAAATCTTAGGTATTTTTAAATGTATGAAAGCTGTTTTTCATTACTAAAGTCATCTTAACTCTTTAGTATTCAAATTCAATACAAAAGAGGGGGTGACGTTTCTTTTTGGAAATATAGGGGTGATATATGTTATAGAAAGGCAATTACTTGACACAGCCAATGCAACCAAGAATACTTCATATTTAATTAATTTTAAATAGTTTTTTGGCAAAACTTTTCTTTCCTAATTCTGCCAACCATGAAATTGCTGACAGATTGAAAGAAGGAACATTTCTACAAAATTGGCTTGGCTGAATTTTTAAAATGAATATAGATATATATACATAGATCTCCGGTTTGTATTGCAATATGATGTTACTGTTACTAAAGAGCCTATAATGTGTATTTGGGAAATCACCTTACTGTATTTCCACAAATTCGGTCCACATGGAAAATGCAAGGATATAGTCGGATTTCCCAACTCACAAAAATTGTCAAAACTTAATACAAAATATACTGACCTAATAGGAATAAGTGTTTATCATTCATGTAAAAGTGAATTAAATTCTGTATATAGAGCAATTTTGAACTGTTTAACAAAACAACAAACATGACTTTGTCAAAATTATCCCTTCTGTACCTTCTTACTTGGAACAACTATAAACGTTATGTCATAATTTGAATATTCATAATAATCACACCTGAAAAAAACCCCGAACAACAATGACCTACCTGACCTTAAATGCCTTAATGTAACTTTGATTGCCCAATTGGTGTATAAACTTGATCAAATTTCCAAAATTTTCGCAAAATTTCTCTATGTACAGGAGAATTGAACAATAATGTTTTAAATTTTAATTTAAAATATCATTTGGCTAGGTCGATGCATTTTAAATGTATTTTATTGATAGTTTAATTGAAACATTTTCAATTAAAAGAAATAAATAATAAAAACCATGTGCACTCAATTTATGGAAATGCAGTAGTGTCCGTTGCTGCGTTACAAAATGAACAAACATGCAGTTTGATTCAATAATGTATTAGATAAGAGTCCTTTACTTAAATTTTTTGCAGGCCATCGATTTGGATTTTGAAGACAGTGGCACTATTTCAGATAGAAATCAAAATCTATATCGGCGACCAAATGATCCAAATACAATTGGAAAAGAAAAAGAACATTGAATTTGAAATATATTCATGATTTTAGATAGAGATTATCCAAAATTGCATTACTATGGAATAAACTTTATTTCATATTGGCTGGCAAAATATACTTCAAATGAGGTTCTTATTTATGGATATTTTGTATTTTAAAACTAACAACCCGACGTGGCGAATACGTACCACATCGCAAAACCTGAATAATATATAGAAGATAATCAGATTAGTTGGAAAATAGCTTACAATATGTTTTATATTGCGGATAGGGTTTTACGTTGATTTACATGTATATAATATTTTCTGCGAATAGGACTTTACGTGTAGCAAATTTGAAAGTTAGTTTTTTGTAGATTGCAGTCAGGTATTACGTGCAATCAGTAGGAAATGCTGCATATCAAGTAAGAACCAACGTTACAACTGAAACATTCGACTCTATAACAGTTAACATCTGTTCTAGGTAAGTAAACGATGAAACAAAGTAATTTGAATGACAGCAGTAGCAATATAATTTATAAGAATATGGTTCCAATGGTTCATGATTATTTAGAAAGTAATATGTCCAGTATTAGGGATTTTGATTGTGAAATGAAATTCAATCTAAATAAATTGCACATTATTTGTTTTAAATAAGGTGGAAAGGTAAGAATAATACTAACGTGTTTCGTCTGTTTCAATTGATAGTTTCGTTTTTGTATGAAATGATTGTGCCCGTTCGTGATAAGGAGTTTAAAAATCAATAATTTTTTATATTGATTCCTTTTCGTTTTTAATTATTATGTCATGGAGTTTTCTGGTCGTTGTGGTAATTACTGTTGTCGAGGAATTCATATTGTTGTTCAAAATGGTTTTAATTAATGTTTATTTATATTTGAAGAACACTATGTATCTGCGATCAATATATTACATCTATTAAATACTGTAATCGATTTATTAATACCCATAGTAATATACAATTTAATATTATACCAATTTTAATTTTAGTTTTAATTTAAACTTGTAACTTTCAAGCGACGACAAGTTGATTGAAAATCAACCATTTTGATTTTAGTGAATTTATTTATACTTAAAAATACATTTTTGCAACTCAATAACGCGTATTTTACACAGCCAATGCAATTAACAACACGAAAATGATACAAAATTTAAGATTTAAGCTAAACGATAAAAACAAACATACTTTTCCATGTCCGAAACACAATCAATAAGCAAAGTAAAAATAAAAGAAACTGACAAGTTAGGTAAAACGCGTGAACTTCTACCAACAAAGTGAGTTCGTGTGTTCCAGAAGGGTAAACACCTCCTGTTTAGCTAGCTACACCCGTCACGTGTGTAATCATAATTGAGTAAAAGGAAAATGAAACTATGAAACGTTAAACATATCCAGACAATCCTGTACATAGCTACATCAAATATATGTACAATACTGTGATGACTGCAACAAAACATTTTAGGGTCCTGATAAGCCGAGGGTTGCAATATCCGTTGGTCAACAATTTATTTGAAAGAAGCTTGCTTCATTGTATCAAGCTCCCGTAGTGGGAAACTCTACCATAGCGTATTGATTGTGATACAAACACACTCAGCAGGAGAAGCAGGTATATTGGTGTATAGAAAAGCAAGCTCACTAGGATAGATGACATTCACATAGTCTCCAAAATTAGGATTGTAACTAGGCAGAAAGTCATCTATATCTGTATGTACAGTTGAATGATTTGGCGACCGGCTTCTCTGCAGATTTAACAAGGTTCTGTATGAATTCTACTTCATCAGAATTAAGAAACAAAATAGTAAGCAATTGGGCACAATTTGTACCCAATGGTATACCGAATGTTTGCTGGAAAATTATATTACAAATGACAAGAAATATATTGTCTATCAAAAACTCCAATAGTTTGACGTAAGAATATATTGGATGACTATAGCATATACGTTCATTGAGAATGTTTTCCAACCTTTTCTTAGACGTTTGAAACAAGGACCCAGTGGCATGGTCATCAAAGAAATAGACATTCCAAGTGGATACAAGCCAGATATGTTTACAACTGGAGGAAGCAACACAGTAAAACACAAAGAAACTGATCTGAAAAAAGTTGTGTTGTACCTTGATGCGGTATGTAATGAGGATTTAAGTATGTACATAATTGATTCTTCATATTTTCCAAACTATAAACTGATTGACTAAAATGAATCCAGAATTTCAGACTTTACACAAATAATTTTACAAAATAGCTTCAAATCTTTGATGGACCATATCTATCATAATAATGTACATTGTAAACGTATCAAATAGATTAACATTTAATTTCCATGTGGTCAGTCATTTTGAATTAATCAATGCATTCTTAAGGACATGACACCCCTAGGTTTGCAGTATAGTTGGTGGCTTAAAATCTTTTCTGAACACCATCATAAAAAGACTGAAGGCAAGACATACCGCAAGAACGTAGTTTTTTTTATTAAGTTATCGATTGATCAAATCATATTGTCTGATATATTGGTTTTGTATATTGATAAAACAGTTATTAAAAACCTAAGTACGACCTAAACAGATCTGAAAATTAAAAAAAGGTTTGAAATTAACAATTATTTTCATACATTTATCAATCGGAACACTTGTACAATAAACAATAAAACCCACAACTAAATAATAATAACTTACCATTTTGCCCTATATATGTTGATATTTATATGTATTCATAGCAATGGTTATGGTGCAAAGTACAAACATTAAGCTTATATGTCATAATTAAACTTCATTAGCGGGATACTTTTGACGATGGTTACAATGTAAGGAAAGACAATTTCTTTTCCCTTTCTGCTTATGATTATTTGCTTTCTTTTGTTATCTCCTTATACTTATTTTTGTGTACTATTTGGAGATTCTTTCAACTTTACCTTACCTTCAGTAATTACAAAAAGAGTTACATTTGTAATCATACGTTTAATGTCGATCTATTGTAGATAGGACAATCGGACACCTGTGTGACGTTCAAAGCAGACAGAGTGGATAGGGTAGCACAATCACAGACATACTCAGTTAATGTTTATGATTACTACGAACCAGGTATGGTAATACGGTATCCTCCTCATTGACAGGGTTTCCTTGTTGATAAAAATAAGACAATGTTTTTGTTTGAAAATATAAATATACCCATAAAAACAAACATAACAATCCGTGTCTAAACTCCAATACAAAAGAAAGTGAAAGCATTGAAAAATGGCAAATCAATTTAAACACGTGGTCTCTCACCAGGAAGGTGAGGCAATTTGATTTAGAAAGTGTAAGCAACTCCTGTTTAGCTAGCAATATCCACCATTAACAGGAGTATGTAACTATGGAACGCCAAATTTATCCAGAACTTCAAGATATCAAAAAGTTTTGCAAACCAAAGAAAATATTGCATTGATTTTACATAAATAAAAATTTATCGCAAGCATTTTTAATTATGAAACGTAAAAATATAAAATACAGACAAAATGGTTACAAAATTTTTAAAAAAAAACTTAATGGTGCTAATTCCAACAACTTTAAATCACCAAATGAAGTTAAATGCATGATTTTCTAGCAAAAAATTGAGGTAAGCTGCTACGGAAAAGTAAGCAACTACTGTTAAATACAGACAAATAGGTATCCTTAATTTAGATGAGTTGACGTACTGGTGATCAATCCAACAAAATTTAAATCATCAATTCAAATTAAATAATTCAAAAGATTAACTTCCAACTGAAAAAAAGGCGAGGCGCTCTGGAATACAAAGCACATACTGTTAAGCGAGCCACACCCGCTTTATATACAACTAGATAGGAAGCGGAGACCAAATGCATTAAAACTCTAAACTTTAAATGTAAATAAATGTTAGATTAGTCAAGGAAAATATTTAATGTCATTAATCTTTTAGCAAATCAAGGGTTTGGAAACTATACATCACTTTTGAAAGAACAGCTTGGGCTTTGTGAAATATGTAAAGAGTGTGATATCTGTCATCCTACTGTAAGTATAATTTTTCTTTAGAAAATCGTGTTGTAAAATAGTTGGAAATAATTAGTGTTCATAACAAGCATAAAACTCCTCAAAACTATTCAGTGTTCAGGCGATAAATAGCTCCTCTATTATAAATGTCCAGACATTCAATATTTCCCTGAAGATATTTAGTGTAGTATTCCTGTTTATGCCCCAGATTAAATATTTACGCTTTTGTCGAGGCGGCCAGTTCTCTGATGGTAAAAGAAACTGTATTACCTGGAGAAAACCACTGACCTTCTGAAAGCGGAACCAATAGCTTTCCGGCACTAAAATCTGTCCCGAGGAAAATTCGAACCTAGGTTTTAAAGTGATGCCGTAAGATTGTAAGGCCACTCTCAGCCACAAATGCCCAATGAAAAATATCTCTTGAAAATAAGAAGTATTCATACCAAAAATAACTGCTCCCAAATAAGTACTGTTCATGAAAATATTTTGGTCTGGGCCTCATACAATTCCTCGAAAGCATTGAAAATGCCGATCTCTTAAGTAGAAACGGTTTAATGATACATGCTTTATTGTTTAATTTATCTACAGTAGTGTAAATATTTTCATTGTTTTATCTTGCAATCTTCAAACTCGTGTTGTTTTTCTCTTATCATCTTGTTTTCCATTTCTTATTGTTATCCTTATCAAACAACAACATTCCGGTCTATGTCGAAATCAGATATTATGATAATTCTTTAATCATACTACTAACCGGGTTCTTTTTTTATTTTTCAGATGGTCGGCTAAGGTGCTTCTAAAAGGAGAAAATCTTAAATGTTTCATAACAAAACAAAATACGAAAATACAATAGTGATAAAATAAAACATTTTTATTCTTCTTTATTGTATGTTTTCATACCCTCGTTAAACCGATAATGAATTTAGAACACATTTCAGATTATTCCAGAATTAATATATTAAAGAAAAGATAGTAGCCGCCTGGATACAAATCCGCAAGGAATCTTCAGATGGAAAATATGTGTCAGAATGCCAATTTAGAGCATCAATTGGTTTACTTTTTTGCCCGAAACAAACACATATTATTATATGCTTCTGCACAGATTGGCCTCATTCGTACTTATGTAATAGGATTATTTAGTTCCACGATACTCTGATGCAATATATTGACCTTACGTTTTGTTACATGTTAGTTGAAATCATTTCAACAAAAATCTGAATAACATTTTTCGGAATTTTTGACGACAGTATATTGCTTTTAACATGGGTTGAGACATTTAAGGATTTTGGGATGTATTTATTTTGTAAATTTAAACAAAAACAACCGTTTCCCAAAACCCAAGTATGTGCTTTTGCAATTCTCTTTGGACCCGTTTTGCAATAATGTACATATGTTTACAGACTGCATCTTACAATTACAAGCAACTATGTCATATCCAATCTTAACAGTAATGGTAATCCATTCAATCAATAAGAATTTTCACAGTTGCATTTTAATATAAGTACATAAGCTAGAGTTATGAATATCAAAATATATCTGCTTCTCCTGTCTTGTATGTTAGTTTATTTATGGGTACTACACATAATCCTCTAACGTTTGTGCCGATTTTTTTCCAGTGGATATTGAATAGCACGAGATCACATTTTCACTTTAAAAGCATTATTCCGGTAATTTGCGCCGTTCACATTTACCAAAAAGTTCCGCACAACCATTAAGTCGTATTGATCAAGTGGTACAGCGGCAACCCTATTAATCTCCTTATATTGGATCTTACTATTGTTCCCACTACGGGAACAACCCAGGCTTATCTACGCCCTCAAAAAGTGTTAAGGCCCGAAATCCTTATGATGTCTTTTTATAAAAAAAATTACCCTGAATATATAATATATATATAGCACGGGAAAATGGGGCTTATCGCATTTTTTATCGAATTTCGTTTTTTGTCAAAAATTGAAAGAACGGTGCTAAAAAATATGAAACACTGAAAATAAGTGGTTAAAATGATCAAAATTTGCAAATTTGGCCGATTTGAAACCGCTTTGTTAAAATTGTAATGACGTTTTCAGTCATGTATGACGTTATCAGTAATATGAATGACGTTTACGTTTCAAAAAGCTTTGAAAAAATAACTTCGAACTTCTGAAATATCTAGGTACTAAAATGTATTAAGCATGATTATAAAATACCAGTATGATGCAAATACATTGTACAACCTTGAAAACTTTGTTACTTTTAAATTTAAGTTACACAGTAAACGGTACAGTCAGTAAACTTCGGACATTCGACCGCGTGATTGAAACACGGATGTATTATCTTTGTATTGTATGTAATGACTGTTTTTATATCTACATTACTTCAACACAGTATGCTGATTGATAACTGTTCTATAAAAAGTTTTATTCCTCTGTGTCGTATCGAGGACATGTTGTATCCTGGTGTTCGGCACTAACATACTTTCGGACATTATCAAAGAGATAACGGCGCCTTTCTAAACTCTGTCCCGCGGGTAACATAATATCTGGACGTGTGCGAGTGACCACTGTATTTCTTTCAATATCGACAAAGAAACTTCGTCAGACTCGTTGTTCTTTTTCACAAACACAACGCCCGGAAAATCGTGATGAATCTAAATTGCTGGTATTTTCGAATTCCTGGAACAGGCTTGAAATTAAGTTCAAGAAACGCTTTCCAATTTCGCCAAACCCATCGTCTTCTTCATGAAAAGAACAGCGGAATTAGAGACTGCCGAGTTGTTAACCACATTTGCCAAGTCGCCAATACAATTACAATCAGATCTCTTATATTTTCTTAATATGAGCGAAACCGGCATCTATGACGCATCTGCAATGCCCTGGAACCTGCATCATAAACTTTATCTCCTTGTTCAATCCCATCATAACACGCCATGCAAAATATCCAACAAGGAATCTGTTTTGTTCTGACCTGTGTGTAAACAAATAAAGGTAACGTTAGTTATTCAACATATTGATGCAAAATTTCCCAATTATCTTTATTTTTTGTTCTTATTCATTACAGTACAGGCCTGTCGAAAGTTTAACACTTTAGTGCTGATTATTATGGGCCGAATCGACAGCTCGTGTCGGTTCCTCGGCAGTTTTCAGCTGTTCGGCTTCTCGGTACTTTTCGACCGCCCGGCCCCTCGTTAGTTTCTCGGTCACTCGACCCCTCGTTATCAAGAAAACATAAGTTCAGTAAAATGCCTGCAGTCAATATATATCGCCAAATTTTGGAGAAAAAATCGCAGATTGTCTAACTCTGGAGTCAGTCAAAGTGAAATTAGTGTGACAATTAGCAGAGAGGGATAATATTCATATATCAACAGGTATCTGATGATGACGGGGATATTAACAGATTAAGAGACGTTTGTTGACTTAAGCAAAACAACTGGGATGACAGTAGTCCAATTATTTGTTTTTAAAATCCCGCTCCATAATGGAATATAAGAATTAGAAATTATGAAAACCATCACGTAATCTATCCCATGCACCGTCCATATATTCATTTTTTAAATTAGATTTAAAGTCCTTATTATACCAAATGATATTATTATTATTATTATTATTATTTATTATTATTTTACAATTCATCCCTGTCAGATATAAATTGCTCGACCACTCGTTACCTGGTGGCCGAGGCTCGGCTACCGAGAGGCCGAGTGAGCTGCCGAGCTATGCACAGTTCAAAGAGTCGAGGGACCGAATGAGTTGCTGAGACTCAGCTGCCGAGCAGCCCAGCTGTAAATAGCTCCAGTTGCCGGGAGATGGACAACTTTTCGGCCACTAGATGTCCACAGCTCCGCCTCTCGGCTAACTATCGTCAGCTCAGTGTTAAATTTGACAGGCCTGTACTGATATTATTATCATTATATTATTATTACTATTATTATCAGTGTTTTATTGAGGTTCAATACTGATATTGTGATACGGATAATACTTTTTGTAGAGACATGAATTTCATTGTAACTAGTATTTACGGAAAAGTGGTCAAGTGGTTCAATGCACACACTTACGAACCACCACGTCTCTCACCACCTAGGTTCAAATCCCACTCAAAACAGATCTGGAAAGTTTGCTAGTTTGCTTGTCGAAGGTCGATTGTTTTCCCCTGGCTGTTTTCCCCGACATAAAACTCTCCTCTCCACTCTAGTGGTGCTGTTTGGTTCATCCATCAGATATTAAATAAACCAAGCCTATATCTCTACAAATCCAAGTCGATTAACCTGGTTTATCGCAAACATTCAAAACGATTCTTATACTTGATGCCAAGCCTCTTGTGTCCCATATACACCACCACGCTAATGTTCGGGTATAGATATGGAGAGAGAGAGAGAGAGAGAGAGAGAGAGAGAGGTTTAAAAAATAACGCAGTCACGCTTACCTGAACAATTGTCGGCGTGAAAACTGGCAACATTTTCACCATAGGCAAATTTGTTTAGATGGAAATCCAGCATACTGATGACAGCATTAGGACCATGCGTCTCGCGTCCATCCTGTCCAATAGTCTGATGTTCGTCAATTAAAAAATTTCTCTGTACAGGTATACCATCTGTTCTGATGCCAAAAATCTGAACTTTACGTAAAGTTAAAAAGTACAAAGGTCCCATTTGCTTGACATGGTGTGGTAGACAAACATTCTGAGCAAAATCAAACGTATAGTGAACGTCTATGTCTCTGGATAATGGTTCTTCTGGTCCAATGTTATCAGCTAGTCCTTGCATATTTGCCTTTGCTTGTTCAATACAGTTTTTGTACACCTCGCGTTCCATGCGTACAGTAGTGATATGATCTGTCATCTCTAGACTTGCCTGTAATTTGTCTTCTTCTGACCTTGCACTCGATATTCTTTTCCGTATCAACTCACATGTGGCACACACATCTGCTTCTGGTTTGGCTATCTGGATATGTGGACAACACTGCTTCCAAATGCTCTCAAAAGATCGTATTTTTACAGAGCGTACATCCAAATCGGAGCAAACACTTTCATAACGAGCATGTATTTCTCTTTGTAATGTTGATGCTGGCAAGAATACGAGCGGCATGCCATCTTTGCCCCTCGGGGCTGCAGGCTGTGGAAGACCCTCATCATCTGCAGTGCTGACAATAAATCGAACAACTCGCTCAACATCTGGGAACGATAGTGCATGACTTGGTTTTTTACCTTTGTTTCCATGAACGCGTGAAACAGGACCATTCTGATGATAATGTTTAACCAGCGCTTCAAATGTCCGCTTTCCAATGTCAAAAATTGTTAAAAATGATGTGCGGCAAATAGTAATTCCTTTAAATGAGTATGACAGTCTAACACGTTTACGGTCACCATATCTAGAGCGTTTAGAGTCTTTGCTAATCTGGTTGAAAGCTCCCATAACATATAATTCTTTTTCATCTTTATCCATTTCCCGTAGTGTGTAAACATGTTGTACGATTTCTTCTTGTTGGAATCTGGACAGACAATCTAGTTTACAGCCACAGCCATCCCTACAGTTCTGTAAAACATCGCTATCCAGCGTGTTTCTAGCATCATCTGTTTGCTCTGTTTGCTCCACTGTGTTTTCACTTTCATTAGATTCACTAAGGTAACTCTCTATCCTTCTATGAACTTCGGTACTGTCTAACTCTGTATCTTGATCTTCCTGATTACTATCTGATGTGTCCTGTTGTCTTTCAAACTGCGGGAAATAATCTTCATACAATCTATCAATTTCCTACAACAGAGTCAAACAGAATGTATATAGAAAAAAAACTTTTTGAAAATGAAAAATTGTCTTTGACAAAATCAAAGAATCAAACCAACGATGAATCAAGATAATGCAAATTGCTTTAAAAAACTGTACTTCGTGTGGGCACTCTCGGGATGACATGTAACATGACAAATACATGTCAAGGTGATGTACAAGCATCGTTACTTTTTTATCATTAATGGTTGTTATAATAAATAAAAAAGGTAATTATTAAAAGAAAAATAAATAAATAAATAAAAATTAAAATAATAATAATATTAATAATAATAGAAATTAAAAAAAAAATAAAGTAGGATTCTGAGGTTCGAACTCTCGTCAGCACGATTTGGAGTCTAACAACATACCACGCGCCAACTTGTTTGTTACTTTGTTTGGTTTAATAATATACTTATTTTTAAATTATAAAAAAACATGGGACGTAACTCCCACAATGTGTAGACTTTTCTCGTCTGACAAGGGTGGTTGAGTATTGAGTCTAAGATTCATTATTTTTAAATGAAGCATGGAAAAGGGATTTGTTGCAATATATGTTTTTTTTAAACAGGTTTACGTTAATTAGTAGCACTGTTGTCCTTATGGCGACTCCTGTCTTGTTCGTTAGACCTGACAGGGGCACACTGTACAGTCTGAATCTGTAAACCCTTTGTTACTGTACATTTAAGCTTTTAAACTTTTTGTTTAAGCGTTTCAACTTTTTGAAACAACAAAACGAGTCAATCATATTAGACTGACACATTGTCAAACGATACCATGTCTGTGATGAACCGATCATGCACACTGCACTGTCTGCAGCTCGGTGCATTTGTACTTGTTGAATAAATGATTAAATAATAATAATAATAAATAATGAAAAACTTACCTCTAACTCGTCCATTCTATGAATAAACAGCAACAGCAAAAAAAACTCGTAGTATATCTACACACAAGTTCAGTATATCTTTGAAATCTTGCAGCCGGCAACAACATGTAAACACATTTACGGCGGGAACAGTACGTCACTTTCTATGTTGATTACGTCACAATCGTGACGATTGCGATAAGCCCCTTTTTCTCATGCGCTGACACATATGTCTTCTAATTCTAAGTTCCTTACATTCATAGATCACACGCGGCCAGTGTGACTAGTGCGCTTACCCTTCCAGTGTGTCCAGTCTCATCTCCCTTGTGAAGGTTTAGGTATTTAACTTAATTTGACAGTTTCAAAGTCTTTACTTTCCTTTTGAATTGTAATTTGGACATGGATTGATATACTTTTAATACTAAAACAAATGCTCAATGCTTAAACTCCAGATGTGAAATAGGTTTTTTCTGTACTACGTACAAGAAAAAAGAACTAAACATGAATAAAACATAACAATTAATACTCTATTTATTCAATAAATACAAACAATAATTATGCATTAGTGATATTAAATAGGCATTTGGTAGTTTGTAGGTGAAGTAAAACCAAATTAAGAGTATGATTCAAAAGATTTAAGAGAATGTTACTATATTTTGCCATGGTAATAGACAAAAATATCCCGAGAATAATGCGATGATTTTGTTCAGAAACAGTTACACATTATTTATTATTTTAATCTACAATTTATCCACTGTATTACACGAAATAAATAACATTAAAAACTGAAGACTTTAAGTTAAAAATTAATTCTGTACCAGTAAAATCTAAATAAATAGGGAATGACTGTAATTATCTGATTACCCCATCACATAAAACATTGGATATTGTGTAATATCAACATAGGTTCCATTTCGTACTTCAGCTTTTCTTGACAATTAGTTATACTATCCTATTGTTTTGAGAGTTGCTCTGTACCATTTTGTTTGTGTCATCCAGAAAACAAGTAATATTGTCTTTGTTGTGGCATGATGTTATAAAATACACTACATTTTCCTTTCTGAACTCTGCGATAGTTAAACAATATTGACCTGCCTGCTTGACCTTAAATTAGGAATATTTATATAGGATGACCTACACAATAAACGGGTAGATTTAAAATATACAATTAATAAATACACAATACACTTCTTTACTATATGGTGCCTACCATTATGTACCCGTGTTCCCTTTACAAAAATGTTCTGGTCTCTAGTAAATATCTAAATAGAGGTCCTGTGGAAAGGTCAATGTTGTTTGTCTTTACTAATGTATTATCTTGAAAGACTCATTGTTTGAAATGGACTGTTCTGAATGCAAAGAGCTTACCGAAAAAACTAAATGATGTATTTTTTATTGTGAACTAGTTTGAATTGGTGCTGTATACAGTGTAACTTACTTTTATTTTCTGTTTTATTTCCTCTTACTGTCAATTTAATAAATAACAAATATATTAATAATTTTTTCTATAAAATGGTTTTCGCAGCATGGCTTGTCTGTCTGTCAGTTTCTCCATTTAAGTCTATGGAGAAATTTTAACATTGGAAGTTTGAACAACATTCATTTAATAGGTTATTTGTTAATTGCCCAAAAAAATTAAGTACATAACTTTATTTCTGCTAAACATGGAACATTTTATATCATCTTGACAATTAAAGATATCGTTTTTCAATTGCCAAAACCATATATACATGTGCCATATTACATAAAATACATAACTCGTCAAATGTCAGCACGATCGTATCATTCTTGATGATGTCAAAATTAATGTAGGTGATTTGGCATGAGTGGGCATGGTTAATAATGCTTAGACAATTTCTTAGTCTAACAAATGTTTTTGTTACCTATTAATTAATTACATATTATACCAATAAAATCATTAGACATTTGATATTTAAAATAATTTAATAACCATACCAATGTGATACATGTTTATTAAATAAAAAATTCAGATCCATAAATGACATGTTAATGCCAATTATAAATGTATACAAAATATAAATACAAAAATATAAAGTGTAATAAAAGTACAATAAGTCATGGTGTATGATGAAAGCTCTATATATAAAACTATCACAACCTTCATTATATATATATATATATCCTCAAAATGTATTTGTATATTAATATCTATTCATCTAAACATAAATAAATGGAATGTATACAATAAATATAATTATATACATAAAATGTTATAACTTGTAACAAAATGTTTACGATAAAAATTTAATATAAATATTGAGTTCAAACACCGGATAAGTTATAAGTTGCACCTCAACGCCTTCATTGTAGCGAGGCAAAAGTCAGTGAGCATACAAAAAGTAAAAAAGTATGTACAAGGCATTGATATTCAATTCTGTGAGTTAAAGCCCTTAGTTTTCAAATATTCAAGCATGCGAGTTAAAGCCCTTAGTTCACACATATTTAATCATGCGATTTAAAGCCCTTAGTTCACACATATTTAATCATGTGAGTTAAAGCCCTTAGTTCACACATATTTAATCATGTGAGTTAAAGCCCTTAGTTCTCAAGTATTCAAGCATGTGAGTTAAAGCCCTTAGTTCTCAAGTATTCAATCATGTAAGTGAAAGCCCTTAGTTTTCAAGTATTCAATCATGTGAGTTAAAGCCCTTAGTTCTCAAGTATTCAAGCATGTGAGTTAAAGCCCTTAGTTCTCAAGTATTCAATCATGTAAGTTAAAGCCCTTAGTTCTCAAGTATTCAAGCATGTGAGTTAAAGCCCTTAGTTCTCAAGTATTCAATCATGTAAGTTAAAGCCCTTAGTTCTCAAGTATTCAATCATGTAAGTTAAAGCCCTTAGTTCTCAAGTATTCAATCATGTGAGTTAAAGCCCTTAGTTCTCAAGTATTCAATCATGTGAGTTAAAGCCCTTAGTTCTCAAGTTCTTAGTTCTGTTTGTTCAATCAATTGAGTGAAAGCTCTTTCTTCTCAATATGTATCATGATGTATCATTTAATATTTAAAGATTCCTAAACAAACAAGAGGCCCACGAGCCTTAACGCGCACCTGAGGCTGAGTACATATCTCATGCAGAGGTTCAATGATCAATGACATTAATAAAAGAAAATGTCAAAATTTGCAGCAGTAAGGGCCAATTAGATGCACCTATTTTTGCAAATTAATTATAATGATTGTTATATGAGAATGCTACATATAACATATTTAAAGTCTAGCTACAATATATTATTTATTATCAGGTTAAACATCTATATATCAAAATGTTCATTAGGCCAATACCTACAATATTCTAATATACATGCCTATACAAAAAGTTTATAGTTTTTGAGATAATTAACCATTTAAGCATTTATTCGCATCTATGACCTTGACCTTTGAACCTATGACCTTCATTTATATATCAAAATGTTTATTAGGCCAATACCTACAATATTCTAATATACATGCCAATACAAAAAGTTTACAGTTTTTGAGATAATTAACCATTTCAGCATTAGTTCATGTCTATGACCTTGACCTTTGAACCTATGACCTTCATTCATATATCAAAATGAATGTTGTGCTAATGCCTACAATATTCTAATATACATGCCTATACAAAAAGTTTATAGTTTTGAGATAATTAACCATTTAAGCATTTATTCGCATCTATGACCTTGACCTTTGAACCAATGACCTTTATTCATATATCATAATAATCGTTAGACCATGACCTACAACATTCCAATATATATATGCTATACAAAAAGTTTATAGTTTTTGAGATAATTAACCATTTAAGTATTTGTTCGCGTCTATGACCTTTACCTTTGAATCTATGACCTTCATCAATATATCAAAATGCCTACAATATTCTAATATACATGCCTTTACAAATAATTTATAGTTTTCAAGATATATTGACAAATACATTAATTTTAGCAATTTCCCCCTTAAGTACCTTGCCATTTTGCAAATTTGAATTTAGATGCCCTTAGTATGTTTCACATGTAATATCTAAGCTATATTTCTTGTAAGTTCAGAGGAGATGATTTTTAAAGATTTTCACATTTCCCCTCTTTATGGGGCCCCAAGGGGACATAACTCCTTCAATTGTGCAAATCTATAAGGCCTTCACCTAGGCATCATAATCACTAAGTGTCATCAAATTTGGCTTGGTAGTTTTAGAGGAGATGATTAAAATGTACAAAGTTAACGCACGATGTACGACAGACGACGGACGGTGAACCATTGCAATAGCTCATCAGAGCTTTCTGCTCAGGTGAGTTAAAAAGTTGCAAAAAATCATATGGTCCCACAAAAATTAAAAATGCATACACAATTATCTTACCAAGGCATTGCTAATAACACAAAAAAGGAGCATTGAGCCTTTTTAAACAGCACAGCTTAAAATAAAATGTATTAAATTAACTAACATAAAAAATGTACATATGTAGGTTTTGATTTGAATTGTGTGGAATTTTATTTGCAACTACATCATAACTGTATTATACAATATATGTATAAATTGTCATTCCTAATGAGATTTATGTATGAATACTCATAGTGACCTTTGTAATATTTGAAAAATATATAAAAAGAATTGTTTAAAAAGAAATAAAATATAACAAATAACACAATTTTTTAAGTTTCCAAGCTCTGAACATGTCGTAATATTGCTTTTTTCATTTAAAAGCTGTTTGTATAAACATTGACTGAGAATTTCATGCAGCAAAAAAAAAAAAAAAAATACCAGGCATGTGCAACTGAAAAACATGTAATTGGCAACAGCTAATGCGAACATGAAACAATGAACTTTAATGAAGGAAAGGCCAAACAAGTCAAGAAAAAACAAACACATAGTGGGACTATTGATTATAAAACTCTCAACTTGTTGGGCACAAGGGTAAGTGACAAAAAAATATCCGGTAGTTAATATTATTACTGAATGGCCCCAAATCATATACCTGGCTGGGTATAAAACAATGTACATTTCTTACCTAAGTCATTGTTATCAATTTGTAATAGACTTTTTTGTTCTACTGGAAAACAGTTACTCTGTAGTGAGACATTTTATAAGAAGACGACCAACATTGATCATGATGTTTATATTCAAGTTTAGTAACCAAGAAATGGCTTGGTTACGAGAAATCATCCAAAAGCCTTTGTTAAATATGAAACATCAAACTAAGGAAGAAAGTGAATTGGAATAATGGTGTTAAAATTTCTCACACTAGGAAGTGTCTTGAGCAGGATTCAAGCCTATGCAGTGAAGCAGTGTAATGTGTAAGTACTCATAACAGACCACTTGGCAACCGAGGCCAAGATTAAAGAAAAGAGAAGAAAAATAAAATATATTAATTATGAACATACAATAATAAATTAATAAATAACATGAATTAAACATCAAACACAATCGTTATGCACCAATTACACTGTTTACTTTTAACACAAGAGTACAATTAAAAAAAACAATAATAAATTTTGCACCAAGGCAGTGGTGGCCTAGTGGAAAAGCAACAGTCTCATCGCTGCCAATTTTTTTGCCATCGGCTTTTACTAGTTCACTCGGTATCGGTATAATGTGACCGGGGTGTGGTAGTGCCACATGTCTGCAGCGTACTGACTCAGTCAGCTAGCACCTTAAAAGTTGTCTGTAGTGGGAGCTGGTATAAGGCAGACCACACTCGCACTTCACATGCATACACAAACTTAAGCTTGTTCAAATTAATCCATAGAGATTAAAAAAGTAGTTCTCGTTGCCAATAGCTGAAAAACTGCTGATGCGACATTAAGCAACATTCAACAACAACAAAAATAAATTTTGCTATTTTCAACTCTCATCTTAAATTTTTCATTTTGTATCCCCATTTATGAAAATGTTACACCTACTTGACAAAACAAATATCACATTTGGTAACATCAATTCACAAATCATTCTCTGGACATAACTTAACAAGGTTTCTAATCTCACAAATTTGCACCTTAATATTACAAATTCACAATTGCCACAACCTGGCTTCAATTGCCTATTAGATGGCTAGTCATAACATAATCTACTTAGTAAGTAGTTATATAGACGTTTGTTAAGGTTTTTCCATCATATGAAAATAATATCACAGTATGTACATTTCTCACAACATGTACTTGAATTTTTTTTGTTACATCTGATAGTGGAAATATATGTAAACTTTCAAACATTTGAATGAAAAATCTCTAAAATATCTTAAATAATCAGATACTTACAAAACCCTAATGACATACCTTCTGTCTGTAACAGAATAGAAATATCCAGACCCTGGCAAAGTTGAGGTTGACAATAAATTTCGAGGGTCAACAATATGGACTATCACCCTATCAAAATGTGTAATATTTATTTTATTATACCGATTGTTGGTGTTAATTATACTGTTGTAAAACCCAAAAATTGAAAATCATGACGGTCAGCTGTCGTTTGTAAGCAACTGGTGAGACATTGGTAACATTAATCATATCCAACATTACTTTAGACGTTAAAGTGTTTTACTGATTTAGAAGACGATTGTGTTCAAACCGCATACACACTATTTCTGTGCATGCAACATTTATCGTAATGTCAACCACTCACACAATGTCACCCTGTATTCTGAAATCCGAGTGACATTAAATTTACCCCAATGCTTTTTAACCAATAAAATTTCGAGAAATTTACAAAAGTATAATAATAAAAGAGGTCAGATAAGACCTGTAACACTCAACTACCACTTTATTAGTTTCTAAATTCTGGCTGAAAATAAAGTGCTATCTGCGTAGTATGTGAATACCGAGTCAACAACAAAAAATCACAAAACTGTTACATATGCTAAATAGCTATACACCTAATTTCTATCAAATTATCAAATTTGAATGAAACATGTCTATATAAATTTATATTTGCTATATATATTTTTAATTTTATAGAAATGTCTGCAAACTTGATTTTCTAACAACACAGTTCTAGTCAAAATCTACAGTCACAATTTATAATCAACATCAACCAGAGCTATTCCTCTCAAAATTTTGAAATTTTTAACCAGGTGTTCAGAGGAAATTTTCAAATAATCTGTTCAAAATAACATCTCATTTGATTATGCTAAATTTTAGTTAACAGGGTTCGTACAGACATTTGGACGCATAATTTAAGGACTTTTTAGGGTCTTTTCAGGGTCTTATTAGCAAATTTAAGGCCTAATCAGAGGGACAATTTTAGCAAAAAATATTGATGTAAAAGCAATGAAATAATAAACAATTGCTTACGTTTCCATAATAACGACACTTGAAGTGGAGGTTGAAGTTTGGCGTTTGGTTGGGCCTGAGGTACCTTTAAATTGCCCCTCTCAATGTAACTTATTTATTTTATTTTTTTCATCTATATCGGTCTATTTGCAACCACTTAATATCAAACACAGAAACCCAACTGGCCAAATTCAAGGTCTTTTTAGGGCCTTCAGGATAAATTCAAGGGCTTTTTAGGGTCAGACTTGTTTTTAGGGTCTTTTTAGGGCAAACCTTAAAATTAAGGAGTTTTCCAGGCCTGTACGGACCCTGGTTAACAAAAATGTCTTGGTAAAGCCCATACATACATTATATGTGTAAAAAGGTTTATATACCCACCTCCTATATATAACATTGTACTTAATCTGTCTATAAATAAACCTGTAATTAGTGTATTTTTGTTGTTCTCTAAATGATAATGGTGGCCATCTGGAAAAATTTACCTTGAGTCAACCAAGAATCTCCCTAGCCAAATAAGGTTTTTTTTTACCAAATGGTTTAAGAATCTGCTTAAAATAATCACATATCACTTGAGTTCATCAAATAAATTCACTTGGTGACATCTACTGTTAATCTTCTATTAAATTTGAACTTTGTACATGTTTTAATGACTCTATTATTTTTTCTATTTATAGTAACAGCAGTCATCTTTGATTCAGATGTCCATGCCAGACACAATTACATCTTCATCAATCAAGGATCTTCCTCATAAAATTTTCTTCTATTCATACACACACACACACACACACACACACCTGTGCATGCAGGCTGCACTATGCCAAAAGCTCACATGACCTTTTGTCAGGTGAGCTAAAAACAAGTCATATACTGCATTAATCTCAACATATGATTTGCAAATAAATAATTCTCTTAGATATCTTAATTAAAAATCTGCATACAATGGGAGGTGGTATTTGCAGGATATCCTAATGGTAATACCATCAAAGTTGTACTTAACACATTATTGATTTGTAAAGGTAAACAACATTGACCTGTCTGTTTGACCTTTCATTAGGAGAATCCACCCAATACATGAGTAGTGTTAAGATCTAAGTTATTTCATACACAGTGCACAGGTATACTCTATGAGGTGAGTATATCTCACGATGTATACAAAACAAATACCTGTGTCCCCTATACACAGATGCACTTGGCCGTGATAAATATTTAAATGAAAGGTCAAGCGGACAGGTCAAACTTGATTGCCTATATCACTAACTAGTAAAAAAACATAAAAATGAACAACAATGGTGTTCTTTGATTTATAGTTAGGTGGTCAGTTCAGGAATGGTGGAGAAACCAGAGTTCCCAGAGAAAACCAGAGTTCCAAGAGAAAACCAGAGTTCCAAGAGAAAACCAAAATTCCTGAAGTAAACACCAAACTTGAATATTTGTTTTAAAAAGAATTTTAAATTCTAGCTATTTAATGGAACTAATAAAATATTAAACAAAATTTAAACATTGATTGAATGTTTAAAAATATCACAGATTCTGGAGTAATAAATATTATATTTGGAATTTTAATGAATTATCATTACTTATAACAGTAACCATGGCAATTGCATTAATAACTACATAATTATTCTACAAAATGTCAAGTAAATCAGTATAACATTATATAAATAAAACATCTATTTTATGGGTGTTCATTTTATCATATATCCAAATACATGTATCTAGGAGGTATTTCTAACTATTTGAATTTATGATAAAATGACTGTGTAATGCAGTAATCTGATGAACAATTTACAAATGTAGTTGAGCAACTCAATATTTTCAACATAAGTGTATAACAAATAAATACAAATATGAAAAAACAATTATAATCCTTAATGCCAAGTTATTAAATACATGACTGCAGGCTGCTGATACATATCTAAAATATGTAGTATTGCTGTGAAATTTGTCCATGAGTACACACCTTTATCAAAGCACACCTTGATGAAAAAATGGTCTTTATACAAAGGTTAAAATTATAGTTTGTCCAAATCTTCCCCCGAGTCAAATTCCATGAGGTTTGCCATTGTACCACATGATTAATACCTGCTGATGTTTGTGAGAAAGGTTTGGTAAAATGTTGAATAGTATTCTTGAAATAACATAATTATTAGGTGAAAATGTCAACATGGCAAAACCATATAGATTGGAAAAAATAGTTCCAATTAAAATACAAGTCCATATCCAAATTACAATTTCAAAGCAAAGTAAAAACTTTAGAATGGCAATTCAAGTTGTGAACTTCCATCAGCTGAGTGAGGTCAGGTGCTCCAGAAGCACCTCCTGTTTAGCGGTTTTCAAACAAACATGGGGTATCAATCACATAGAAGACCGGTGCAAGCCTCAATCACATGGTAGACTTGTGTCAGCCCCACTTAAGAATAATAAGCAGTGTTATTGAATCTCTGATGCCTGGCGAGTATTTGAGCAACATTTAACAGTTCAAAAAGAACAGAATATTAAATGGCAGAATTTTCAACTTCAAATTAGTTTGGTTTCAGATTTCAATCACTTTCTTTTCTTTCCCAAAACTTATAAATTTATCAATTTTTCTTATTCAAACTAGAATACATATAAAAGGAATTTTTTCTTTAAATTTTCACATCTTAAGAGAATAAATTTAAATTTACGAAAAAAACATATTAATTTTTCTGTGAATGTTTATGTTGGTGGTGACATCAGTCATTACAATGAGATAACAGACCAGATAGTATGCAAAATAGCATAAATCAATTTTTAATTGATCTTGCCAGCTCTCCACTCCACACCCTTAACATTTAGGTAAATTTAACTTGAATATGAAATCCTAATATAAAATAACATATATAAAACAAATAACACAAAGGAATTCTAGATATTGAAGTTTGAGTTCAAGAAATTCTGCTGCCTGATTGACATCTTGTCTCCAGTTCCGGATACCCCTCAATGTCACCATCTTGGTAAACATGATATTGAAATTAAGTCACAGAAATTCTGCGGCATGTTGACATCTTGTCTCCAGTTCGGGATACCTCTCAATGTCATCATCTTGGTAAACATGATATTGAAATTAAGTCACAGAAATTCTGTGGCATGTTGACATCTTGTCTCCAGTTCGGGATACCTCTCAATGTCACCATCTTGGTAAACATTATATTGAAGTTAAGTCACAGAAAATCTGCTGCCTGTTGACATCTTGTTCATGTTTACTGTTACATCATAATGTCACTTTGGTTGTATTCAGGATATGGAAGTGAAGTCATGTAAGTCATGTACTATATTTTGTCATCTTATCAATATTACCTCCCTTTGTCACCATGTTGTTATTCTTAATAAGAAAAGTTATTGGTATTTGAGATAACCAAGTTCCTCTGTATGTTGACATCTTGCCCATGCTTCGATCTGATTACTTTTTGATGTCATCAATTACCTTTTGATGTCATCATGTTGATAAGGACAAGATATGTCTTTGACCTCAGCATTTAACCATATTTATACTCTTTGTTTATGATAGAAAGTTCACTTAGTAATTTCTCTTCTTTATATCCTCACTCAAAATGTCCATCTTTGTTTTTATTTATCAATGTAGGCTCTTGATATTTCATAGAACACTTTCTTATAGTGCACAGGTTCTGTGGTTCTGAGACCAGATCCAACCTGAGACTTGTCTCTTTCAACCATAAAATGGCCACTATTAAAAACATTATTACTCACTACCTATCTAAGATGAACCTTTACTTTACTAGTATGCATAGGCATAGCCACTATGATCTGTATATGGATGGTGCACTGGGCTGATATAATCTATATCTTCATAGGGTGGAGGGTGGACCGGTGGTGCTGAGGGGGTCTGGAAATGAGCAGATTGATTGTTTGTATTAAACACTGGATTGTCACTACCATAAGAATTTCCCTGTTGTAAATTTGTAGTCCGTGGCCTGGATGTTGAATTTGATGTGTCAGGTGGTATAGATCCTTGTTTTCTTTTGCACCATATTATAAAACCAACCACGCATACTACCACCAATACACTTAATGTTACTGTTATACCTACCATAGCACCAGCACTTAAACCCTTCAATGAATCTTCTTCTATGACATTTCCATTTGAACATTTACTTGTATCTAAAATACAAATGATGGAAGAAAATGGTTACCAAATAAGAAAATAAAAGTCTGAGTAGGTTTGAAAGCTGACCAATCACAGAATACATAAGGTTATAGGATGACATTCCATTACTTCATCGAATAGTTAAACATTATGTAATCATAGGTCATGACCAACAATGTATTTATGAGCAATTGAATGCCACTTCTAATTGTAAATATTATGTATTTAAAGCTACCAGGTATACTTCACCAGTTCATAAAGACAATGGAGAATTACTTTTCTCCTGAAGAATAATATGTCAGTTACATCAATCAAGTTGTATTATATAATCGTACCTTGACTAGTTCCATAAGGATCCTTTGTTCCTTCTTGTCCAAAGTAACACTGACTCTGTAAACCACAATATGGCTGACCAAGAGTGTTAGCCTTACAATCTAGTGAGCACCAGCTACATCCAGCCACACTGAAACAGTCCCTGCAAATAAATGTATATTAAGTATCAGTATGTTCTCTTGACAGGTTCGTTTTTTATGTAATGCCAAATGTAGTTTATACCAGTTACATTGTGGAATTTATTGACAGGTCCATGTTTTATGTAATGCCAAATGTAGTTTACATCAGTTACATTGTGGAATTTATTGACAGCTCCGTATTTTATGTAATGCCAAATGTAGTTTATACCAATTACATTGTGGAATTTATTGACAGCTCCGTATTTTATGTAATGCCAAATGTAGTTTACACCAGTTACATTGTGGAATTTGTTGACAGGTCCGTATTTTATGTAATGCCAAATGTAGTTTACACCAATTACATTGTGGAATTTGTTGACAGGTTTGTATTTTATGTAATGCCAAATGTAGTTTACACCAGTTACATTGTGGAATTTGTTGACAGGTCCGTATTTTATGTAATGCCAAATGTAGTTTTATACCAGTTACATTGTGGAATTTGTTGACAGGTCCATATTTTATGTAATGCAAAATGTAGTTTATACCAATTACATTGTGGAATTTGTTGACAGGTCCGTATTTTATGTAATGCCAAATGTAGTTTATACCAATTACATTGTGGAATTTATTGCCAGGTCCATATTTTATGTAATGCCAAATGTAGCTTATACCAGTTACATTGTGGATTTTGTTAAGAGGTCCGTATTTTATGTAATGCCAAATGTAGTTTATATCAATTACATTGTGGAATTTATTGACAGGTTTGTATTTTATGTAATGCCAAATGTAGTTTATACCAATTACATTGTGGAATTTATTGACAGGTCCATATTTTATGTAATGCCAAATGTAGCTTATACCAGTTACATTGTGGATTTTGTTAAGAGGTCCGTATTTTATGTAATGCCAAATGAAGTTTATACCAATTACATTGTGGAATTTATTGACAGGTCCGTATTTTATGTAATGCTTAATGTAGTTTATACCAATTACATTGTGGAATTTATTGACAGGTCCATATTTTATGTAATGCCAAATGTAGCTTATACCAGTTACATTGTGGATTTTGTTAAGAGGTCTGTATTTTATGTAATGCCAAATGTAGTTTATACCAATTACATTGTGGAATTTGTTGACAGGTTTGTATTTTATGTAATGCCAAATGTAGTTTATACCAGTTACATTGTGGAATTTGTTGACAGGTCTGTATTTTATGTAATGCCAAATGTAGCTTATACCAGTTACATTGTGGAATTTGTTGACAGGTTTGTATTTTATGTAATGCCAAATGTAGTTTATACCAGTTACATTGTGGAATTTGTTGACAGGTTCGTATTTTATGTAATGCCAAATGTAGCTTATACCAGTTACATTGTGGATTTTGTCATTGAACTACATAAGTCATTGATATGGATTAAAGATTGTTCTTCTTTGGAATCTGTTGTAATAGTGCTATATGATATATATGATATATAGGCACGAGGTTAGTTTTAATATATTGAGTTATGTCCCTTACTGATACATTTATGTTAATTAGATAACCATGCTTTTAGTTAGTCGGCCATGTTGTAACCAGGCCAGACATTTGTAACGACTGTCTATACAAGTTCTACAAGTTGAGCTGTCGTCGAGTCGTCATTTAACATTACAGAATCTAACCTGCTAGTTTGGCAGAGTATAATCACAGGTTAACATTTTGCAACTTAAAGTATTTAAGTATGGGACTGAAATTACCCCTTCAGAAAGCTACTGACAAACTTTCCAGATATGATAGTAACCAACTGAAAACAGTAGGTGTTTGTAAAATTCAATGTTGCCTTGGCAACAAGTCAAGTATACTTGATTTCTCTATCTGTTTATCATTGACACAGAATCGCCACCGATTCTAGGTTTGAAAGCATGTTTAGATTTTTCAGTAATTAGGTTTGTTGATGCTTTACAAGCAGGAAATGTCACAGAACAATACTTAGATAAACAGGTCATATAAGAAAACTATGCTGATGTATTTAATGGTATTGGGTTGTTCCAAGGTGAATGTTACATTGTACTTGACCCTTCCATACCCCCTGTTGTAAACCCTCTGCGTCGTATTCCAGTGTCGCTAAAAGACAAACTTAAAGATGAGCTATTGCGTATGGAATCCTTAGGCGTAATCACAAAAGTTACCGAACCGACCCCGTGGGTAAGTTCATTTGTAGCTGTGGAAAAACCGCAATCCAGTAAAATCTGAGTATGTTTAGCTCAATCCAGCTATACAACGTCCGCATTACCCAACATGTAACTTTGAGGATATTTTACCTAAGCTAGCTACCGCTAAATATTTCACAAAATTGGATGCCCGTTCGGGTTATTGGCCTATAAAACTTTCAGAGGAATCGTCATTCCTCACAACATTCAACACACCACTAGGTCGTTATCAATATTTAAGACTACCCTTTGGTCTCAAATTGTCACAGGATGAATTCCAACGCTGTATTGATGAAAGTTTCGAAGGATTAGATGGAGTTGAAGCCATATTTGATGATGTTCTTGTTTATGGCAGGACACGTCAAGAGCATGACACTTATCTTCGCAGAGTTCTTGACTGTGTGTGTCAGAAAGGCGTTAAACTTAATCAGGACAAACTAGATGTAGGTGTAACAGAAGTACGTTACTTCGGACATATACTTAGTGCAGATGGTCTTAAACCAGATCCATCAAAAATTGCTGCAATACGCGATATGGAACTTCCAGTAAATTGAGCAGAGTTGCAAACTGTTCTAGGAATGATTACATACCTCTTAAAGTTCGCTCCTAACTTAGCCGACCTCACAAGTCCACTAAGGGCACTCCCTGCCAAAAACGTTGAATTTTCATGGGATGTGCTGCAAGAAAATGCTTTGAATGCGATTAAGGACATACTCACCAAATGTCCAGGACCGATTTTATCTTATTATAATCCGGATTTAGAAGTTGCATTGCAAGTTGATGCATCAAAATATGGCATTGGTGCGACTTTAATACAAAATGGCAAACCTATTGCATACGTGTCAAAATCGCTAACCGCTTCAGAGGTGCAATATGCAAAAAGTGAGAAAGAAATGCTAGCTATACTTTTTGGTTGCAAATGTTATCACCACTACTTGTATGGTAAAAAAGTTAATGTGCAAACTGACCACAAGCCATTAGAAGTAATAATTAGAAAACCGCTAAGTGCAGCACCGCCCTGCTTGCAATGCATGTTATTACAATTGCAGGGATATGACCTTAATGTTTATCATGTATCCGGTAAAAACATTCCGCTTGCCGATATATTGTCTCGTAAGTTTATTACTGACTCCGATGATCAGCTCTCCTAGGGAATGGATGTTTACGTTCATACGGTAATGAAAAACATACCATTCAGCAATGAAAGGTTCGCAGAAATAGCAGAGGAGACACGTCAACATCTGCAATTGTCTGCTCTAGTTTAGCCAATTGTTGGCCAGATTACTATAAGGATTGTCCAGCAACATTAAAGGAATATTTCAATTTTCGTGACGAACTCACTGTTGAGAATGGTGTTATACTAAAAGGATCTCGAATCCTTATACCAAAATCGCTCCGATCAGCAATGGTTGAAAAACTGCACTATGGACACACGGGTGTTGATAAATGCATCAAAAGTGCACATGAAATTATGTTTTGGCCAAATATCGCTACTGATATTACAAATTACATCACTCAATGTAATACTTGCTTGGAAAGGCAAAATAGTAATGCTAAAATGCCTATGATGTCACACGAAGTACCACATTTACCATGGCAAGTAGTAGCGTCAGACCTGTTCACATGGAACAATCGCGAACACATAGTCCTTGTTGACTACTACAGTCGCTTCTTTGAAGTCGAAATGCTTTCGAGCACTACAAGCTCATCGATCATTTACAAGCTAATGTCCATATTTGCACATCATGGTATACCTCAGAAATTTATGCTGGATAATGGCCCGCAATATGTGTCATCCAAATTTGCCAATTTTGCCTACGAATAGAACTTTGAGCATATTACATCAAGTCCACTACATCCCCAATCTAATGGACTCGCAGAACGTACTGTTCAGACAGCAAAACGAATACTAAGTAGGGCACGCTCCGACCGCAGAGATCCTTATATAAGTATACTGGAATACCGTACAACTGTGCTGCAAGTATGTTACTCTCCATTGCAATTATTAATGAATCGGTCATTAAGATCAATATTGCCAGTTACTAACACTGCGTTAAAACCGTTAAATATTGAGCATGAACTCGTGCGTGATCGAATGATCAAAGAGAAACTACTACCAAGAAACTGTACAATAGAGGTTCAAAACCACTCCCTAATGTTCATACAGGCGAAGTTGTTTGTGTTAAGCAAAATGGTTTATGGAACCCTGCTTTTTGTTTGCAGGAACATGACCCCATAGGTCGTTTACTGTTCAGACTGCTGATGGTGGTACATATCACCAGAATCGAAGGCATCTTATTAAAACAAATGAAAAATTTGAGCCAAAAATTTCAGAACTGGACCATTCCCTTTCTATGGCTCAAGAGTCTGTAACGCCTTCAGTACCTGAACAGGTTGATATCAAGCAACCATTGGTTGACAGTCAAGGTATACAATCACAGCAACCTGTTGTCAATTGTCAAGCATCAACAAAATGTGATAAACCCTATGTAACCAAATCAGGCCGTGTTGTTAAACACAAGGTTATTGAATCTATGTAACATATCTGTCAGTTCTCATATTACTTTGTTTAATACACTATTCTGTTTAATTACACAAAATATGTGTAAATAGTTCAGAGTTACAAGTGTTATGTTAGTTATGATTTTGGACATTATGAGTGTAACTTTATGTAAACATGGACATAGTGAATAATTATATTAAGCGCTTCTAAGTTTAGTACTTCATTGCTCAGAGACACTTTGATTTATAGTTACAGAAAGACTTTTTTTCATTCAGTTACAGTGACTATATTTTAACAAGGTAAATTTGTCATTGGCTACATAAGTTATTGATCTGGATTAAAGCTTGTGAGAGATGCACATTTTTTGTTCTTCTTTGGAATCTGTTGTAATATTAGTGCTATATGATATATATGATATTTAGGCACGAGGTTAGTTTTAATACATTGAGTTATGTCCCTTACTGATACATGTGCACTACGTCATTTATGTTAATTAGATAACCATGCTTTTAGTTAGTCGGCCATGTTGTAACCAGGCCACACATTTGTAATGACTCTCAATACAAGTTGTACAAGTTGAGCTGTCTTCGAGTCGTCATTTAACATTACAGAATCTAACCTGCTAGTTTGGCAGAGTATAATCACAGGGCTCTACAATGCCAGTAAAACACTCGCATTTGCGAGTAATAAATTGTAAATGCGAGTGGCTATGTCAAATTCACTCGCCCATAAAGTAGAAAGTCAAATCCGGATTTTTTCCTTTCCATTTTTGACAACAAAATTACTCTCATCAAGCAACATCTTTCAAGCGCTTAAAATCATAAAGCTGCAATTTGTTAATTTGTTAAGCGTTTGTGTGATCATGTTTTCAAGTGTCAATGTTGTAAACAAAATTGGCAAATATATTTATTTTTCAAGCCGCGAGTACAAATAAACAAGAGGCCCATGGGCCTTAACGCTCACCTGAAGGTATGTACATATCGCATGCAAAGTGTTGTTAATGGTCAATTACATTAATTAAAAGAATGTCTAAATGTTTAGCAATAATGGCAAATATGCAAAATTTTTGCAATGTAATTATAACTTGTTCTAAGAATGCTACATCTAAAATATCTAAAGTCTAGCTGCAGTATATAATTAATAAACAGCAAAAATACAAAAAAGTGCAATTGTAAACAAGAGGCCCAAATGGCCTGTAATGCTCAACAGGTAAAATTTGACCTAATTTGCTTAAATTAGGTAAATGAAAAACCCTTTACATTTGTTATATGACTAGGAATTTATAGCTACTTTCTATATTTCAAATTTGAAGTGAATGTACAATGGGCGATTTTAGTGATTTTGCTATTTATAGTAATGGGGCCATCTTAGATTTTTTACAAGGTTGCCTTGTACAAAGTTTTAGCTACTCCGACTAGGGACCTTCCACACCAAATTTGGTTTCAATTGGCCCCATGAGAAGATCAAACTTAAAGCTGAGCTAAAGATTTATAGTTTTCCAGATAATTTACCATTTGGGTATTGTTTTGCATCTTTGACCTTTGAACCAATGATCTTTTTCCACACAACAAAATGGTCATTGGATCAATACCTACAACATTCTGATATATATGCCTAAAACATAGCACTGTCGTGCTGCTGTACAGCCTAGTTGGGAAAATTGTGTTGTGGCAAGACAGAATATAACTGAAAATTCGGGGGGGGGGGGGGGGGGGGGGGGGTCGTTGATCTATGCATATAGTCCGACGGATGGTTTTTTTTTTTTTTTTTGGAAAAAGAAACAAATTTTTATGTACCAAACCATGTATTGCTGAATTAAATGGTAGAAAAAATTAATTTCATAAATATATGAAAAAGACAATCAGTAATTAAAATTTTAAAAAGTTGTACCCGATCGTTTTGTCATTTCGGATAGAGAGAAAGTAGAGTTTTGTAGATCCTACCGTCGCTATGAGGGGGTACATTCTAGCGGTTGTATGCATAACTGGATCATTTAGTTGTTTTACCAGTTCCGAATTTTTACTACCGAATAATCTAAAATTTCAATCCCGTTCAATTAAAGGAATAACTTTCTCAATTTGCTGTTTCTTCAACCGCTTCCTAAATGTACGACAGATTGTTGGTGACCTAGTTTAACGATGTAAACAAATCGTGATCACGAAAATGCTTTTTTCAAGAAAACATACTACCACTTGTTTTTGAGGACAGGTGTCGATATTTTGGAATCAGTAAACATTTGTATTATAACACCACATAAATTTTATTTCCTCTGCTTGTGGATGACGTCTGCAGCAGCGCTTATATGAAACCCTGTTCGGAACTGGTAAAACGACTGTATTTAAAATTTGCATACAACACTGTACGAATTATCTCCCTTTCACGAAAGTAAAATCTAATCGATAAACATTTTAAAATATGACACAATTGCCTCAACATTAAAATACGTTATCATAACCTTCAAAATAAATTTAAATTTCCGTAGATTTCACGAAGAATTAATTAAACAACCTGCCATTGCTGTTCATTTCTTAAAAAGTTATGAATTTACATCGTAGGACGCAAACTTCTCGAACTACTTTTTATTGTAAACATGAGATCAGTTCGCCAAATTGCAGAAATTATTAGATGCATCCCGTCGCAATATTTTACTAGATTCTGAAATGTATTCCAAAAATTTATTCCAAATGTGCATATGTAACCAAATGCATTACCCGTCTCAGAATACATATCTCACGATAAAACAGATATACTTCTTTCACGCTCATTTATCAGGCGCACTATTTCCAGGTGTACTCATAGCTTATAATTTCATAGCAAAGAAGCTCGATATCTTGGAAGAAAGCGATGACAAAGTACAGGTTCACTTTGTTCACGCTGTACAAAAAGTTAATAGTTTTCAAGATAATCAACCATTTCAGCATTCTTTCACATCTGTGACCTTGACCTTTGAACTTATGACCTTTTTCTATTCATCGGAATGATCATTGGATCAATACCTACAACATATGCCTATACAGAATACATCAATATGATAGTTGTATCAATACCTACAACATGGCCATATACATGCCTATACAAAAAGTTAATAGATTTCATGATAATAATCCATTTAAGTATTCATTCGCATGGGCGACCTTGACCTTTAAACCAATGACCTAAATCTTATATCAAAATTATTGTTGCACCAATACCAGCAATATTCTAATATACACGCTAATACAAAATGTTAATAGTTTTTGAGAAAATGAACCATTTTGGTATTGTTTTGCTACCGTGACCTTGGCCTTTGGACCCATGACCTATTTTCATACATCAAAATGATCGTTGTATCAATACCTACAACATTCTAATATACATGCCTATACAAAATGTTAATAGTTTTCGAGATAATGAACCATTTTGGTATTGTTTTGCTACCATGACCTTGACCTTTAGACCATGACCTTTTTTTATACATCAAAATGATCGTTGAATCAATACCTACAACATACTAATACACATGCCTATTTAAAAAGTTACTATTTTTCAAGATAATAAATAAAATCAGAAAGATCAAAATTTAGATCATGACCTTTACAATTGACCTTGACCCCATTTTAAAGGTAATTACAAGATTATGCTTAAACTCAAAATCTCATGTGATTATCTGATGAAATAGTCAAGTTAAAACAATTTGAAGCAATTTTACGATTTTTTAAAGATTAAACGCAAAAACGCGTAACCTATTTTTTGTCCGAATTTCACAAAATGAATAATTTATAGAAATAAGACTTTAGAGAAGCCAAATATCACATCAAATTTTTCCTCCAATCATTGGTTTCAGAGAACAAAATTTTTTAAGATTTTTGTACTCCTAGGTCACCTTGACCTAGTTTTGGTAGCTATGGCAACCCCACAAATCAATCTAAAGTGCACCCGCCCATATATACATCTGACTAAGTTTCATTGAAATCTGTCCAGTAGTTTGAGAGGAGAAGTCAAAATGTAAAAGTTTACGCTGCCTACGATGCAGACACCTACAACGACGACCACCACGACTACAGACACACTTTGATTAGAAAAACTCCACTGAACCTTTGGTTCAGGTGAGCTAAAAACCAGAGCTTCGAGAATTCTAATGTTATCAATGACCATGAAGAAACAACCTCGTCTATGACTCAGTGCCAGTGATGACTCGATGGATAAACAAATGCGTTGACGGAAAGCCAGGTCAGAGTTGGTCTGGAAACATTTTAAACCGGGAAAAATAAGTTTAAAAGATATACTGTGAAATTTACATGTGGCGGTTGTATCTAGCTAGACAGGAGATGCTAATTACTTTTCTGGAGTGACTGGCCTCACACCTCTGATTTGAGTTCATGTGTTTTTAACTTAATTTGCCGGTTTTCAAAGTTTTTGCTTTGCTTTTGGACATGCACTGCAATTTTTGTGTTTGATACCACAATAAAGGTAAATAAAATGGAAAATATTTTAAAAACATTGGACTCATATAGTGAGCCTGCATCAGTTTCAAAATTAAGCAGTATTGAGAAATGTTTTCAGTCTAATTGAATCCCAGTTAAATCAAGTTGTATTTATAAAACAAGTATTGTGGTGAGTAACATTTTTGCTCTGGCTAGTAAACATTTCTGGTTTACTGGCCAGGAGGCTAGTGAAAAAAATTGCAATCGTAGAGCCCTGAATCAACAGTTTTCATTAGAATGTGTTTCTACGTATCACTGCAAACATTTTGTTATAGATGTCAAAGATAAAATATTTACAACAGATATATCATTCTTAAGTTGAACCCTGTTTGAAAAATCTAGTTAAATTTCCAATTACAAATGTAACCAAATTTTGTACATAGAGTAAAATACAATTTTTTGGATTTTCCCTAACTGTTCTATTTTAGCTATCTGCATTAGATTCCATTTTAGTCATACAAAAGCAAGTAGTGACTTTGATAATTGCTAGTTGATGATATATATATGACCTTGAAATCAATTTGTTTTAACTAGAACCGTCTCTTGAGAAATCCAAATACCCCCCACCCCATCCCCAACATCTACAATGGTTTAATGTTTTTCAATGACCTTGACCTTTCCGATATGATCTTGGTACAAGGTCATGACACACCTTGGGACCATTAGGGTTATTCATGTGAAGTTTTATGACAGTTGTCCAAAGCAATTAATGATTAGCGATTCCTGTATACCCCCCACAAACTAGTTAGTGGGGGAGTAAAAATATTGTTTGTTCCTGTTTGTGAGGACCTATTGTGAATTACAGTTGTATAATAACGTAAAACCTCATTAAAAGGTCCAGTAATAACTTTGCCACCAATGTACCACATGTTCATGCATTGGGTACACAATTTAAACTAAATACCTAACAATGAAGATAGTTTCCATGACTCCATAACACCAATACAACATGAGCTCAATTTGTACAGCATCATGTCTGTAAATTATTTTGGACAATAATACTATAATACTTACGATTTCTGACCCCTTGTTGTACACTTTGGATCAAAACAAAAGGCTAGATTTTTAATTTTGTTTTCATCATTTAGATTTTCAGTTTGAAGTTTTGGTTCTCTTGGACTACAAGTTTGTGGAGCATCACTGTAAAACAAGTTTATTTAAAAATTATTCCCTATCTCTTTCATAAAACACAACATAGTCATATCTAGAAAAACATAACTTAATAGTTACAGGCACACAAATATTGTATTCTCCAAAATAATGGATAACTATTTGTTTTCAATAGCTTTCGTAACATTGACATTTTCAATTCAATACCTACTACATATATAGTGAGCTAGACAGGTGAACAATAACCTTCATTGGTAGAATCCTGCTAGCTTTGGGCAGGTTCAAAGTTTGAGTTCCATCTTGTTAATTCTAGTTGTTCCTTCATCATGTCCAAGTTTGGGGTTGTCCAACAAAGAGATGAGGCTGCCCAACAGAATTAATCAAATGTAGAACCTGGTGGTTAAAATACAATGATTTTGTTGGGTCAGCCTCCACAATCAAACAGTGTTAAAAGTTTGATCTGGCTACTACATGTTTTTCATTTCCTGTTGCACCTCAACAATCCAGAAAAACTGAAGATTAAATCCCATACATAGAGTTTCTTTCCAAAGTTTCACTTAGTATCAGGCCCAGGTTTCACAATCATTCCTTAGCTAAGATTTCCCTTAGCTTAATTTTGGCAAATTTGAAATCTCAATAAACTTGTTATTTCTTAAGTTATCCATAAATTTAAGGTATCATTTTAAAGATCACTTCAAACTCATAACATTTGTATTTAGTTTTGAAAAAAGGTTGATTTGTAGTTACATAAAAGGTTGCCAAAATTTAGTATAAAGTTAAGGAAAATCTTAGTTGAAGAGATTGTGAAACTGGGGTCAGTTCTATAAAAACTACTGCATACACAAATTATCTAGGCTCTTTGTAAAATGTATTTAAGAGTTGACTTCAGTAATGGTTTACCATCCCAGTCAAGAATATTTCACCTATATCGAGATGTCACCAACTATAGGGAAAGGTGTAAAATTTTTGCCTCTGTGTTGCACTAATGGCATTATACAGCATGGTACTTTATTGTGCCATGCCTACCTGTACTGTAAAATGAGGTCTCAATTATTTTAAGTTCACATCTGAAAGAACCACCGTGACTCTTTTGTAATATCCAAGACCTTCGAGATCTGCACAACTGTTAATTAAGTAGTATGTGATAAACTGGGTGGTGGAAAACTGGACATTGGTATAGTCAAAGGTAACAAAAAAACACATGCAGTAAAAAATGTGTGAAACTGTGATGATTTTAAAGTCTCAACATGCTAGAACATGTAGAAGTCATTTGGAAGTCAGTTACACATTAAAAAAAAGTGTGAAACTAATAATTTATTAAGTCATTTGGAAGAGTTAGAAGAGCAGAACAAGAGAATAAGACGTAACCTATGGCAACATTTGTTAAATTATGTAGAACAATTTATACACATATACAAAATCATCAATTATAACTTTCAACTTTAGATTGAAGGTGTTACCTGAGTTTTATTCTCACCTGAGTAAATTGTACGTATTACTACAATAGTCATTCTCACCTGAGTAAATTGTAGGTATTACTACAATAATTATTCTCACCTGAGTAAATTGTAGGTATTACTACAATAATTATTCTCACCTGAGTAAATTGTAGGTATTACTACAATAATTATTCTCACCTTAATTACTTCAATAGTCATTCTTAACTGAGTAAATTGTAAGATTGCTACAATAATTATTCTCACCTGAGTAAATTGTATGTATTACTACAATAGTTGAAGTCAGCATTTTTATAACACAAACAGTCACATAATGATGAACCACATGTTAAACTGTCAGGTGATGTACCATAGGTCTAAAAAGAAACAAAGTAAGAATTATAGAACCAGACAATCACTACAGTGGATGATGACGATATTCTACTGCTGCTGATGTTGCTACTGATGATGATGATGATGATGATGATAAAAAAACAAGACAAGAAAATACATATTGAAACAAGCAAATTCAGTAAATTAGGATCTCAAGCCAGCAAGTTATTTTGTGATTTGCACATTTTAAAGGGCTGTAACTCCAAGGACAATGAGCAAACTAACTCGGCTTAACTACATGTGCATATCCTACTTATATTGATACTTTGCACCAAGTTTCATGGAAATGTTTTGGAGAATTAGTGCAGACAAAAATTTCTGACAGACAAAAGGAAGGACTGATGGAAAATTTAATTTAATATCCCCCTCTCTCTTCGAAAGGTGAGAGATAACTACAGATTTTAAAATCCCTGACTTATTAAGAGGACCCTCTTAAAATCCCACTTAATTTACGATCAGTGTTCCATAAATAACCTACTCATTCATAATAAATATTTAAATTAAAGGTCAAGCACACAGGTCATTTTTTTTTACTATACATGACATATATAAAAAATTAAATGTAATTTATAGTTGTTACCTACAGTCAAACCTGCTTTAAAGGCCACCTTCATATAAGTGCCACTTGCTTTTAAAGGCCAGTAAAATTGTATCCAAAATGCTCTTTATTCATGTTTTTGAACCTGTATAAAAGGGCCACCTGTCTATAAAGGCCACTTTTACTGGCTCCATTTGGTGGAGAGAGGTTCAACTGTATACTGTAAAGTGGGAAATATTGTTTGGGTAAAATTTTGGCTGATTTCGCGCGGAGCATACTATTGCGAAAATTTTACCCTATTGTGACATTGAATTTTCATTAAATTTACACTTTTGAGAAAAAATATTATTCAAGTGAGCAGGAGTATTCAAGCTATCAAAGTTTGAGCCATCGAGGTAAATTTATAAAGGATATGACATAAATTTGGTGGGGACCAGCAGATGACTTTGAGTTATCCAGGGTATTCAAATGAAGGGATAATTTTCTTCCAAGTACCCTGAATTTTCCCTCACTACAAATTTCTATGCTCTATAACCTTTATGAATATTTGTTTTACCTAGTGCCCTATTTTTCATCCAACAGGACCTATAGATATGCTTTTGTAAAGAGTTATTTTAAACAAAGTTGATGACTATTTGACCAAACTGCTACCATATTAGATTATCAGGTTTTCCGATTAGTAACATACTGACCGACAACTCAAAATGAACCATATATGAACTTAATATACCTGTAATCATTATTTATCAGTTTTTATTTTAATTTATAGTAATGATGGCTATCTTGGATTTCAGACAGCTATGCTGGTTGCAATTACCAAGGATCTCCCTTACCAAATGCAATGAAATATGGAACCTTGATATTTTTCATTAAGACATATGACCTTCACTTTTGTGCTGGGACACAAAACCATCATATTTTAAATGAAAAAGGGTACTTTGGTTTCTTAAATGAAACATCGATTTTAGCATTGAGACAAAGTATTTTGATTGTGTTTTGATTTTTACAAAGATATACAAGACCTTGATTGTTGCAATGTGCAGCAAAAACAATAAAATTAAAAACAAATCCAGGTACCGGTAAGATAATCTATATACAAGACTTACCCTACAACAGGAGGCTGAGGTGAACACTTTCTGCTTTATTATAATATTATAAATATATTACTGTCTGATCTATATACAAGACTTACCCTACAACAGGAGGCTGACGTGAACACTTTCTGCTTTATTATAATAAAAATATTACTGTCCGGGACTTTCTGGATCTGATATTTTGCACTTGAACTAGTTCTGTCTAATCCATTTGTTGTCATAGAAACCTAAAATGTACAAAAGTAACAAATCAAAACCAAAAATACCCATCCATGTCCAAAACACAATCCAAAAGCAATGTAAAATCTTTGGAACTGGAAAATTAAGTTAAACACATGACCTTCCACTATAGAAGTGAGGCCAGGTGCTCTGGAAGGGCTGTGATGGCTAATGATGGTAAAGCAATGTTGTGATGGGACTGTAGATGTATGTCAAGTGTGGAATCTATTATATTGTCACCGTTAAGTAAAGATGTCCCAACCCTCTTGTCATTTGTATAATGTGAACAGACATCCAATAGTATCACCTGGCATGACTTCTAACCATCTCTACTCCTCCTGTTTCTAGGAAATTGAACAATTCAGGCTGGTAACATGACAGGAGTGAAGGACTAGAGTAACCTAGTTTTATGTCTCAGGATTGTTTCACTTATACTGAGGCAATAAGTTCAGTGGTGAAAACAACTAATGGGCTCTATGGCAACTGATGCAATTTGATTTTATGTCATGGTTTACATACTTTTCAGTTAAAATCATTAAATAAAAAAGACATTTAACAGTATGAATATGTAATTCATTTTAACTGTAAAGTGAAGTGAGAATCAAAATATATAATTTCCTACTTCACAAGACAAAACAAATTCCATCAGGTGCAATAAGTTTCCGTTCCACACCTCAGCTCAAACCTAAGTCACAGCTGGGTTTAAACCCATAGCCCTAAACTGGTATACCACTAATAAGCTAATTCTGCCAAAATCAATGATCAGTATGGGGGGTTACATTTTTATTTCTGACATCAAAATTTATCTGTTATCTTTGAGCATTGTATAATATACTGTTGAAAGCTAAATAACTAGACTCATGGACAGATAGACAGACAGACAAAACAAAATTCTCCTTGGCCTAATGGACAGACAGACAAATGGACGGCTTGTAAAATTTAATTCTCCTTTAGCTTTGCTGGTATGTGATAATAATTCTGACTTACTTTATACATGTGTTGTATTTTAATGTTCTCAAAATCAATACATCCAGTTTTGACCATAATGTTCATAGTCAGTAGATCTGCTGCTATTGCTTTCTCCTGAAATTATACGGAATTAGATAACAAAATTTAATCTAAACAAAAATAGTAGAGCAGTGTAGCTCACCTGTATATCTAGTCCATCAAAGAACATTACTGCAAGAGTAGCTCACTATCTATCCTAAGTATGATACCTGACCAAATATTTATATTATTTTCCACACCTGTGACATGGAAATCCCATGTTTTTATACATGTGGGATTTCATTGTCTCACCCTAGGGAAGACCCTAGGGTTGAGACAGGCTACATGCTATGCCTGAATAAACAGTTGTTTTCTGTGACCCTAGAAGCTTTTATTGTAATTTTAAATTAATAAGGTGTGAGAAAAAGAATCAATCGCTACTGGTTATATGAGATGGGGAAATCTCAACCCCCCAGTCTTATATATTTGGTCCAGAATGAGGCTTGTCGACCTTGGATTGAGATTTCCCTATCACATATGACCAGTAGTGATAGATTCTATCTGAAAAACTACAATCCAAACTTTTGCCCAAGCATTTCTTAAAACTTTTAGTGTAGGCAAGCTATTAGGCTTAGATGGGTTTTTGATTGGTTACTTGCAGGTGATTGTATGTGATATGGATAATTTTTAAGATAATAAAAGAAAACAAAACTGATATATATTTGTAGCAGGCTGGGTAGTTCAGTTAGTAAAGCACTTGCAAATAGTACAGAAGGTCCCAGAATTGATCCCCTATCAGCATTTTTTCACTTCCTGTTACAATTTGGTGGCCATTGTGATCCACAGAAGTTGTACATTGGCAATTGCAGGCCATATAGGTCCTTCCGAGACAATGTGTGTAAGAATTCCCATTGTACCTTGGATAACTCAAGAAAAACAAGGGAAGAATGTGGCCAGTCTAAACACTCACCAATAGTAAGAAAGGTTTTGACTTTGATTCCAGGCCAGACCCTGCATTTTTTCTCTTTTCTGTTACATATTTATCCGAGAGCTTTAATCTAACAAACACTTTGCATTAATTTTTTTATTTTGTTCATTTCTAAATACTGTAAACATTTATTTTCGCGGTGTATTAATTTTCGGTTATACCCAGTCATTTGTTTTATACAAAAATTAATACCAAGGGAAACTTATATTATGCTTATTGTGTTATAGTGAATATTTCAAAATGCGAAAATTTATGTCTAAATTTCTTATACCACAAAAATAAATACAAGTGAAATTAAATACATTTACAGTAGTTTAAGCTTCATGAAACATTCAGACCTCAACCATTGCAACCTATGTACTGTACATGTTAATTCACATTGTATATTACACATTTATTCAGTTTGTAGGTTATACAAACATCCACCCACCTTGTAGGTAATATGGACATTTTCTACATCTGGTTTATAGGATTTAGCTTTTACAAAGTCTTCATGCATTACTATAAGTCCACTACTGTCAATAATAAAACAGCTGAAAATATAAATATTATATAATTATTCATTTAATTATCAGGTGAATCCTGGTGACTGCTGGTCTTTCCGACAGAAACAAGTGAAAACAAATTACAAATACCAGTTAAGTTGGAGTTGTATTGTTTTTTATATGTACAAATTATTAATTTGCTACATATATACATAAACATGTTAACCTGTTTAAATTATAACTTCTGTGTAATGCTCACATTTTGAATGGAACATTTTTTTCATGAATTTTTGTAAAATTATACATGTATTGAAAAATAAAAATAATTTTTAAATATCAAATTTATAAAGATATTTATTCTATAATGCCAATTTTTGTGGCTATATTTATTAACCGATTCATGGGCATGACTGGAAATTATAACAAAAATAACTTAGTGGCAAGTCAAGCAGAGTAATTGCATGTAAACCCAGTCAAGAATCTTTCTTTCATTTATATCAATGCAGTCAGTTCTGGGATGGCAGAGGAAACTGAAGTTCCTGGAGAGAGCCAATTAACAACCTTTGAGATATGATCCCAGAGTTGACTGATAACCTGTCTTTAGACTAAACCAAAAATCATTCTAAATTGAAAACCTGTCTAAATTGATCACACAATTAAATGAAAACCTTTCTGAAACTGAAACCAGTTTCAGTAAACTGAAAACCTGTCTAAATTAAACACAAAATTAACAGAAATACTACTGTTTCTATATTATTATTATTATTATTTACTATTGAAATTTTACATGTTTAAGACAAATTTACCTGTTTAAATGAACTATCTGTCTGATTTAAACAAACTGTAACAAAATCTACAGGTCTGAGTTTAAAGCTTTAATGTTTTACCTGTAATTAGTAATCTTACCTGTATTCTGAACTCTTACACTCTGTATACGTATCATGTAGCATCTGATAGAAATAATTAATGGTAAAATCTGTACCTATAACTGCCACTGTCTGTCCATCCGGAGTCATCTGTCCTCTTATACTAAAATAAATATATTTACAATCATAAAACCATTGATAGCATGTCAGAAATGTAAAACACCACTAAAATAAAACCATTGATAGCATGTCAGAAATGTAAAACACCACTAAAATAATTTATTTTATTCAAGATTCCAACAAACACACAGGGTTGATGGAATAGCCTTTTTCCAAATCAGAATATAAACTTTGGTACTAGGCTTGAATGCATGACATTACCTTTGCATTGCACTCAGGGCAATGTGCAGAGAGGGTTCTTTCATTTGTAAAGATGCTGAATGCTTGGAGAAAGAACAGTCACTACCTATTTACAACTTTAGGTCAGACTCATACTGGGTTTTGAACCTTCGACCTCTCACATATGGAGAAAACACTCTACCAATTGAAATACCAGTGGTAGAGTTATGAAAACCTGGCAGTTAAAGTAGTCACTGTTTTGATATTTGTGTATAACACGTATAAATGTTGTAAAGCCACTTACTTTCTAGCCGTTATAGTTTTACTTAAAGTGATAAGATAACCAGATCCCCACAAATCTAAATATGGTGCTGAAATAACATTTATTCCTTTCAATGCTAGGGTTCTCCTATACCTGAAAAATAAGAAATACTCATCACAACACTAAGTAGTAAGACATACTCATCACAACACACTAAGTCAGAAATACTCATCACAACACACTAAGTCAGAAGTACTCATCACAACACTAAGTAGTAAGACATACTCATCACAACACACTAAGTCAGAAATACTCATCACAACACACTAAGTCAGAAGTACTCATCACAACACTAAGTAGTAAGACATACTCATCACAACACACTAAGTCAGAAATACTCATCACAACACACTAAGTCAGAAGTACTCATCACAACACTAAGTAGTAAGACATACTCATCACAACACACTAAGTCAGAAATACTCATCACAACACACTAAGTCAGAAGTACTCATCACAACACACTAAGTCAGAAATACTCATCACAACACACTAAGTCAGAAATACTCATCACAACACACTAAGTCAGAAATACTCATCACAACACACTAAGTTAGAAATACTCATCACAACACACTAAGTCATAAATACTCATCACAACACACTAAGTTAGAAATACTCATCACAACACACTAAGTCAGAAATACTCATCACAACACACTAAGTCAGAAATACTCATCACAACACACTAAGTCAGACAAAACCCATCACAACACACTAAGTCAGAAATACTCATCACAACACACTAAGTCAGAAATACTCATCACAACACTAAGTAGTAAGACATACTCATCACAACACACTAAGTCAGAAATACTCATCACAACACACTAAGTCAGAAGTACTCATCACAACACTAAGTAGTTAGACATACTCATCACAACACACTAAGTCAGAAATACTCATCACAACACACTAAGTCAGAAGTACTCATCACAACACTAAGTAGTAAGACATACTCATCACAAACACTAAGTCAGAAATACTCATCACAACACACTAAGTCAGAAGTACTCATCACAACACACTAAGTCAGAAATACTCATCACAACACACTAAGTCAGAAATACTCATCACAACACACTAAGTCAGAAATACTCATCACAACACACTAAGTTAGAAATACTCATCACAACACACTAAGTCATAAATACTCATCACAACACACTAAGTTAGAAATACTCATCACAACACACTAAGTCAGAAATACTCATCACAACACACTAAGTCAGAAATACTCATCACAACACACTAAGTCAGACAAAACCCATCACAACACACTAAGCCAGAAATACTCATCACAACACACTAAGTCAGAAATACTCATCACAACACACTAAGTCAGAAATACTCATCACAACACACTAAGTCAGAAATACTCATCACAACACACTAAGTCAGAAATACTCATCACAACACACTAAGTCAGACAAAACCCATCACAACACACTAAGTCAGAAATACTCATCACAACACACTAAGTCAGAAATACTCATCACAACACACTAAGTCAGAAATACTCATCACAACACACTAAGTCAGAAATACTCATCACAACACACTAAGTCAGAAATACTCATCACAACGCAGTGCTTCAGATTGTTTTTACAGATAGTGGGCCACAAGGGCCCACCAGGTCCAATAACAAGGGGTCATTTCTTGTTATAGTGGGTCATGTTTTGCCACATAATTAAATGTTATGCCACGACCACGTGACTGAAAGTGAAAGTCGGCACTTGACATCTTCATATAATGCACCAAAAGCGATCTTGTCATCTGCTAATTTATACTTTGTTAACCTTTACGATATATTTTAAACTCTTTCAACTCCATGATTCATTTTATGTGTATGTACTTCTCTGCGCTTTGTGTTGTTTTAAAAAATGTGAATAGAGTCGTCTGCATCTCATAGCCATGGTTGCCGCTAGCATATTAAATGAACGACAACGTCCGAGGTCATAAAAAAGTTTTATTACGAGTTCTCCCCCTTTGAATATTAATGTTAATAACCGACGCATAGAGCGAAGAGAAGGGGCTTGTCGGGAGTCCTGTCTACATGCTGATTATGAGATAAACAAAGATGCTAGAGATTTTCCGATAGAAAACGAAAACAGAAAGTCAAATCGGAAAACCGCATGGAATCTAATATGTAGTTTTGGGAAGAAATTATTAACGATCAATTTGGCTAAGAAAAACCATGCGCCACGTGGACCCATTAGAAGAAAATGTTATGCGCCATTTTTTAAAATAATGCGGGATTGCCGCGGGCGCACCGACAATCTGAAGCACTGCAACGCACTAAGTCAGAAATACTCATCACAAAACACTAAGTCAGAAATACTCATCACAACACACTAAGTCAGAAATACTCATCACAACACACTAAGTCAGAAATACTCATCACAACACACTAAGTCAGAAATACTCATCACAACACACTAAGTCAGAAATACTCATCACAACACACTAAGTCAGACAAAACCCATCACAACACACTAAGTCAGAAATACTCATCACAACACACTAAGTCAGAAATACTCATCACAAAACACTAAGTCAGAAATACTCATCACAACACACTAAGTCAGAAATACTCATCACAAAACACTAAGTCAGAAATACTCATCACAACACACTAAGTCAGAAATACTCATCACAACACACTAAGTCAGACAAAACCCATCACAACACACTAAGTCAGAAATACTCATCACAACACACTAAGTCAGAAATACTCATCACAACACACTAAGTCAGAAATACTCATCACAACACACTAAGTCAGAAATACTCATCACAACACACTAAGTCAGAAATACTCATCACAACACACTAAGTCAGACAAAACCCATCACAACACACTAAGTCAGAAATACTCATCACAACACACTAAGTCAGAAATACTCATCACAACACACTAAGTCAGAAATACTCATCACAACACACTAAGTCAGAAATACTCATCACAACGCACCAAGTCAGAAATACTCATCACAAAACACTAAGTCAGAAATACTCATCACAACACACTAAGTCAGAAATACTCATCACAACACACTAAGTCAGAAATACTCATCACAACACACTAAGTCAGAAATACTCATCACAACACACTAAGTCAGAAATACTCATCACAACACACTAAGTCAGAAATACTCATCACAAAACACTAAGTCAGAAATACTCATCACAACACTAAGTAGTAAGACATACTCATCACAACACACTAAGTCAGAAATACTCATCACAACACACTAAGTCAGAAGTACTCATCACAACACTAAGTAGTAAGACATACTCATCACAACACACTAAGTCAGAAATACTCATCACAACACACTAAGTCAGAAATACTCATCACAACACACTAAGTCAGAAATACTCATCACAACACACTAAGTCAGAAATACTCATCACAACACACTAAGTCAGACAAAACCCATCACAACACACTAAGTCAGAAATACTCATCACAACACACTAAGTCAGAAATACTCATCACAACACACTAAGTCAGAAATACTCATCACAACACACTAAGTCAGAAATACTCATCACAACGCACCAAGTCAGAAATACTCATCACAAAACACTAAGTCAGAAATACTCATCACAACACACTAAGTCAGAAATACTCATCACAACACACTAAGTCAGAAATACTCATCACAACACACTAAGTCAGAAATACTCATCACAACACACTAAGTCAGAAATACTCATCACAACACACTAAGTCAGAAATACTCATCACAAAACACTAAGTCAGAAATACTCATCACAACACTAAGTAGTAAGACATACTCATCACAACACACTAAGTCAGAAATACTCATCACAACACACTAAGTCAGAAGTACTCATCACAACACTAAGTAGTAAGACATACTCATCACAACACACTAAGTCAGAAATACTCATCACAACACACTAAGTCAGAAGTACTCATCACAACACACTAAGTCAGAAATACTCATCACAACACACTAAGTCAGAAATACTCATCACAACACACTAAGTCAGAAATACTCATCACAACACACTATAATTAGAAATACTCATCACAACACACTAAGTCATAAATACTCATCACAACACACTAAGTTAGAAATACTCATCACAACACACTAAGTCAGAAATACTCATCACAACACACTAAGTCAGAAATACTCATCACAACACACTAAGTCAGACAAAACCCATCACAACACACTAAGTCAGAAATACTCATCACAACACACTAAGTCAGAAATACTCATCACAACACTAAGTAGTAAGACATACTCATCACAACACACTAAGTCAGAAATACTCATCACAACACACTAAGTCAGAAGTACTCATCACAACACTAAGTAGTAAGACATACTCATCACAACACACTAAGTCAGAAATACTCATCACAACACACTAAGTCAGAAGTACTCATCACAACACTAAGTAGTAAGACATACTCATCACAACACACTAAGTCAGAAATACTCATCACAACACACTAAGTCAGAAGTACTCATCACAACACACTAAGTCAGAAATACTCATCACAACACACTAAGTCAGAAATACTCATCACAACACACTAAGTCAGAAATACTCATCACAACACACTAAGTTAGAAATACTCATCACAACACACTAAGTCATAAATACTCATCACAACACACTAAGTTAGAAATACTCATCACAACACACTAAGTCAGAAATACTCATCACATCATCACAACACACTAAGTCAGAAATACTCATCACAACACACTAAGTCAGACAAAACCCATCACAACACACTAAGTCAGAAATACTCATCACAACACACTAAGTCAGAAATACTCATCACAACACACTAAGTCAGAAATACTCATCACAACACTAAGTCAGAAATACTCATCACAACACACTAAGTCAGAAATACTCATCACAACACACTAAGTCAGACAAAACCCATCACAACACACTAAGTCAGAAATACTCATCACAACACACTAAGTCAGAAATACTCATCACAACACACTAAGTCAGAAATACTCATCACAACACACTAAGTCAGAAATACTCATCACAACACACTAAGTCAGAAATACTCATCACAACGCAGTGCTTCAGATTGTTTTTACAGATAGTGGGCCACAAGGGCCCACCAGGTCCAATAACAAGGGTCATTTCTTGTTATAGTGGGTCATGTTTTGCCACATAATTAAATGTTATGCCACGACCACGTGACTGAAAGTGAAAGTCGGCACTTGACATCTTCATATAATGCACCAAAAGCGATCTTGTCATCTGCTAATTTATACTTTGTTAACCTTTACGATATATTTTAAACTCTTTCAACTCCATGATTCATTTTATGTGTATATACTTCTCTGCGCTTTGTGTTGTTTTAAAAAATGTGAATAGAGTCGTCTGCATCTCATAGCCATGGTTGCCGCTAGCATATTAAATGAACGACAACGTCCGAGGTCATAAAAAAGTTTTATTACGAGTTCTCCCCCTTTGAATATTAATGTTAATAACCGACGCATAGAGCGAAGAGAAGGGGCTTGTCGGGAGTCCTGTCTACATGCTGATTATGAGATAAACAAAGATGCTAGAGATTTTCCGATAGAAAACGAAAACAGAAAGTCAAATCGGAAAACCGCATGGAATCTAATATGTAGTTTTGGGAAGAAATTATTAACGATCAATTTGGCTAAGAAAAACCATGCGCCACGTGGACCCATTAGAAGAAAATGTTATGCGCCATTTTTAAAATAATGCGGGATTGCCGCGGGCGCACACCGACAATCTGAAGCACTGCAACGCACTAAGTCAGAAATACTCATCACAAAACACTAAGTCAGAAATACTCATCACAACACACTAAGTCAGAAATACTCATCACAACACACTAAGTCAGAAATACTCATCACAACACACTAAGTCAGAAATACTCATCACAACACACTAAGTCAGAAATACTCATCACAACACACTAAGTCAGACAAAACCCATCACAACACACTAAGTCAGAAATACTCATCACAACACACTAAGTCAGAAATACTCATCACAAAACACTAAGTCAGAAATACTCATCACAACACACTAAGTCAGAAATACTCATCACAAAACACTAAGTCAGAAATACTCATCACAACACACTAAGTCAGAAATACTCATCACAACACACTAAGTCAGACAAAACCCATCACAACACACTAAGTCAGAAATACTCATCACAACACACTAAGTCAGAAATACTCATCACAACACACTAAGTCAGAAATACTCATCACAACACACTAAGTCAGAAATACTCATCACAACACACTAAGTCAGACAAAACCCATCACAACACACTAAGTCAGAAATACTCATCACAACACACTAAGTCAGAAATACTCATCACAACACACTAAGTCAGAAATACTCATCACAACACACTAAGTCAGAAATACTCATCACAACACACTAAGTCAGAAATACCATCACAACACACTAAGTCAGAAATACTCATCACAAAACACTAAGTCAGAAATACTCATCACAACACTAAGTAGTAAGACATACTCATCACAACACACTAAGTCAGAAATACCTCACAACACACTAAGTCAGAAGTACTCTCACAACACTAAGTAGTAAGACATACTCATCACAACACACTAAGTCAGAAATACTCATCACAACACACTAAGTCAGAAGTACTCATCACAACACACTAAGTCAGAAATACTCATCACAACACACTAAGTCAGAAATACTCATCACAACACACTAAGTCAGAAATACTCATCACAAACACACTAAGTTAGAAATACTCATCACAACACACTAAGTCATAAATACTCATCACAACACACTAAGTTAGAAATACTCATCACAACACACTAAGTCAGAAATACTCATCACAACACACTAAGTCAGAAATACTCATCACAACACACTAAGTCAGACAAAACCCATCACAACACACTAAGTCAGAAATACTCATCACAACACACTAAGTCAGAAATACTCATCACAACACTAAGTAGTAAGACATACTCATCACAACACACTAAGTCAGAAATACTCATCACAACACACTAAGTCAGAAGTACTCATCACAACACTAAGTAGTAAGACATACTCATCACAACACACTAAGTCAGAAATACTCATCACAACACACTAAGTCAGAAGTACTCATCACAACACTAAGTAGTAAGACATACTCATCACAACACACTAAGTCAGAAATACTCATCACAACACACTAAGTCAGAAGTACTCATCACAACACACTAAGTCAGAAATACTCATCACAACACACTAAGTCAGAAATACTCATCAAACACACTAAGTCAGAAATACTCATCACAACACACTAAGTTAGAAATACTCATCACAACACACTAAGTCATAAATACTCATCACAACACACTAAGTTAGAAATACTCATCACAACACACTAAGTCAGAAATACTCATCACAACACACTAAGTCAGAAATACTCATCACAACACACTAAGTCAGACAAAACCCATCACAACACACTAAGTCAGAAATACTCATCACAACACACTAAGTCAGAAATACTCATCACAACACACTAAGTCAGAAATACTCATCACAACACACTAAGTCAGAAATACTCATCACAACACACTAAGTCAGAAATACTCATCACAACACACTAAGTCAGACAAAACCCATCACAACACACTAAGTCAGAAATACTCATCACAACACACTAAGTCAGAAATACTCATCACAACACACTAAGTCAGAAATACTCATCACAACACACTAAGTCAGAAATACTCATCACAACACACTAAGTCAGAAATACTCATCACAACGCAGTGCTTCAGATTGTTTTTACAGATAGTGGGCCACAAGGGCCCACCAGGTCCAATAACAAGGGGTCATTTCTTGTTATAGTGGGTCATGTTTTGCCACATAATTAAATGTTATGCCACGACCACGTGACTGAAAGTGAAAGTCGGCACTTGACATCTTCATATAATGCACCAAAAGCGATCTGTCATCTGCTAATTTATACTTTGTTAACCTTTACGATATATTTTAAACTCTTTCAACTCCATGATTCATTTTATGTGTATATACTTCTCTGCGCTTTGTGTTGTTTTAAAAAAATGTGAATAGAGTCGTCTGCATCTCATAGCCATGGTTGCCGCTAGCATATTAAATGAACGACAACGTCCGAGGTCATAAAAAAGTTTATTACGAGTTCTCCCCCTTTGAATATTAATGTTAATAACCGACGCATAGAGCGAAGAGAAGGGGCTTGTCGGGAGTCCTGTCTACATGCTGATTATGAGATAAACAAAGATGCTAGAGATTTTCCGATAGAAAACGAAAACAGAAAGTCAAATCGGAAAACCGCATGGAATCTAATATGTAGTTTTGGGAAGAATTATTAACGATCAATTTGGCTAAGAAAAAACCATGCGCCACGTGGACCCATTAGAAGAAAATGTTATGCGCCATTTTTTAAAATAATGCGGGATTGCCGCGGGCGCACCGACAATCTGAAGCACTGCAACGCACTAAGTCAGAAAATATTCATCACAAACACACTAAGTCAGAAATACTCATCACAACACACTAAGTCAGAAATACTCATCACAACACACTAAGTCAGAAATACTCATCACAACACACTAAGTCAGAAAACCCATCACAACACACTAAGTCAGAAATACTCATCACAACACACTAAGTCAGACAAAACCCATCACAACACACTAAGTCAGAAATACTCATCACAACACACTAAGTCAGAAATACTCATCACAAAACACTAAGTCAGAAATACTCATCACAACACACTAAGTCAGAAATACTCATCACAAAACACTAAGTCAGAAATACTCATCACAACACACTAAGTCAGAAATACTCATCACAACACACTAAGTCAGACAAAACCCATCACAACACACTAAGTCAGAAATACTCATCACAACACACTAAGTCAGAAATACTCATCACAACACACTAAGTCAGAAATACTCATCACAACACACTAAGTCAGAAATACTCATCACAACACACTAAGTCAGAAATACTCATCACAACACACTAAGTCAGACAAAACCCATCACAACACACTAAGTCAGAAATACTCATCACAACACACTAAGTCAGAAATACTCATCACAACACACTAAGTCAGAAATACTCATCACAACACACTAAGTCAGAAATACTCATCACAACGCACTAAGTCAGAAATACTCATCACAAAACACTAAGTCAGAAATACTCATCACAAAACACTAAGTCAGAAATACTCATCACAACACACTAAGTCAGAAATACTCATCATAACACACTAAGTCAGAAATACTCATCACAACACACTAAGTCAGAAATACTCATCACAACACACTAAGTCAGAAATACTCATCACAAAACACTAAGTCAGAAATACTCATCACAACACACTAAGTCAGAAATACTCATCACAAAACACTAAGTCAGAAATACTCATCACAACACACTAAGTCAGAAATACTCATCACAACACACTAAGTCAGACAAAACCCATCACAACACACTAAGTCAGAAATACTCATCACAACACACTAAGTCAGAAGTACTCATCACAACACACTAAGTCAGAAATACTCATCACAAAACACTAAGTCAGAAATACTCATCACAACACACTAAGTCAGAAATACTCATCACAACACACTAAGTCAGAAATACTCATCACAACACACTAAGTCAGAAATACTCATCACAAAACACTAAGTCAGAAATACTCATCACAACACACTAAGTCAGAAATACTCATCACAACACACTAAGTCAGAAATACTCATCACAACACACTAAGTCAGAAATACTCATCACAACACACTAAGTCAGAAATACTCATCACAACACACTTAGTCAGACAAAACCCAATTTGTGGCTTAGAATTTTATTTAAAAGTTGACTGTCATTTCTTTCTGATACATAAAGTAAAGAAACAAATTTTAAAACTAGCTGATGATCTGCCAAAATCTGCTTTTCATACTACTAAACTTATGTTTTTGGTCATGTAAATCCATTACTGGTCACAGCCGATCCACCGAACATACAGACTTTCAAATTTTGTACCAATCCAAGAAACAAGAAAAAGTGGGTGATGGAGTTCAATGGTCAACATACTTTACTAAACATTTTTTAAATGGTTTGTAAATAATGAAGAAAATAATTACCATAAAACCCCAATAATACTGATTTTAAGTCAAAAATTAATTTACATTTCGAGATCATATAAAACATTTTCATGTGCCATTTTGTAGTCTGCAACTTAACAAGATGCAGGATTTCTTATTATTCATGCACAAGATGTCATATGTTGAACAGCTACAGTAGTTAATTTATGAACCAATTTTCAAAACAGAGTTTATTGTAGCAATCAGTAAGTATTGTAAATATTTACATATACATATACAATGTATCCTTAATTCGCTACTTTTGTCTTATACAGTTGGTGTTACAATTTAACTACAGTAAATACTTGTTATAGTGCCCTTTAATAAATTTGCCCCATTACCTTAACCAACACAATTTTAAAGTCCTAGACTCCATTTCTTCCATAATTTTCTCTACAATTCACCATGAATTTATCACCAAACCACCTTTTTGCCCGAACAAATGGTGATAAATACAGATTTATTGTAGTTTAGTTGTACCAGTGGATTTTTTTTTATTACAAAAAACCTCCCTTAAATTCTATTAATTTCCAACAAATGTTGGTGATAAATGGAGATTTAACTATAGTTTAGTTGCAACATTGGATTTTTCCCATCATCGAAAATATACATGTACCATTAAATTCCTATAATTTCACTAGTTACATTTATGTTTTCAGAATCTACTAATTGATGATAACTTACCATCCTCGCTTTGTATGATCATAATTCTTTGCTATCTCGACTCCGGGATACAACCTCATAACCCCATCAGTCGTTACCAATATACCGCCCATACCACATATCCAGACAATGACTCGGATTTCTTCCAGATGTCTTCAACCACATAAGTAGAGGCTACAGAACTCAGAACTGAATTCTTCAGGTAGGAAAAAGACAAAAAAAATGTATGAATGTATGACTGAAGCAATTCATCTTAATCAAGTGTAGCCATTCTGATAACAAATTGTGAATCTGAAATGTTTTGTGTAATTTACTCATGACAGGAACAAAGGGAACTCAATGGCTGAGTAGTGTATGACACTGGCTTAAGAAACTAAGCAACTCTGACTACATAAGTTTAAATCCTTTCTTAGTTTGGTAAAGTCTGTCAGTTTGTTTACTTGGTTCATGGTTTTCTTTAGGTACTCAGATGTCCTCTAGATCTACCATCCAAGTATTCCCCCCCCCCCCCCCCCCATTGTGCAATATCTGTTTACATGTATATTGTCAGGGTGACTTTGTTTGTGACTGTGTTTGTGACGGTGTTTGTGACGGTGTTTGTGACGGTGTTTGTGACAGTAAATTATGTGCAAATTTTATGAAAATCCAATAAACTTAATAAAGTTTGGTATTTTTCACTTATTTGGGCCACGTCCTAATCGAAGACCATGTCCATTCATAATTATCAAAATATCTCTAGGCGGAGTAAAACAAAACATTGCTGGTATGGGTATTTTTACATGGTGAATAACCAGACTAATTGTGAATCCTTTTGTATGTGACAAACAGGGTCACTAAGGACATCACTTCAATTGTAAATATCACTGTTTTCAAAATGTACAGTTACCACAGTGGCAATATTTTACTTTCTACAAAAATATTTAATGGTAATCATGGAAATCATGAAAGTGTATAATGATTTCAGTTATGACTAAGCTCAAATAAGAATAAACTATAAACAATTATTAACAGATTATTGGATTTTCTATGTGTCAAGAACATAATGATTCTGAGAGTAGTTTATTCTTACTTTCAATCCAGGGTTGTTGAAGGGATCTTTTCCTGTTAAGAAGTTCTCATACTTGGTTATCTGAGTTACAGTTTCCTCTGTATCTAGATATGTAAATGGCTCTCTAAATGCCCCTGGAGTTAACATCACTACAGATTTTTCTGAAATATTAAATAATCATACTATCAGATATAAAGCATTGTTTTTCCTTTATCACACAGAATATCAATGAGTGATCAAAATGCCTTAAATATATACAGCCAAACCTGTCTATAACGCCCACCCAAGGGAACCAGTAAAAGTGGTCTTTATGGGCAGGTGGTCTTAATATACAGGTTCAAATAATATGAATAACCCCCAATTGAGATACAATTCTACTGGCCTTTACAAGCAGGTGACCCTTATATAGAGGTGGCCTTTAAAGCAGGTTGGACTGTAATACCTAGTGATCCAGCTAAATTTGAATCCTAGATCCTAGTGTGTAAGACATTTTTCAATAAACTTGTCAAAGATTGTTAGTTTTTTTTTCCAGACACTCCCATTTCATCCATCATTTCATAACTGCCTTGAAATAAGTGGAATTTGACTGGGATGTTAAACACCATAACTTCACTCCATCCGTTTCATTATTATACCTAGTAATTCATTCATAGTGGTATGACATGTAAGATGTGATATACCATAATTTTATGAAGTAGATTGATATAATCATGATAATTATATGTCACCCTTCAAAGAAATCTCTCGCATAACGATTGGTTAACTTGCCGGGGTATGTAGAACTATGTTCAGAGATCTGCCTGGGTACGCATGCAAAGTTTAGCAGTAAAAGAGAAATAACTCGTACATTGCGGATGTATAATTACGGTAAACAAACACGGCGATAATGTACGTAAGTCACACAGAGTACAACATCAAAGTTAAACTGACCAAACTCAATATTATTGCTTTGAAGGGTGACAAAAAGGTTATACAGAGTTTTGGGAGGCTACACGGCCCCATGTACCCCGTCAAAGATGAATGTACCCTTCACCTGCGGCTGAAGGTACATAAATTTTTGACGGGGTACATGGGGTCGTGTAACCTGCCAAAACCCTGTATAACTTATATTGTAACCGAGAAATGTGTACATGTACTTGGTACAAGCAAAGTACAGGAAAACAGCTAATGAAATACTGTACTGTGTTAATCATTGCTTATAAGGATTATTTTGTGACAAAAAAATGAAGAGTTAAGAAGGCCTGGGGAATGCAGTTTACTTGTGGGTATTAGCTTCGAATCTTGACAATCTAGCAACAAACAGGATGAATTTTCTATGTACTTTGCAGTTGATATACTGAACATGAGTTAAAATATTGTGTTAAATAAATCTAGGCAGAAAGGAAACACAACTCCATTAAATACTTCAGCAGTTTTACAATTTTACAATATGCACACCTTCAAGTCTTAACAAATACACATGACAATTTAGTACCTTTGGTAGCAAGTCGTCTAAAATGTCGACAGTTAGAACCATCTGCATTGGTTAAGCCCAGCCTGTGGTAGACAAAACTGTCGGCTGTAACCGTCTGGGGGTCAGGTTCTGGCTGTTTATCACTGTCACCCACAACAATACACACAGAGAAATTACTCTGATCCACCTGCAAAAAAGTCATATTATATTATATACAGCAATAATAACAATAGTAGTGTGAGACTATTAGAGGGAATAACCATTGAAGTTTTTTAACACATAGGTGTGCATTTAAAGGGTCACTTAAACACAAGCAAAAACACGTTGTATAACATGAGTTGAGTTGAGTAATGATGTTTAACGTACCAGTCAAGAATATTCCACTATATATATATATATATATATATATATATATATATATATATATATATATATATATATATATCAAGACCTCGCTTGTTCTCATCCGAAACAACCATGACTTTTATTTTGTTATGCCAAGTGCTTGACGAAATAACAGTCACTACCCAAATTAGTCTTGGGTCAGACCAGGTCAGGGTTCAAACCCACAACCTCCCACTTACTGATCAAGCACTCTACCAACTGAGCTACCGCAGTGGTTTTGCACAACATGGCAATGATTACTTCACAAATGTTTTTAATTGCTACCTACATCAATATTAATTAGGTAATGATGTTTGGTTTATCTTTTCTTAAACCGTCTTCAAGGTATGGACTGATAAAAGCGGTAATAAATGTCAATACTTGATTATATTTACTATCAAATAAATGATCTTTTTGAAAACTTAAATCATTATTTTTTAAATATCAAAATAAAAAATAAAAGGTATTTTTTCACAAATTTGCTTCAAAAGGTTACTTTTCAAAGAACACGAAAAGTAATATACATGAATATAGCCAATGGCGATTTTAGCTACCTGGAATGGAAACATAAATTTTTATTATACCTCATTAGAAAAATATGATACGATCTGTAATTTGATTGGATGGATGGATCATGTGATCAAGGTGGAGAAAACATTGTGTATCCTTTTGAAAAAATCATATCCCACCCTTCAGAAAACACCATGACGTCACAATGATATGACATCATCAATGGAAAATAGGTAACAGGGTTCTAGCCTTTGCTTCCAATGAGTTCCGAAAGGAGAAAAATCAATAAAGAACTGATGTTTTAACCTTCCAGGCTGTCTTTTTTAAAATATTTTAATTATCTTTCTATCTTTCTTATTACCATGGTTATCTTTCAGTATAATAAACAATTTATTGCCTTTAAGTAAGGGATATATAAACATTTAACAAGTCACATTTCCCTCAGACAAATGACTTGTTGCCGGTGAACAAATGTTCATATCTCCCTCAATAAATGTATAAAATACATCACCTCAAATAAGATCTTAACAAAATGTGGTGATACAAATTGTATATCCTGTTATTACTCTGGACTGATATGCCCATGGTCTTAATTACAAACAGGTACTTACTGGTTTCCAGAAGTAATGAGACAGGATACTTTTAGTCTCTATTCCTTCATATAACATGTCACCTCTGGGTACTGTTCTTATAGAATTAAATGTAGTGTTTCCCGATAACCCACTAAAATACAAAATATAATACATAAAATACATTAATTTTGTATAATGTATTATTATAAATAAAAAATATTATTACAAAAAATGTAATTATTTTAAATATAAAAAACATGAAGACAACAAAACAGTGAAATCTACTATAGTGATCACCTCTATATTAGGACAACTTGTCTATACAGTCAAATCTGCTACAATTGCCACCTCTATATACATGATATATAAACCACCTGTCCATCAAGACCATAAATATTTCTAAGGTCCAATGAGTAGCCTTGTATATACAGATTTTACTGTATAAGATACAACAAGCTAATAATTGAAAGTCCTTCAACATGCTCAAATATTATTTTTAACAATGTGATAGACATGTCATGAAAATGAATTATCCTTAACTGCTGCTGATATAAGCGTGTTATATTAAAGATAAAACTTGTAAAAAGCTGGTTAAGACCTGATAAAAGTGAAATAATCTAAACTAACATAACAAATTCGATCCTCAAAATTAATCAAAACATTAATAAGAAAATCCTGAAACTTGTACCAGTAAAAATCATACTTACGCTATCATAGATGATACAACAGTAGCAGCCATACTTACGCTATCATAGATGATACAACAGTAGCAGCCATACTTACGCTATCATAGATGATACAACAGTAGCAGCCATACTTACGCTATCATAGATGATACAACAGTAGCAGCCATACTTACGCTATCATAGATGATACAACAGTAGCAGCCATACTTACGCTATCATAGATGATACAACAGTAGCAGCCATACTTACGCTATCATAGATGATACAACAGTAGCAGCCATACTTACGCTATCATAGATGATACAACAGTAGCAGCCATTGGTGACCTTTCTAGATTTTTTATATCCACATATATTGGGTCATCTTTTACACTGTATGGCAGTGGTAACAGAGGATGCATGAGTGTTCGACCAATGCCATCAATGATGAATGCATATGAGTACTCTCCTTGTCGGAAATAAGAAATATCTGCCACAATATCACTCAAGGTGGCATCAGAACATGCAACACCAAATAATCCTTTACTGCTATATAATGGCAGACAAACTGAAGATATCAAACCTGGAAATACATAAGGACATTAAGCAAATTGTCAGTAGGTTAATTACTTTTTAGTGATTTGCACTCGTGTTTAAAGGGCCATAACTCCAAGGAAAATATGTAAACCAACTCAGGTTAATGATATGTCAATCTCCTATCAATGTTGATGCTTTGCACCAAGTTTTGTAAAATAATGCTTTAAAGTTTTGGAATATAACTCCCAACAAGAAGTGTCTGGATGGAAGGACATAATTTCAATTTAATATTCCCCCCTCTTTTCTCCAAAGGCATGGGATAAAAAAATGCTCACTTTTCAGTAAGTTCTACAGATTTTTTTATTTCCTATTTCATAATACACATTATAAATTTCAAGCATAAACAGTTCTTTATTTATCATAACATGGAAAATAACATTATGCCTACCGTAATTCAGACAATGTAAGATTTTCAATCAATGTAAAATTCAAATACTGATTGTCATCATAGATTGCCAATGGTCTGAACCAATCTGATTGCCCATAATTTTATCTAAAATGATTGTCAATTGATAAAACCAATTATATTCTGTGTGTTGAATTTCTTAAAACTATTTTATCAAAAGATTTTAATAATCTTTTTGATATTTTTATACGTTTGTCATGTTTATTTGAAATACAAAAAGAACTGCCAGGGATTTCTCTGAATTTTGAGAAAAATGGCCAGACAGCATGGCTGTAGTATTTATCATGTTAACTTCTAAAAAGTAAGATAAGATAAAGATAATTTGCGAAAATATCATACTAAGAGGCCCTACTGATCGCCTGATAGTCAGTGCAAATTTTGCACTTTGTAATAATATTAATAAACTTCACTAAAAGCCATTTCATTTGCAATAACGCTTTTCATGTATTTTCTTAGTTCATATGGTAGCCATGGTAATGATGTAAACAAATCTAAATTGAACTCAGACCATGTTTGCTTCTGATGGATTTTTATTGAGATCTGTTCTGATGTTTAAGAAAAAAGTCACAGAAAGATGTTAATGATGCACAAACACACAAAAAGAGGCACGGGCACATATAAACACCCTATATCTCCTTTTGGCAAGGTGAGCTATAAATTAAAAACAAATATTAATATTTTATCCATTGGGGATCATGCCAAAATTTGGTTTTTTACAGGAAGAAGTTCCCATAGAACATAATATTTGATTATTTGAAGTTAGATCTTAATACTAACCTATGCCAAACAGATCCTGATAAGGTACTGAGAATACAGGATTAGTAACTGTTTCACTGCTACTGAAGCGGTTATAATAGGACGCCATAGCTGATCGTAAGTATGAGGCATTCTTTATATGTTCAAATTTTCCTACCTGAAAGAAAACACAACAATGTAAATAAGTCGCCCAATAGGAAGGATACTTATAAATCAAATACAAACCTGTCGATACATGTCTAACTTTCCTATCTAAAAGAGAACAAATAATTTGGCCCAAGGTGAAAGGTTCTTATAAATCAAGCACAAATCTGTCGATACAAGTCTAAATCAAAATTCCAAAAACAAAGTAAAAACTTTGAAATCTGGTAAATTAAGTTAAACATGTGAATTTCCTCCAGTGAAGCGAGGCTGGGTGCTCAAAGACTGAATAGAACTGAAGAAGGTAGCTATACACCCATCACTTGTGTAATAAAAATTGATAATGAAAAGGAATATAGAGTTATTTAGATGTAATTATATCCAATATATAGCTTTGTGTATAAAGACATCTATTTACTGTATTATTTAGGTACAATAACACTGTCTTCATATATCAGAAATAAATTTCTTTTCTTTAAATTTGGCTATCTGATATTAAGCACCTGTAACTCAATTTGTGAAAAGTACCAGTCCTGTTATTTGAGAAAAATAATGTAAAGCAGAAATTATATATAAAATAACATTTAACTGTAAAGAATTAATGACATATTATGACAATACCTTTACTTCTCCAAATGCTGGATCTGTCTGATTCTGGTATGCCATACTGGTCAACATGTTTATTGCATTATTATTTAAATCTAGAGATAGAGAGACAGAATAAAATAAATGAATGACTTGTAACTAAAACATCTGTATTTGCCAGGCAATGACCCCCTTCAACTGGTTGAACATTATCATGTTATGCCATGCATGTCTACGTGTCTGCATGCTTTTGGGGCATCTCGAAGATGCTAGTTCACCAAGACAACATTTGCAGAGCTAGGTTACCTCCCACTTGTCCATTATCATGACATTGGGTAAAACCAGTAGCAATGTGAAATACCTAAGGTCATAACATTTTCAAATTAATATACAACTTGGTTAATATACATGTATTAACATTTCAAAGGTGTTTTTATTTCAGAAAAGTACCACTTGTACAGAATTACCAAATTTTAGTACATCACATGTAAACTTGTTGAATAATCATTGGATAACAACATTGATACTATTTTTATGTAGAAATCTTCTGTCCTTGACAACGCATATCAACCAAACTTTGCCTAGGTATAGTCCCTGAGGTGAGGGACTTTATTTTTTTTTATTTTTAGATATGTGTGAATGCACATTATTGTGGAGAGTTATTGTAGCTCTATTTATTTATTTATTTATTTATTTATTTATTTATTGCTTATAACAATTAACAAGAGGCCCATGGGCCTGATACGCTCACCTGATAACTAATGGCTAGCTGATAGATTTAAAGAACACATAAATACTAAACCCCAAGACTTTTTCTTTACATCATGATAACCAATGTATCAATACCTACAACATTCTAATATACATGCCTATACAAAAAATTTATAGTATTCGAGATAATTAACCATTTTGGTAGTGTTTTGCATCTGTGACCTTGACCTTTGAACCCATGACCTTTTTCTATACATCAAAATGATTCTTGTATTGATACCTACAACATTCTAATATACATTCCTATACAAAATGTTTATAGTTTTCGAGATAATTAACCATTTCGGTATTGTTTCACATCAGTGACCTTGACCTTTGAACCCATGTCCTTTTTCTATACACCAAAATGATCGTTGTATCGATACCTACAACATTCTAATATACATGCCTAAACAAAAAGTTTATAGTTTTCGAGATAATTAAACATTTCCGTATTGTTTCGCATATGTGACCTTGACCTTAGAACCCATAACCCTTTTCTATATATCAAAATGATTGTTGTATCAATACCTACAACATTCTAATATGCATGCCTATACAAAAAGTTTATAGTTTTCGAGATAATTAACCATTTCGATATTGTTTTGCATCTGTGACCTTGACCTTTGAACTCATGACCTTTTTCTATACATCAAAATGATCGTTGTATCAATACCTACAACATTCTAATATATATGCCTATACAAAAAGTTTATAGTTTTTGAGATAATTAACCATTTTGGTATTGTTTCGCATCTGTTACCTTGACCTTTGAACCCATGACCTTTTTCTATACATCAAAATGATCGTTGTATCAATACCTACAACATTCTAATATACATGCCTATACAAAATGTTTATAGTTTTCAAAATAATTAACCATTTCGGTATTGTTTTGCATCTGTGACCTTGACCTTTGAACCCATGACCTTTTTCTATACATCAAAATGATCGTTGTATCAATACCTACAACATTCTAATGTACATGCCTATACAAAAAGTTTATAGTTTTCGAGAAATTTAACCATTTCAGTATTGTTTCACATCCGTGACCTTGACCTTTGAACCCATGACCTTTTTCTATACATCAAAATGATCATTGTATCAATACCTACAACATTCTAATATACATGCCTATACAAAAAGTTTATAGTTTTCGAGATAATTAACCATTTAGGTATTGTTTCGCATATGTGACCTTGACCTTTGAACACAAGACCTTTTTTTATACATCAAAATGATCGTTGTATCAATACCTACAACATTCTAATGTACATGCCTATACAAAAAGTTTATAGTTTTCGAGAAATTTAACCATTTCAGTATTGTTTCACATCCGTGACCTTGACCTTTGAACCCATGACCTTTTTCTATACATCAAAATGATCATTGTATCAATACCTACAACATTCTAATATACATGCCTATACAAAAAGTTTATAGTTTTTGAGATAATTAACCATTTTGGTATTGTTTCGCATCTGTTACCTTGACCTTTGAACCCATGACCTTTTTCTATACATCAAAATGATCGTTGTATTAATACCTACAACATTCTAATATAAATGCCTATACAAAAAGTTTATAGTTTTTTAGATAATTAACCATTTCAGTATTGTTTCACATCTGTTACCTTGACCTTTGAACCCATGACCTTTTTCTATACATCAAAATGATCGTTGTATCAATACCTACAACATTCTAATATACATGCCTATACAAAATGTTTATAGTTTTCAAAATAATTAACCATTTCGGTATTGTTTTGCATCTGTGACCTTGACCTTTGAACCCATGACCTTTTTCTATACATCAAAATGATCGTTGTATCAATACCTACAACATTCTAATGTACATGCCTATACAAAAAGTTTATAGTTTTCGAGAAATTTAATCATTTCAGTATTGTTTCACATCCGTGACCTTGACCTTTGAACCCATGACCTTTTTCTATTCATCGAAATGATTGTTGTGTCAATACCTACAACATTCTAATATACATGCCTATACAAAATGTTTATAGTTTTCGAGATAATTAACCATTTAGGTATTGTTTCACATCTGTGACCTTGACCTTTGAACACAAGACCTTTTTTTATACATCAAAATGATCGTTGTATCAATACCTACAACATTCTAATATACATGCCTATACAAAATGTTTATAGTTTTCGAGATAATTAACCATTTCGGTATTGTTTCACATCTGTGACCTTGACCTTTGAACCCATGACCTTTTTCTATACATCAAAATGATCGTTGTATAGATACCTACAACATTCTAATATACATGCCTATACAAAAAGTTTATAGTTTTCGAGATAATAATTATTATCAGAGGTAAAAAAAATTAGGTCACGACCTTCACAATCGACCTTGACCTCATTTTGAAGATACTAACAAGAAGATGTCAAAACTGAAAACCCCATGTCATTATCTGGTCAAATAGTCAAGTTATAACAATTTGAAGCTATTTTACGATTTTTTTCAAAATTAAACGCAAAAACGCGTAACCTATTTTTTATCCGAATTTCACAAAATGAACAAACTATAGACTTAAGACCCTAGAGAAGCCAAATATCACATCAGATTTTTCTCCAATCAGTACTTTCGGAGAAGAAGATTTTTTAAGATTTTTGCACCCCTATGTCACCTTGACCTAGTTATGGTAGCCATAGCAACGCCACGAACAAATCTGAATTGCACCGACCCATATATACTTCTGACAAAGTTTCATCAAAAACTGTCCAGTAGTTTCAGAGGAGAAGTCGAAAATAGGTGTTAACGACGCACACACGCACACACGCACACACGCACATACACACGCTGCGCTATGCCATAAGCTCACATGACCTTCGGTCAGGTGAGCTAAAAATCAAAGATGTTATATAAAATTAATAGTTGATTTGAAAATTAATTAAAACAAAGAAATGGGATGTAATTAATCTATTATGAACCTCTTCCTCAGGAACAGTTCTCCTATAGTGTTGTCTGGAGAAGTATAGAGACCTTGCTTATCTGTTCTGGCACTATCCCTCTCCAGACAACATTATCGGCTAGGGGAACAGTTCCCTCAGGAGAGGTCAATAATAGATTATTAGTACATGACATACTGTCTGTCCACATTACATCTATTGTGATAATACCTGTGCCATTATACATGTGTTGTATCAAGATTATATGTCAGTATGGTAACTTCATTATATTACCTCAAAGCCTAGGTTTGAATCCAACTCAGGACTGATCCAAGTGTGAGAATGTTTGTCAGTTGGCTTGCCAATTAAAGGTTGAGATGTTCTATGGGCACTCAAGTTTCCCCCATCATCCCAGAACTGATTGCTTCGAAATAAGTGAATATTCTAGACTGGATCATGTAAAACTACAACACCATTCCTCTCATTTATAATATCCAAGCACTACTGATGAGGAATTGTATTCCGAAACGGCCGTCTAGTGCTGTAAATATAAAACTGGTATTATATGTAATTACTTGTTCCAAGTCCATATGTCAGTATGGAAACTTCATTTTTTAACTGTTTGTTTTTTTCTCTTATTGTAACAAGTGGATCCCCTCCAGTTGTCTTCTCGCCATCAGTTAAAAACAAAATTACTTTTTCTGAAAAAAAAATTAAACAGGAATTGCATTTAACTATATTTCTTAACTCAGTCATCACCATGGCGATAATAATGTCTGATAAATATGAAAATGTAACTTACAGTAAATGTTGTCATCACCATGGCAATAACTAGTAATACAGTATAATAAATGTGAAAAATTAACATAAATGGTGTCACTGCCATGGTAATAATAATGTAAAAACTTAAAAAAAACATGTTGCAGACATTCACATAGTTCCTCATATTTCACTTATCTAATATTTCTAAAACTTTTCACCTATAAAAAATTAATACATAAAATTGGACGTTTAAACATGTTAAGTGATTAATAATCTTTAAAGATAAAATTATTTGATAAATGAATGAAATTATTCTGTAATACAATGAAATGTATTTACTGATGTACAATAGTTTTCTATTTAGCCTGATTATTTTTCTTTACAGAAAGAGAGAGGTGGAGATGAATTAAGCAATGATGTGTGGCAGCACAGTTTATCAACGGGGTCATTTTTTAGGATAATGGAACCAACCAGAGTGCCATCAGAAAACCACCAACCTTCATAAAGAAAACTGGCAAACTTTCTCACACTAGGATCTTCCGTAGTGGGATCTGAACCTTGGCAGTGGAAAGTTATGTGATCTGTAATCCAGGAGAGACAGAAATAGAAAAACAAAATAAAAAACACAGAAGAATTACCTCTTTTTAAGAGACTGTTGTCAGGTGTATTTATAAAAAATCTAAAGGCGTAGTTGATCGCTGATTCATAGTTAGTGGAACCTCCGAGATATAAACCTCTGATCTGAATCTTCATATATTTGATATTTAGGGGTGTGGCTTGAGCTAGTTTTGTCTCATGACATGACCTTTGGTTTATGTTGGCACCTGGTATAACTGCCAAAGAACTAAAGGCAACTACACCAAACTGAAATAATAAAAAAATCAGAATATATGATAAATAAAAACTGCAACATTCTTATTTATACAAATGTATACATATTTCACTTTTCGTTAATCTGTTGCAATTTTCTTTTTTTTTCATTAATAAGATTTTTTTTTATTCCATTAAAATGTGAAATGCTGGTAATCGGGAAATTTTAGCATTCATTTTAACTCCTCAGTCATCACCATGGCGATAATAATGTCTGATAAATATGAAAATGTAACTTAAGTAAAGACTGTCACAGACTAAACATAATTTATCTATAGATACAGAAAAATAACCTGACACAGGTATACAGACAACTCATTCTGTCCATCACCTTAACAACAGACACGCCCACAAACATACATATCACTATAATAAAAGGATGACAAAAGACACATTCTGACACACATAAATCTCTATCACAACAGGCACAGACACACTCACACATCACTCTGTAAACAGAATACTCATAGACATACAAACAGGCAACACTATGACAACAAACATGTCCATAGACACAAACACATCACTTTGACAACAGAAGCACCCATACATACATATCACTACTACTATGACAACAGCCACATCCACAGACACAAACACATCACTATGACAACAGAAGCACCCATACACACATCACTACTATAATGACAACAGACATGTCCACAGTCACATCAATATGACAACAAACACACCCATAGACACAAACAAATCACTATGACAACAGAAGCACCCATACATACATATTACTACTACTATGACAACAGACACATCCACAGACACAAACATATCACTATGACAACAGAAGCACCCATACATACATATCACTACTACTATGACAACAGACACATCCACAGACACAAACACATCACTATGACAACAGAAGCACCCATACACACATCACTACTATTATGACAACAGACATGTCCACAGTCATATCAATATGACAACAAACACATCCACAGACACAAACAAATCACTATGACAACAGAAGCACCCATACATACATATTACTACTACTATGACAACAGACACATCCACAGACACAAACATATCACTATGACAACAGAAGCACCCATACATACATATCACTACTACTATGACAACAGACACATCCACAGACACAAACACATCACTATGACAACAAACACACCCATAGAAACAAACACATCACTATGACAACAGAAGCACCCATACATACATATCACTACTACTATGACAATAGACACGTCCACATTCACATCAATATGACAAAAGAAGCACCCATACACACATATCAGTACTATTATGACAACAAACACAACCACATACACGTCACTATGACAACAGACACACACAAATCACTATGACAAGAGGCACAGACACACCCACACATCACTTCACTTTGTAAACAGAATACTCATAGACACACGCACAGGCAACACTATGACAGCAAACGTGTCCATAGACACAAACACATCACTATGACAACAGACACAACCACAGGTACACATGCCACTATGACAACAAACACACCCATAGACACAAACACATCACTATGACAACAGACACAACCACAGGTACACATGCCACTATGACAACAAACACACCCATAGACACAAACACATCACTATGACAACAGACACAACCACAGGTACACATGCCACTATGACAACAAACACACCCAGACACAAACACAACACTATGACAACAGAAGCACCCATACACACATATCAGTACTATTATGACAACAGACACGTCCACAGGTACACATGCCACTATGACAGCAAACACACCCATAGACACAAACACAACACTATGACAACAGAAGCACCCATACACACATATCAGTACTATTATGACAACAGACACGTCCACAGGTACACATGCCACTATGACAGCAAACACACCCATAGACACAAACACAACACTATGACAACAGAAGCACCCATACACACATATCAGTACTACTATGACAACAGACACAACCACAGGTACACATGCCACTATGACAGCAAACACACCCATAGACACAAACACAACACTATGACAACAGAAGCACCCATACACACATATCACTACTACTATGACAACAGACACAACCACAGGTACACATGCCACTATGACAGCAAACACACCCATAGACACAAACACAACACTATGACAACAGAAACCCATACACACATATCAGTACTATTATGACAACAGACACGTCCACAGGTACACATGCCACTATGACAGCAAACACACCCATAGACAAAACACAACACTATGACAACAGAAGCACCCATACACACATATCAGTACTATTATGACAACAGACACGTCCACAGGTACACATGCCACTATGACAGCAAACACACCCATAGACACAAACACAACACTATGACAACAGAAGCACCCATACACACATATCAGTACTATTATGACAACAGACACAACCACAGGTACACATGCCACTATGACAGCAAACACACCCATAGACACAAACACAACACTATGACAACAGAAGCACCCATACACACATATCAGTACTATTATGACAACAGACACAACCACAGGTACACATGCCACTATGACAGCAAACACACCCAGACACAAACACAACACTATGACAACAGAAGCACCCATACACACATATCACTACTACTATGACAACAGAAGCACCCATACACACATATCAGTACTATTATGACAACAGACACAACCACAGGTACACATGCCACTATGACAGCAAACACACCCAGACACAAACACAACACTATGACAACAGAAGCCCCCCTACACACATATCACTACTAGTATGACAACAGACACATCCACAGACACATCAATATGACAACAGAAGCCCCCATACACACATATCACTACTAGTATGACAACAGACACATCCACAGACACATCAATATGACAACAGAAGCACCCATACACACATATCAGTACTACTATGACAACAGACACAACCACAGGTACACATGCCACTATGACAGCAAACACACCCAGACACAAACACAACACTATGACAACAGAAGCACCCATACACACATATCAGTACTATTATGACAACAGACACAACCACAGACACACACATTACTAATACTATGACACATCCACAGAAAACACACATCACTATGACAACAGGTGCACCCAAAGACAAATACATATACAGACACACACAGAGACATTACCCTGTCATTGGGATTCAATGTGTCTAGGACCGATATTGCAGCCTCTTTAGCTATCTGAAGTAATGTCCTTGAATCATGATAATCACTCATCGACCCTGATCTGTCTATAACTACAACAACATCCTTCTCAACGGGAGTTGCCGTGGTAACGTAGAATGGTCTAAAATAAATATAAATTAATCTTCTTCTTTATTAGAGCAGAAAAACAATAGGAAAATCATAATCACTATAATGTCAGATTCTAATGAGAAATGAAAGTTTAAAGAATAAGTAAATAGAAAACATCACCATGTAAAAACTGCACAAAGCATAACTAGTATTAAAGATGCTGAAAGTGAAGAGGGAATTGACATCATCTAGACCTATCCCCCACTCCCCTCCAACTCCTAGACCTATCCCCCACACCCCTCCAACTCCTAGACCTATCCCCCACTCATTTCCAACTCATAAGTCTTAAAAAAACTATACAATGAGCCTTAAATTGATAAATAATTAACAAATATAAGAATATTCAAGATGGTCCCAGCTTCACAATCATTCCATAACAAAGATTTTCCTAAACTTTGGCAATCTCTTTTGAAAGTACAAATGAACATTTTTGTCACTACTAAATAGAGACGATGTAAGTTTGAAGTGATCTCCAACATGACATCTTTAATTTCTGAATATCTTAACATTTAACAAGATTATGAAGATTTCAAATTTGCCAGATTTAAATTAATGAAAATCTTAGTTGTGGAATAATTGTGAATCTGGAGCCTGGAGGAATAATAAACTGCCTTACAGTATTAAAGTACTGGTTAAAGGTGGCCATGCCACACTTATGTCTAGGGTTCTACCATACCTGTATCTAGGGTCATAATTTGAACAATCTGATAATTTAACGGATGGATAGTTCACATAAACACCATCTTCTTTACCAAAATACTGCCATTTTAAATTTGGATTCAGTCTGTAATTCTCCTTCATGATCTCTTGTATTCTTGAAGTAGGAAATGTACTTCCTGGTGGAGAATCGGAAGATATTGTCATACATGCTTCATTCGTATTTATCTATTAAAACAAAAGTAAAACAATAATGTTAATAAATATGATGTCACTATTAAAATTATCCTAGATATCTTTGACATCCCATCACTCCATGTTCCTTTTATTCTAAATCACCAGGAACTTACCCTTCTGTAACACCCGGCCTCACTTCTTTGGTAGAAGTTCACATGCTTAACCTAATTTGGCAATTATAAGGTTTTTATTTTGCCTTGGGATTGAGATTTCAACATAGATGGGTATGTTTGTTTTTGATTATTTAAAAATAAGGTAGCAAATCAATGATTTGAATTATCATGTAGGAAAATTCAACCACAATCAACATCACAAAGAAACATTTCTGTAACTGTCAAATATACTTTGTATAATAAATATATCAGTATGATTATTATATAGCAATGTATGTTATACAATGAATATCAACAATACACAATAATCCCTGAGGTGTTAGAATGCAAATAAATATCCATATTTGCACACAAACTTTGTTCAAGTCCAATGTTTCCCGATCATGTTTTTCATAAAGGAAATCAAGGACTGTAACCAGCTACCAGCAGATACTGTCTCAGCAAAATAGACCAGTGCCTCTAAATACAAACTAAGAAGAGTAACACCATAGATGTAAACAAGTGTTTATAGTTATAAATGTAAATACGGCTGTCAGATAGTCTTATAAAGTAAAAACTTGATTTGTTTACTGCACATGGCAGGATAATCAACTCGTTGATGGTGGCCACAATGAGGCAGAAGAGATGGTGGCCACAATGAAGCAGAAGAGATGGTGGCCACAATGAAGCAGAAGAGATGGTGGCCACAATGAGGCAGAAGAGATGGTGGTCACAATGAAGCAGAAGAGATGGTGGCCACAATGAGGCAGAAGAGATGGTGGCCACAATAAGGCAGAAGAGATGGTGGCCACAATGAAGCAGAAGAGATGGTGGCCACAATGAGGCAGAAGAGATGGTGGCCACAATGAGGCAGAAGAGATGGTGGCCACAATGAAGCAGAAGAGATGGTGGCCACAATGAGGCAGAAGAGATGGTGGCCACAATGAGGCAGAAGAGATGGTGGCCACAATGAGGCAGAAGAGATGGTGGCCACAATGAAGCAGAAGAGATGGTGGCCACAATGAGGCAGAAGAGATGGTGGCCACAATGAGGCAGAAGAAATGGTAGCCACAATAAGGCAGAGTAGATGGTGGCCACAATGAGGCAGAAGAAATGGTGGCCACAATGAGGCAGAGTAGATGGTGGCCACAATGAGGCAGAAGAGATGGTGGCCATAATGAGGCAGAAGAGATGGTGGCCACAATGAGGCAGAAGAGAAGAAGCATATTGCACACTTTATCACGACGTGACACTGCCATCTGAATTATGTCTTTTAGGCAGGATATCACACTCATTTTAATGTATTTATTTGTAAATATGTTAAATATTATCGCACTGTGATATGCGACATGTTAATAAATTATTTACTTACTTACTTACTATATTAATATAAACATGATATATACAAACCTTTGATCTGAATTTACTACTGTATGTAACCCCAGTAGCATGACAACACTCCAGAAGTACTCTAATATATAAACATGATATATACAAACCTTTGATCTAAATTTACTACTGTATGTTACTCCAGTAGCATGACAACACTCCAGAAGTACTCTAATATATAAACATGATATATACAAACCTTTGATCTGAATTTACTACTGTATGTAACCCCAGTAGCATGACAATACTCCAGAAGTACTCTAATATATAAACATGATATATACAAACCTTTGATCTAAATTTACTACTGTATGTAACCCCAATAACATGACAACACTCCAGAAGTACTCTAATATATAAACATGATATATACAAACCTTGATCTAAATTTACTACTGTATGTAACCCCAGTAGCATGACAACACTCCGGAAGTACTCTAATATATAAACATGATATATACAAACCTTTGATCTAAATTTACTACTGTATGTTACTCCAGTAGCATGACAACACTCCAGAAGTACTCTAATATATAAACATGATATATACAAACCTTTGATCTGAATTTACTACTGTATGTAACCCCAGTAGCATGACAACACTCCGGAAGTACTCTAATATATAAACATGATATATACAAACCTTTGATCTAAATTTACTACTGTATGTAACCCCAATAACATGACAACACTCCAGAAGTACTCTAATATATAAACATGATATATACAAACCTTTGATCTAAATTTACTACTGTATGTTACTCCAGTAGCATGACAACACTCCAGAAGTACTCTAATATATAAACATGATATATACAAACCTTTGATCTAAATTTACTACTGTATGTTACTCCAGTAGCATGACAACACTCCGGAAGTACTCTAATATATAAACATGATATATACAAACCTTTGATCTGAATTTACTACTGTATGTAAGCCCAATAACATGACAATACTCCGGAAGTACTCTAATATATAAACATGATATATACAAACCTTTGATCTAAATTTACTACTGTATGTAACCCCAGTAACATGACAACACTCCAGAAGTACTCTAATATATAAACATGATATATACAAACCTTTGATCTAAATTTACTACTGTATGTAACCCCAGTAGCATGACAACACTCCGGAAGTACTCTAATATATAAACATGATATATACAAACCTTTGATCTAAATTTACTACTGTATGTAACCCCAGTAGCATGACAACACTCCAGAAGTACTCTAATATATAAACATGATATATACAAACCTTTGATCTAAATTTACTACTGTATGTTACTCCAGTAGCATGACAACACTCCGGAAGTACTCTAATATATAAACATGATATATACAAACCTTTGATCTGAATTTACTACTGTATGTAACCCCAGTAGCATGACAATACTCCGGAAGTACTCTAATATATAAACATGATATATACAAACCTTTGATCTAAATTTACTATTGTATGTTACTCCAGTAGCATGACAACACTCCGGAAGTACTCTAATATATAAACATGATATATACAAACCTTTGATCTGAATTTACTACTGTATGTAACCCCAGTAGCATGACAACACTCTGGAAGTACTCTAATATATAAACATGGTATATAGTACAAACCTTTGATCTAAATCTACTACTGTATGTAACCCCAATAACATGACAACACTCCAGAAGTACTCTAATATATAAACATGATATATACAAACCTTTGATCTGAATTTACTACTGTATGTAACCCCAGTAGCATGACAACACTCCGGAAGTACTCTAATATATAAACATGATATACAGTACAAACCTTTGATCTAAATTTACTACTGTATGTAACCCCAGTAGCATGACAACACTCCGGAAGTACTCTAATATATAAACATGATATATGGTACAAACCTTTGATCTAAATTTACTACTGTATGTAACCCCAGTAGCATGACAACACTCCGGAAGTACTCTAATATATAAACATGATATATACAAACCTTTGATCTAAATTTACTATTGTATGTAACCCCAGTAGCATGACAACACTCCAGAAGTACTCTAATATATAAACATGATATATACAAACCTTTGATCTAAATTTACTACTGTATGTAACCCCAATAACATGACAACACTCCAGAAGTACTCTAATATATAAACATGATATATACAAACCTTTGATCTAAATTTACTACTGTATGTAACCCCAGTAGCATGACAATACTCCGGAAGTACTCTAATATATAAACATGATATATACAAACCTTTGATCTAAATTTACTACTGTATGTTACTCCAGTAGCATGACAACACTCCGGAAGTACTCTAATATATAAACATGATATATACAAACCTTTGATCTAAATTTACTACTGTATGTTACTCCAGTAGCATGACAACACTCCGGAAGTACTCTAATATATAAACATGATATATACAAACCTTTGATCTAAATTTACTACTGTATGTAACCCCAGTAAAATGACAACACTCCAGAAGTACTCTAATATATAAACATGATATATACAAACCTTTGATCTAAATTTACTACTGTATGTAACCCCAGTAGCATGACAACACTCCAGAAGTACTCTAATATATAAACATGATATATACAAACCTTTGATCTAAATTTACTACTGTATGTTACTCCAGTAGCATGACAATACTCCGGAAGTACTCTAATATATAAACATGATATATACAAACCTTTGATCTAAATTTACTACTGTATGTAACCCCAGTAGCATGACAACACTCCGGAAGTACTCTTGTTGTTGTATAGGCGTTATCCCTAACATCTTGTTCAACAGCATCCTTGATTCTTTTTAAAGCTTGAATTGGTCCATCAAATTTCCTGGATAAGGATGAAGATATCTGAAATTTCATTTACAACAAATAGTAAATGACAAATACCAGTTATTATACCCCCTGTTAACAAATTTCAGGAATTGCCCTGTCCATCTAAATATTGCGTCCCCTCTGTCTCCCATGTCAAAGTATATATACAGTTTGATCAAACTTGATACAAATGTAAACCAAACATGAGAGGATGTGTCATATACCAAAACAAAAGATCAAATGTCATTGCCACAAGGTTAGATCTTAGTAATAACAACTTACTTGTTAGAGTGGGATGGGGTGGGGTGGGGGGGGGGGGTATTTTTCTTTCATTGTTGTAACTTGGCAACCAATCTCTAACATAAAAATCACTTAATATAAATCATCTGTAGATCTGACAATATCAGGAAATCTAACACCTTAATTCAGTTTTTATAGCATAGAACATTACTAGATATTTTACAAACCTCAAGTTGATATTGGAAAATACTAGTAAACCAATTGCCAGTTTTATGAATGTTTTTATTTTATTTTGCATTTTACAATTGCCACCGTTGACCTATTAAGTCTAATATAGAATGGCATCATGGGAATAGAATAGAAAATTTAGATTATGCCCATCACATAATAAAGCTCTATCATCAATAATTACCACTCAGCCAGATTCTAGTATGAGAAAGTTTATTATTTCACTTGCTCAAAGTTTGTGGTTTTCTCTGGGTCCTCTGGTTTGCCCCACCATCCAAATTACCTAAACAAAACCTACAAATTCTGACTAACATTATTTCTGAATAATAAAACATACCTCAGTAACTAATCCTACACCATCTAACAGTGTATTTCTGTATATAACTTTATCATATTGTTCCTGTAATTGCAAAAAAAAAAACAATTCTTGATGTACTTTTTTCAATTATATATACTCCACAGATGTTCTCAAAACAAGGGATGGATATAAGTAAGACAAAACAAGACATGACATCCTTGTCTGTTTTTTAACAATGTCCCATCATTTTGATATCCCATGGAGGTTCTCATGACAACGGAGGATTGTTAAGGCAAGACAAACAATCCCTTCTGTTCATTAACAGAGATTTGAGATAGATGCATGTCTTACTATTTCACTAAGACAGGCCAAGGCAACAAAATCTTGTCTTGGTGGTAATTATCAAAATGTTTGAATTTGAAATAATCATCATGAGACCCATTAAATTATGTATTTAATAACACGACAAAAGACACCAGTAAATTAACTTTGCTCTAAATACATTAAGAAATAAAATGACAAAAAACAAACTGTGGATAAATTTTTAGTAGAATACTGGTATGTTTATTTATATATGACTAAACATTATAGACTATGATGAATCAGTCAACCAGAACAAAATTCATGAATTATATTATTCATTTAATTACTTTTACTTCCTTTTCAGTAAAGATAATAAGGAAAAGTCTAGAAAATTTAGGGAATTTTATATCATTCTGCTTTAAAAAATGGGAAATTTTATGGCATTCTGCTTCAGAAAAAGTCTGGATAAATTGAGGAATTTTATATAATTCTGCTTTAAAAAATTTATTTTTACAACTGCCAGGATATCACTTGGTATACAGAAAACCTTATTGTTAATAGAATCTATTATGAGTATCCATGTGGGATAGGGAAATACCACCCTAGGGGTTGAACATTTCAGTCAGAGAAGAGGCTTGCCAAATCACTGAAAAAATATTTGACCTGACGGTAAGATTTCCCTAAACTCATAATTGATTCTTTTTCTTCCATTTTGATGACAATTTTTGGCCTCAAATATTATTTACATCAACATTCATACCATCTTTGTAAATCTAACTTTGTTATTTAACGTTTAACATACATAAAAATAAATATGACCATCGGACAGAATGTACCTGAATTTGGCTTAACCAGAATGTATAAACAGAAAACAAAGCTATTTAATTTCATTAAATAAACATTTTAAATTTTGGAGACTCTGGTGTCATTTTCCCGCAAGATAATGTCATGCCCCCACAAATGACGCCATTCAATTGTCTTTTGATTGTGACATCACTGAAAATCTGAATGTGTACGTAAAGATAAACAGTGGTAGATAAACGCATGTGGAGGTGAAGATAGAAATTTCTACCATCGTTTCTTCAAGCAGAAATCGTTATCTCAAACATAGAATAGAAGAAAATACCCCAATAACTTTGTCATCTTGCTACAATATCTTAAAGTCCAAAACCCTTTCTATGTCTACATTTCCATTCCTGGTAGCCAAAATCTCCAATGGCTACTTATTTTGGAGAAATTTTTTGATAAAGTATCCCATTTTAGCAAATTTGTGAAAAAATACTTTAAAAAAGGTCTATATTTTAATAAGTTATAAAACTTTTGCTTCTACGTGTAATAATTTTTAATTTGTGGAAACCTAGCTTTGTTCATCTTTATATGGCCCCAAACCCCTTTATTATGCCAAATTCTGACAGAACAAATGGTGGGAATGAATGGAGATTTTCCAGTATACAATTATCATATAGTGGTTTACATACCTGTACCTTGGCTACACCTAATGCGTTGTTGGCTATGGACTGTAAGACGTTTGTAAAAGCAGCTCCATTAATTATCTGAGCGTTGTTACATACAAAACTTATACTCCATATCAGTAAAAATAGTCTTGTTCTATAAATGGTTAAATCTCTCATTATAATCTACTTCTTGTTTTATATAAATAAATATCTGAAATTATATTGAATTTACAAAAAATAATATTAGAGAGGCTATATTACAATTATGGTTAGCATGTACATATATAAGAACGTGCACTACCAACTGAGCTATCCAGACTGCTTCACACATATCTGCAGTAGATTCAACTTAATTGCAAAGATAAATGTCAAAATAATATTATTTAATTACATGTGAAAATCATAAGTATGCATTCATTTTGAAAATATTTTAAATTCTCTGTGGCATAACCGTTTTTGCTGCCAGCTGAACAAAACTTTATATTTAGTTAGTTTACCTATCAATGGGCAAAAGATTATTCTTGTACACGGGGAAAAGTTTGTTACATAAATACGAAATTTTTTGAAAATTAGCTAAAATTCATTGCTGGAGTCTTCTATGATTTATCTGCCTTCTGAAAAAACATTTATGTGTTAACCAGTCATGACATACAGATTTTTGGCTTTCTTTTTAGTTATGTCAATTATATGCTCTGTGAAGGGTGGTAATGAATAGGTAATAAAAGTTTATAGGTTTGTTTTTACTTTACTTTGGGATTGTGATTTGGACATGGAATGGCAGGTTGGTTTTTTGGATTGAGATTTGGACATGGATTGTTCAGTTTGTTTTTACTTTACTTTGGGATTCTGGTTTGGACATGGAATGGTAAGTTTGTTTTTTGAATTGTTATTTGGACATGGATTGTTAGGTTTGTTTTTACTTTACTTTGGGATTCTGGTTTGGACATGGAATGGTAAGTTTGTTTTTGAATTGGGATTTGGACATGGATTGGTGGGTTTGTTTTTACTTTACTTTGGGATTCTGGTTTGGACATGGAATGGTAAGTTTGTTTTTTTTTTTTGGATTGAGATTTGGACATGGATTGTAGGTTTGTTTTTACTTTACTTTGGGATTCTGGTTTGGACATGGAATGGTAAGTTTGTTTTTTGAATTGGGATTTGGACATGGATTGGTAGGTTTGCTTTTGGGATTGGGATCTGGACATGGAATGGTAGGTTTGTTTTTGGGATTGGGATTTGGACATGGAATGGTAGGTTTGTTTTTGGGAATGGATTTGGAAATGGATTGGTAGGTTTGTTTTTTGGGGGGTTGTGATTTGCATGTGCATGGAATGGTAGGTTTGTTTTGGGGATTGGGATTTGAACATGGAATGGTTTGTTTGGTTTTGGATTGGGATTTGGACATGGAATGGTAGGTTTGTTTTTGGGATTGGGATTTGGACATGGATTGGTAGGTTTGTTTTTGGGATTAGGATTTGGACATGGAATGGTAGGTTTGTTTTTAGGATTGGGATCTGGACATGGAACGGTAGGTTTGTTTTTGGGTTGGGATTTGGGCATGGAATGGTAGGTTTGTTTTTGGGATTGGGATTTGAACATGGAATGGTAGGTTTGTTTTTGGGATTGGATTTGGACATGGAATGGTAGGTTTGTTTTTGGGATTAGGATTTGGACATGGAATGGTAGGTTTGTTTTTGGGATTGGATTTGGACATGGAATGGTAGGTTTGTTTTTGGGATTGGGATTTGGAACATGGAATGGTAGGTTTGTTTTTGGGATTGGGATTTGGACATGGAATGGTAGGTTTGTTTTGGGATTGGGATTTGGAACATGGAATGGTAGGTTTTTTGGGATTGGGATTTGGACATGGAATGGTAGGTTTGTTTTTGGGATTGGGATTTGAACATGGAATGGTAGGTTTGTTTTTTGGATTGGGATTTGGACATGGAATAGTAGATTTGTTTTTGGGATTAGGATTTGGACATGGAATGGTAGGTTTGTTTTTGGGATTAGGATTTGGACATGGAATGGTAGGTTTGTTTTTGGGATTGGGATTTGAACATGGAATGGTAGGTTTGTTTTTGGGATTGGGATTTGGAAATAGAATGGTAGGTTTGTTTTTGGGAATGGGATTTGGAAATGGATTGGTAGGTTATTTTTTGGGTTGGGATTTGGACATGGAATGGTAGGTTTGTTTTGGGGATTGGGATTTGAACATGGAATGGTAGGTTTGTTTTCTGGATTGGGATTTGAACATGGAATGGTAGGTTTGTTTTTTGGATTGGGATTTGGACATGGAATGGTAGGTTTGTTTTTGGGATTGGGATTTGAACATGGAATGGTAGGTTTGTTTTTGGGATTGGGATTTGGAAATAGAATGGTAGGTTTGTTTTTGGGAATGGGATTTGGAAATGGATTGGTAGGTTATTTTTTTGGGTTGGGATTTGGACATGGAATGGTAGGTTTGTTTTTGGGATTAGGATTTGGACATGAAATGGTAGGTTTGGGGATTGGGATTTTGACATGGAATGGCTGCAAAGGTTGGGGTTTTTTTTTTGGGATTGTGATTTGGACATGGAATGGTAGGTTGGTTTTTTGATTGGGATTTGGAAATGGATTTGTAGGTTTGTTTTTGGGCTTGGGATTTAGACATGGAATGTTAGGTTTGTTTTACGTAACTTTGGAATTAGGATTTAGACATGAATTGGTAGGTCTGGGTTTTTTTACTTTGGGATTGGGATTTGGACATGGATTGGTAATTAGTTTGTTTTTATTTGGGATTGTAATTTGCATATGAATATATAAACCATATAATATAAGTTTTGTATTCAACACTGATGGTGTTCCAATTTTTAAAAGTTCAAAAATTTCAATATGGCCAATCTTCTTGATAATTAATGAATTGGCATACAAAATGCGAAAAAGCAGAAAATACATGATATTAGCAGAATTGTGGTGTGGTTCTGCAAAGCCATCAATGAACATATTCCTTGATCCAATGTGTTAAACTTTAAATGATTTGGAAAAGGGTGTTGAAGTAACAACATTTAGTAAAGCAACTGTACTTGTTCAAGGATTTCTGCTCGCCATTTCATGTGATTTACCAGCAAGAAGCACTGTTTTGAACATAAACCAACACAATGGCGAGGGCTGTTGCATTAAATGTTTGCAACTTGGAAAAAATCACCGTACAGAGACTGGTGGAAACATTTGAGTATTTGATTATAAAAAAGATGATCCTACAAGACCTCTTCGAACCCATGAATTTATCATAAAGGATGCTGAGAAAGTTACAAATCCGAAATCTACTTCGCACGTTAATGGAATTAAGGGACCATCAATTATTTTGTTTTGTCCATTTGTTGATGGCATAAAGAATGTTCCATTGATTATATGCACCTTGTGTGTCTTGGTACTGTTCGACTCTTGTTGAAATTGTGGTTCAACTTGTCCCATAGTTTGAACAATTTTTCTCTATACTGCTTCACCGAAATTGTTGATATGCAATTAGAAGAAATCAAACCCCCACACACAATTTCACGAAAGCCACAATTAATAAGTGAGCACCTGAAATTTTGGAAGGCTTCAGAGCTCCGCTTTTGGTTTTTTTATTACTCAATCCCATGTATAGCAGATCTTCTACCTCCAGTGTATTTGTACCATTATTGCACATTTGTTGTGGGTATTTTTTTACTTTGTACATCAAGCATAAGTACCTCTGATATAGAGAAAAGTGAAGAACTCTTGAGATACTTTGTTTTTATGTTTTCTTCTCTATATGCAGAGAAATACTTGACCATTAACATACATTCATTGCTACACCTACCCCAAACAGTGTGTGAACTTGGGCCTTTGTGGGCATTCTCTTGCTTTTCCTTTGAAGATGCAAATGGAGAATTATTGCAATTATTTCATGGAACTCAAAATATTGATTTACAAATCGTTAATGCAGTCCATGTGTTTCAGATGCTTCCATTGATGTCACAGTCAATTTCAAATAGGTCAATTGCTTCTGACTTTGTCAAAAAACTTTCAAAATTTCAAGAAAGTTCAGATGTGTCACAATTTTGTTTACTTGGGAAATCCTATTAGAAGGAATTTTCAGAGGAGCTAACATTGTGCATTATCAAGTGAGCAAACAAAGTAGAGTTTTGTATTAATTTCTACAATAGGGCAGTAGTTAGGGGTGTAATCTATCACAGTTTAGACTGTAAAAGAGTTTCTAAGCGTAATTCATATACTGTTCGATATTATCATGAGAAAAAACCTTGTTATGGTTTTGTTAAATGGTTTGCAGAAGTTGATTCCACTCAGATATTCTGTGTCAATAAACTTTTGCCAAAGAATGTTACTTTATTTAATGTGCATCATGAAAACATTACTCCAGATGATTTTATACTGAAAAATTTTATTGGTGTTGAAATTCCCCATGTTCATTTTTTTCAAAAATCTGATAATGAAAGTGTTTTACCTCTGAGAAATATCTTAGAACTCTGTATTTGTGTAGAAATGAGGGATGTCATTCTTGTTTATGACAAACCTAATCATCATGAGAGAAATTTTAGGTTTTTAACTTATTTTTCTTCTTATTCAAATACATCAGTGCAGTAATTATTGTACATTGTATTGTCATATGACCAATAGTAGATTTAGTGTATTTACAAAGGAGAAAAAATGCCATTTTTTTTTTTTTTTTGTACACACAGTATATTTGTAAACAAAGCTTTCAGGCAGTATTTTGCTTTTTAATCTTACCTATTCTTAGTTTTATTTATAAAGAGGAAATAAATAAATATTGATAAATTTTGATATTATATTTTTTCTTGACTTAGAATAGCTACCGTATAATGGACATTTGTATTTTATGTTGAAATTCAATGCAGTACTTTCAAATTCTATAATGCTGTGACTTTAGAATTTCTGAAGTCAAATGAAACACTAACGAAATATTACTTTGATGAAAACAAGTGTAACAAAATACTTACAAAATGCAATTTCATTTTGCAGAGTGAACTTTTTTTACTCTGGGATTGTGATTTGGACATGGATTGGTAGGTCTGTTGATTTTTTACTTTGGGATTGTGATTTGGACATGAATTGGTAGGTCTGTTGTTTTTTTACTTAGGAATTGTGATTTGGACATGAATTGGAAGTTATGTTTTTTTTTTTACTTTAGGATTGTGTTTTGGCATGGATTGGTATGTTTATTTCTCAGATAGTGTAGACTCTAACATAGCCATTTCTAATAACAAAGTGTTTATTGATAAATTTTGCTATGTTAAGAAAGACTGTTGCATTATTATTATTTAACATAAGTTTAAATGATAGGTCAATGGTTTAACAGAACTATCTAGACTGCACTTATTACATGTTGATTGTTGTAAAGTTTAACATTTACATGCAGCAATGACAGTCTATGTACAGACTGTTGCAATATAATTTATATCAGTTGGAATTTATCAAAGCCAACCCAATTTTTGTCACCCCTAGCTGTAACTTGTAGTTTATATAACAACAATTATGGGACATCTCCAAATGACGTTACCATTTTAAAATACTTCATATGTGTTCAAAATACTTTTGAAAAATTACATATTTTGATAACTTCCCCAAGTAGGTCAAGTCAGGTGAACATTATATCTTACCGTAGATACAGGTAGATACAGGTAGATACAGGTGTTATCGTACAAGTTCCTCAACTTTAGTGTCCATCAACTGCTATGTAGATGATCTAAACTTATTTGTAAAAATTTGTTACACACCTTTGTACAAATAAACAGGATATGTGGAAAATGTGACAAATTAATTATTGTGCAATAAGCCATATAGGAAAACTACCTGTGGGGAATACCCTTGGACAAACTATGCGTAAAACAGGTTATTAACCAATCAAAATAGGCGTTAATTCACTTTTTCAAGGTTTGTCCTGTAAACAAAAATCAATGGGCTATAACTCGTGGTCGTTCTAAAGTGAAAGTAGATGACCTGTAACAATGACCCAGTTAGGGATCTGCAATTAGGTAATATAGGTATTTGTAAATAATTGGTAAATCACAAAAAAGTGATGACATTTGCAAATAAATTAGATCTAGAATTGTTCATATTTTATTTGACACAAACCATTCTGGTTTAAAGCATCAATTACACACACAAAATTCAATGTGTTTATGTAACTCTTTCCTACATAAAAAACAAATATACTAATTCATGTCCAAATCACAATCCAGAAGCAAAGTATAAACACTTGAACTTTCACCAGCGAAGTGATGCCGCGTGCTCCAAAGGGTAAGACCCTCCTATTTTAATAGCTAGCTTCACCCGTCACGTTGTTCAAAGTCCCCGTAGTGGGAACAAGCTACAAGACATTGTTCGGACCGATGTCCACACAATTTAAATGTGTATTACTAACAATTTGCTTCATATTTCAATCAAACAGAACCTCTACATAAAGAGAATCCATCAATCTCTGAAAAAGTGATAATATTCATGACATATATAATTCATATTCCACACGTTTAACATCACCTTGTTTATGTACATTGCATGTGTAATATTGGCACCTTGCCTCCAAAAGAGATACGTACACTTCCGGAACACCCCGTCTCACTTTTCACTTTCTTGGTAGAAGTTCGCACGTTTAACTAAATGCCAGTTTTCAAAGTATTTTATATTGGATTTTGAGGCCCGACCGTTGACACTTAATCCACGCCACTAGGTACTATTTTGCCATAACAAACAGTGTCCGTTAAAAGTCGGGAGTTTTTATAACCAGTAGTCTCAATTTGTTTATTTATTATTGTGATTGTCACAATATTTCGTTTCCTATTTGTTGAATTGGTTATTTTTCTAATAACGTTAATTACACACAATATATTGTGTACATATTTGAGCAATATCTTCATTTAGATTGCTATAGACACAGCCCAGTTAAATGAATAAGTGCGGGTTACAGTTTAGTCTGGTAGAGGATTTTGAAAAAAAACGCTTATTTTTCAATGTAGGGAGGACAACGTGTTCAAAGGTGGCAAGTTATGTCATAACCATCTTTGAACTTTACTTTGGTAGCAAAAGCAAGATTTCACCAAGGGTAACCTATACACAAATTCAAGATGGCTTACAGAAGTTTTTCTTTACACATTTTGTCTTCTAAATATGTAAGTGGTATCTTTAAATTAATAGAAAGTCATATCCAACTAATTCAGTCACTTATTTTCAAAGTTTTCTATGAAAAATAAGATTAGACGCTTGCACAAATTTGACCTTTTCAAATATGATTAATTGTAGCAAATAAATACTAGTATACACACATTTGTGCAGTCGGATCTTCAAAATATCCCTGAGGAAGAAGTTTGCATGGAGACATTACTACCAAAATAATTAATTGTCAAACTTTAGTTGTAGCACTGGGAAAACGGAAATGCACCAATACATTCGGCGAGTTAGGAAACACGCAAACTGTTTTTATCCACGCGAAAGATAAGTGTAATAAAATTGATGTCATTATGATAGGTATGACAACGTGTTCAAAGGTGGCAAGTTATGTCATAACCATCTTTGAACTTTACTTTGGTAGCAAAAGCAAGATTTCACCCAGGGGCCATTGTGGGGCAGCTAAAGGTCAATGGGTGCAAAGTTCAAGTGAAAATGCCCATATTGACCTATACACAAATTCAAGATGGCTTACAGAAGTTTTTCTTTACACATTTTGTCTTCTAAATATGTAAGTGGTATCTTCAAATAAGTAGAAAGCCATATCCAACTAATTCAGTCACTTATTTTCAAAGTTTTCTATGAAAAATAAGATTAGACGCTTGCACAAATTTGACCTTTTCAAATATGATTAATTGTGGCAAATAAATACTAGTATACACACATTTGTGCATTTGAAACTGTTTTACAAAACTTTAGACTTCTGTTAAAATAGTTTTACTAAATCATATTGTCCGTATTTACACAACATGTATAAGTATCCACTTAAAAAAAGAAATCAAAGTACTGGTGGTACTGAAAGATTTGACTGTATCTGTATAATACTATCAAGTGTGTTCTATTTTTCTGGTGGAAATATTAGTAAACTGTTGAAACACGAACTATTCCCAGTGTCGCCTATACCTGATACATCAGGACCCTTGTTATCTGCAGCCGACGAGTCGGATCTTCAAAATATCCCTGAGGAAGAAGTTTCCATGGAGACATTACTACCAAAATAATTAATTGTCAAACTTTAGTTATAGCACTGGGAAAACGGAAATGCACCAATACATTCGGCGAGTTAGGAAACACACAATCTGTTTTTATCCACGCGAAAGATAAATGTAATAAAATTGATGTCATTATGATAGGTATGACAACTAATCCATAAAATGAAACCATCTAGAGATAAGAGGATCAGGTCCCCTTTCTGTTAGAAGAATTATTGATAATTAAAATGCCCCTCTGCCATCAAATTGGTAAGATTTTATCAGTCACCAAGAAAACAAATAGGATCTCGTAGTAATCCAAGACACTTCTTAGCTTAGCTGAGGGTATCAGGGGGTCCAAGACAGCATGTTTAATTCATACAGAGAAAGGAGTGTAACCGTTTTTAAAGCTTTACACAAGGACGCCGATACTAGAATTGTTCCCCAGGGTGTTGATGCTTACATGCAAGGCTATAAAAGAACAGTTGTTGTCTGTGTGATACTGATGACCTTATTCTTCTGTTGCTTTTAAATGAGGAAGTATGATTCCAGACCGGGACATCTAAAGTTTGTCCTGTTAATAGCATAAAATTATCACCTCTGAAGAAGAAAAGTTCCCAGTATTCCATGCAATTACAGACTGTAAGACTGTCAATTAACTTTCTGGACATTCTAAATACAGCATTCCGTGTTTCCAGGGAAAACACAGGTCTTCTTCCCACTCTTGCAAGAGGGAAATTTTCTGAACTTGTGAGTACAGATGCCTTCATTGAATGTACCTAGCGAAGATTTCTCATCTACGATGTAAACTGTTCCTCTCAGGGAAAGTACAATTGAAAATTTGCTTCAAACATCATATGCAACCGACCTACATATTCAACGTGCACACTATTAAACTGCTGTTTGGCTGCATTTAGTTATACCTGGTATTTGTTCCGGATCTCCTGTCACCTCACTAACTTGCGTACTGTATGGCTTTAACTCCCAGTGGAGGTTAGTCCATCGACAAAATCCCTCAAACTGGCTCTGTTCTGCGCAATTTTACCCCCTCTGTTTCAATTCAAGAAACTTGTCTTAAGGTGTCTTTTATTCTTGTGTGTTTCATTTTAAAGTTTTGTGATGTTGTTGGCAGGTGTCTTGATGGTGTGACCTATCCATTCCCAATGTCGCTTTTGTGTTTGTGTTTCAAAACGATCTTGTTTTGTGATCCACCATAAACTTTTCGTTACTAATTTTGTCTTGTCATCTGGCAACATAACCACGAACAATACTAGTTTTTATACTTAAATCTTATTTTTCACAAATTAAACTTATTATTTTTTTTTAATCTTAAATCTTACTTTGAACTTTAACTTTTCTAAGACAATTACAGGTCAAAGGATCATGAACAAAACTTAACTTTTTGTACTTAAGTTAAGTATTTTCCTGATGTTCACGATTATTCTCGGACAGTTAAGTTAGTGCGAGTCTGAATGTGACTTAAAAACAGTTTTAATAAGAAAATTATAAATTGATGATTGCATGTGGTTTTACGGGCTTTTACGTATTTCAGTCATATCAAGACGTCACCAGCTATAGGTGAAGTGGCAGAAATTTTGACCTTTGCATTAAACTTAGGGAAATGTGCAGGAAAAGTTCCTTAACATGTTACACCCGCCTCGACACGGGGCATCGGTGTTTAAGATCTCTCTCAAAGGTTCTCGTGACTTTCGTTTCTAAATACCGAGTGTTTGGCAAAAGAACAGTCACTACCTTATTTCAAGTCTTGGTCAGACCAAACTAGGTTCGATCCCGGGACTCACCACACACGGGGAGTGAGCCGCTATACCAACTGAGCTACAGTAGGGGTTTTTTAATGAGAAAATAATCTTTACCAAAATCATATCATGCATTGCTGAAATGTAAATATAAATCATGTTGCACTACAAGATGTATATGTAGGGCATACAGTGGGTGGCTGTATGCACTTGCAATGGGACCGTTGAACCGTTGATTGGTTGAACCCTTTGAATGATAATACCACAGATAGTGATATTGATGAATGAAAAGAAATCATTAGATGTGATTGATATATTCTAGAGATTCTCGTGACTATGCCTTGCAGATTACAGTTCTTGTAGTACTTTGATTTTAAACTTTTAATAAATTTCAAATATCAGCTGGGTTTAAACAATATATTGTTTTAATCACAGTCATGTATTTACAAAAGAATTATATTTTAGCATTTTGATTCATGCTTTGATGTTGAATATATACTTTTATTTTATTCTATGTTGAAGCTTGTGTCAGAATTTTGAAAAATAACATTGAAATATTTAAATTTTAGCCTAAACAGTCAATTAGCTTCTAGTCAATGTTAAAATACATGAAATGCTATGATTGCACGAGAACAGATTTATTTGATTTATTTAAATCTCAGAAAGTATATATTTGGACAGCTATAAACTAATAAAGATTATATTTTGGGGAAAAACACTATCTGACCTTTGACCTTTTATCTACTAAACCAAGGGTCGACCAGCTTGGCAACAGGTTGATTCTTGACCCCTAACCTATATATGATGATACAAGACAGCTATGTTGCCAGCTTTGAACACTCATGTCCCCCTATTGTGAAATTTCATTTTTTTTCCACCAGACTAATTGCTGGCCCGTAGTGTTGGGTTCCGGGGGTAGGAACACCTTTGATTTCTGTGCATGATATTGTGGGAAACACTTGTTCAGATTGAAGGAAACTGCGGGATTTCCTGCTACATTACAAAAGATTTTCTGAAAACACCCCATATTCCACAAAAACGATAGAATAGACACCCTTCCAAAAAATCCTTGAACCGCCACTGGATTTATTAATGATCTTTTACATCAAGTCAATAGTATTTTACTTAATATATCAACGGACTGTCTGTTCGAGGACGATGGAATAAACCGGAGTGCCACAAGAAAACAACAGACTTTCGAATTCGGCAAACGAATTTGATAAACTTCCTGACACTAGGATCTTTACGGGTGGGGTTCGAGCCTTGACTATGAGAGTCTCTAAGATATGACAGCTAGCGCTCTAGACCACTCGGCACCGAAGTTCGTGCTTGGCTAATAAAAAAGGGATACTCGAGATAAATATCTGACCTGAAAACATGTATGGAGATATGATTAAGAATTTATTGTATGATATTAAAGAGGTCATATACCTGTATATATGTAATGACATAGACGTCCATTTTGATATTTGGCCCACTTTGAAGTCCTGTCTGTGTCTATCAATGACTAATCGTCACTTGTTTTATGGATAATTAGAGGTGAGTTTATTTACATATAAACATTGTAAAATTTAGAAGCAAAAACGCTGTAATTTTAAATGCTATGAATGACAGCTCTAATCTAAAACCTTTATATAATTACATAACCTCGGTGTAGGTGACATAATTTTCTCCACCATAGGAAGTACTTTTCAATTAAAAACATTATTGTTCAGTTCTCCTGTACAAAGTGAAATTTTGCGAAGATTTTGGAAATTTGATCAGGTTTATACACTAATTGGGCCTTATTCAAAGTTACATCACGGCATTTAGGGTCAGGTATATATGTCATTGTTGCTCGGGGTTTTTTTCAGGTGTACAGAAGGGATAATTTTGACATTGTCATGTTGTTGTCTTGTTAAAAAATGCTCTATGTACAGAATTAAGTTCACTTTTTCATGAATAAATTTTTTCCCTATTAGGACAGTATATTGACATTTTTTGTGAGTTTGTTGGAAAATACGACTTTATTTTTGCATTTTCCATGTGCACTGAATTTATGGAAATGCAGTAGCTCCCTATACGTCAGTACGTCACGGCGTCCACGTGATTTTTAGCTCACCTGGCCTAAAGGCCATGTGAGCTTTTGCCATCACTCGGCGTCCGTCGTCCGTCAGTCAGTCAGTCCGTCCGTCAGTCTGTCAGTCTGCCAGTCCGTCTGTAAACTTTTCACATTTTGACTATCTCCTCTGAAACCCCTGAACCAATTTTAACCAAACTTTACAGGAATGATGTATGGAAGGTCCTTTACTTAGATTGCCGAAATTTTTTTGATCCGCCAAAAACATGGCTGCCAGCGCAGAAGATAGTTTTACATTGGCCCCTATGGGAAAAATGCATTTTTGACTATTTCCTCAGAAATGACTAAGCAAATTTAACCAAACTTCACAGGAATGATGTATGGAAGGTCCTTTACTTAGATTGCCAACATTTTTCTGATCTGTCAAAAAACATGGCCGCCAGCACAGAAGATAGTTTAACATTGACCCTATGGGAAAAGCACATTTTGCTATCTTCTTTGAAATTGCTGAGCCAATTTGAACCAAACTTTACAGGAATAATGTATGCAAGTCATTTACTAAGATTGCCCAAATTTTTCTGATCCGCCAAAAAAATGGCCGCCAGGGCCAAACAAAGTTTAACATTGGGCCCTATGGGAAAACGCACTTTGGCTATCTCCTCTGAAACGACTGAAGCGAATTCAATTACACTTTACAGGAATAATGTATGGAAGGTCTTTTGCAAAGATTGCCGAATTTTTTCTGATCCGCCTAAAAATATGGCTGCCAGCGGGGAACATAGTTTAACATTGACCCTATGGGAAAAACACATTTTGGCTATGTCTCTGAAACTATTGAAGCAAACTTAACCAAACTTTAGAGGAATGATGTATTGGAGGTCCTTTACATAGATTGCCAAAATTTTCTGATTGGCCAAAAAACATGGCTGCCAGAGCAAAAGGTAGTTTAACATGGGACCCTATGGGAAAAACGCATTTTGGCTATCTCCTCAGAAATGACTGAAGCAAATTGAACCAAACTTTACAGAAATGATGTATAGAAGGTCCTTTAATTAGATTACCAAAATTTTTCTGATCCACCAAAAAACATGGCTGCCAGCGCAGAAGATAGTTTAACATTGGACCCAATGGGAAAAGCATATATATGCTATTTCCTCTGAAGCTTTAGAAGCAAATTGAACCAAACTTTACAGGAATGATGTATAGAAGGTCCTTTACATAGATTGCAAAATTTTCCTGATTGGCCAAAAAACATGGCTGCCAGCGCAAAAGGTAGTTTAACATTGGACCTATGGGAAAAACACATTTTTGACTATGTCCTCAGAAATGACTGAAGCAAATTGAACCAAACTTTACAGGAATGATGTATAGAAGTCCTTTACTTAGATTGCAAAATTTTTGATCCGCCGAAAAACATGGCCGCAAGGGCAGAATATAGTTTAACATGGACCCTATGGGAAAAACGCATTTTTGACTATGTCCTCAGAAATGACTGAAGCAAATTGAACCAAACTTTACAGGAATGATGTATAGAAGGTCCTTTACATAGATTGTCAAAATTTTTCTGATCCGCCAAAAACATGGCTGCCAGCGGAGAACATAGTTTCACATTGGACCCTATGGGAAAAGCATATATATGCTAATTTTCCTCTGAAGCTAGTGAAGCAAATTGAACCAAACTTTACAGAAATGATGTATAAAAGGTCCTTTACATAGATGCCAAAAATTTTCTGATCTGCCAAAAAAAAACATGGCTGTCAGCGCAAAAGATAGTTGGACTTTATGGGAAAAACACATTTTTGACTATGTCCTCAGAAATGACTGAAGCAAATTGAACCAAACTTTACAGGAATGATGTATAGAAGGTCCTTTACATAGTTTGCCAAAATTTTCCTGATCTGACATAAAACATGGCTGCCAGTGGAGAACATTGTTTCACATTGGACCCTATGGGAAAAGCATATATTTGCTATTATTTCCTTTGAAGCTACTAAAGCAAATTGAATCAAACTTTACAGGAATGATGTATGGAAGGTCCTTTATTAGATTGACAAATTCAAATTGCCCGTTTCATTTACAATTGAGGCAAAACACTTTTAAAATCTCGGAAGCTGAAATTTCATTGGACAATAAATGTTACAACAGTGGCTCATTCACATATGCCCCTAAACTGTGTTTCCTCAGATCTCCACTCCGCGCCTATATCAAAAATGGGGAGCAAGTGAGAGATGTGATTTTAATCAGATTGAAAAAAATACTGTGAATGGTACATATAGTTCTACAGTGATTTCCTTAGCCATTCTGTCTGATATAAACAGTGCATTTTTCATCACTGGAATACAAATTTGCTTTAAAAGCATTTTAGTCAGGTGAGCGATACAGGCTCAGCCACACTGTGTGGCTGAGCCTCTGGTTTTAATTAAAAACACACAAAAAACACTTTTAATATAATTTCTGCTCGAAGCATTCATTCATAGAAAACACATAGTTCTATGATAATAATTCTCTTGAGAGAGAATACAATATAAAAGAAAATAAGTCGTCTCCCTAGTATAATTTAGTTTTGTAATTCAACAAAGATTCCCATATATATCGATCGACCGTCCGAAGTTAAGTCCACAAAAGAACTGACCTTCAGTAAACATGCTATAACTGTCAAAACCTGTCCGTCAGATTCCGCCAATTTCATTCAAGAAATGCAACATTTGACTTCAATATTTTGATTCTGTTACGCGGCATGTCTTGGGCGCAAAATGTTATTCTGATTTCAATCCACGTCATTTTCACCTAGCTACGTGCCTGGCAATGTGAAGGAGTGCCAAGCCTACAGTGACTCGGGTCATCGGGGTTTAAGGTCTTATCCGAAGGACCCATTGACTTTTTAAATGCCGATCAAAAAAAAAAAAGAACAGTCACTACTTATCAAATTTCAACTCTGGTCAAACACACAAATGAAGCAAGAATTCTAACAACTGGGCTATCGAAATGGTAAATGAAGAATCGAAGAAACTGAATAACATGCATTTCTTTAGTGTGTTCAATATTCGATTCCGAGGATCCTTCTGTGGTGTTAAGGGGTCTCCGTGGCCAAGAGGGCTACTGAAAAACGCTCTCTTACGGATCACGACCCTCTCGGCGCCAAGGCCCGATCTCCTCTTAGATTCTAGTGTTAGAAAGTTTGTTTCGATAACAAATAATTAAAATATCCCTGCCGCCAAACATGGCAAATACCTAAAATATTCCTACCGCAGAACATGGCAAATAACTAAAATATCCCTGCCGCCAAACATGGCTAATAATACAAATATCCCTGCCGCCGAACATGGAAAATAACCAAAATATCCCTGCCGCCAAACATTGCAAATAATTAAAATATCCCTGCCGCCGAACATGGCAAATAACTAGAATATCCCTACCGCCAAACATGGCAAATAACTAAAATATCCCTGCCGCCGAACATGAAAAAATAACTAAAATATCCCTGCCGCCAAACATTGCAAATAATTAAAATATCCCTGCCGCCGAACATGGCAAATAACTAGAATATCCCTGCCGCCGAAAAAGGGAAATAACTAAAATATCCCTGCCGCCGAATATGGCAAATAACTAGAATATCCCTGCCGCCCGAATATGGCAAATAACTAAAATATCCCTGTCGTCGAACATGGCATATAACTAAAATATCCCTGTCGCCGAACATGGAAAATAACTAAAATATCCCTGCCGCCGAACATGACAAATAACTAAAATATCTCTACCGCCAAACATGGCAAATAACTAAAATATCCCTGCCACCGAACATGGCAAATAACTAAAATATCCCTGCCGCCGAACATGGCAAATAACTAAAATATCCCTGCCGTTGAACATGGCAAATAACTAAAATATCCCTGCCGCCAAACATGGCAAATAACTAAAATATCCTTGCCGCCAAACATGGCAAATAACTAAAATATCCCTGTCGCCAAACATGGCAAATAATTAAAATATCCCTGCCGCCGAACATGGCAAATAACTAAAATATCCATGCCGCCTAACCTGGCAAATAACTAAAATATCCCTGCCGCCAAACATGGCAAATAACTAAAATATCCCCACCACCGAACATGGCAAATAACTAAAATATCCCTTCCACCGAACATGGCAAATAACTAAAATATCCCTGCCGCCGAACAAGGCAAATAACTAAAATATCCCTGCCGTTGAACATGGCAAATAACTAAAATATCCCTGCCGCCAAACATGGCAAATAACTAAAATATCCTTGCCGCCAAACATGGCAAATAACTAAAATATCCCTGTCGCCAAACATGGCAAATAATTAAAATATCCCTGCCGCCGAACATGGCAAATAACTAAAATATCCATGCCGCCTAACCTGGCAAATAACTAAAATATCCCTGCCGCCAAACATGGCAAATAACTAAAATATCCCTGCCGCCGAACATGAAAAAATAACTAAAATATCCCTGCCGCCAAACATTGCAAATAATTAAAATATCCCTGCCGCCGAACATGGCAAATAACTAGAATATCCCTGCCGCCGAAAAAGGGAAATAACTAAAATATCCCTGCCGCCGAATATGGCAAATAACTAGAATATCCCTGCCGCCCGAATATGGCAAATAATTAAAATATCCCTGTCGTCGAACATGGCATATAACTAAAATATCCCTGTCGCCGAACATGGAAAATAACTAAAATATCCCTGCCGCCGAACATGACAAATAACTAAAATATCTCTACCGCCAAACATGGCAAATAACTAAAATATCCCTGCCACCGAACATGGCAAATAACTAAAATATCCCTGCCGCCGAACATGGCAAATAACTAAAATATCCCTGCCGTTGAACATGGCAAATAACTAAAATATCCCTGCCGCCAAACATGGCAAATAACTAAAATATCCTTGCCGCCAAACATGGCAAATAACTAAAATATCCCTGTCGCCAAACATGGCAAATAATTAAAATATCCCTGCCGCCGAACATGGCAAATAACTAAAATATCCATGCCGCCTAACCTGGCGAATAACTAAAATATCCCTGCCGCCAAACATGGCAAATAACTAAAATATCCCCACCACCGAACATGGCAAATAACTAAAATATCCCTTCTACCGAACATGGCAAATAACTAAAATATCCCTGCCGCCGAACAAGGCAAATAACTAAAATATCCCTGCCGTTGAACATGGCAAATAACTAAAATATCCCTGCCGCCAAACATGGCAAATAACTAAAATATCCTTGCCGCCAAACATGGCAAATAACTAAAATATCCCTGTCGCCAAACATGGCAAATAATTAAAATATCCCTGCCGCCGAACATGGCAAATAACTAAAATATCCATGCCGCCTAACCTGGCAAATAACTAAAATATCCCTGCCGCCAAACATGGCAAATAACTAAAATATCCCTGCCGCCGAACATGAAAAAATAACTAAAATATCCCTGCCGCCAAACATTGCAAATAATTAAAATATCCCTGCCGCCGAACATGGCAAATAACTAGAATATCCCTGCCGCCGAAAAAGGGAAATAACTAAAATATCCCTGCCGCCGAATATGGCAAATAACTAGAATATCCCTGCCGCCCGAATATGGCAAATAATTAAAATATCCCTGTCGTCGAACATGGCATATAACTAAAATATCCCTGTCGCCGAACATGGAAAATAACTAAATATCCCTGCCGCCGAACATGACAAATAACTAAAATATCTCTACCGCCAAACATGGCAAATAACTAAAATATCCCTGCCACCGAACATGGCAAATAACTAAAATATCCCTGCCGCCGAACATGGCAAATAACTAAAATATCCCTGCCGTTGAACATGGCAAATAACTAAAATATCCCTGCCGCCAAACATGGCAAATAACTAAAATATCCTTGCCGCCAAACATGGCAAATAACTAAAATATCCCTGTCGCCAAACATGGCAAATAATTAAAATATCCCTGCCGCCGAATATGGCAAATAACTAAAATATCCATGCCGCCTAACCTGGCGAATAACTAAAATATCCCTGCCGCCAAACATGGCAAATAACTAAAATATCCCCACCACCGAACATGGCAAATAACTAAAATATCCCTTCTACCGAACATGGCAAATAACTAAAATATCCCTGCCGCCGAACAAGGCAAATAACTAAAATATCCCTGCCGTTGAACATGGCAAATAACTAAAATATCCCTGCCGCCAAACATGGCAAATAACTAAAATATCCCTGCCGCCAAACATGGCAAATAACTAAAATATCCCTGTCGCCAAACATGGCAAATAATTAAAATATCCCTGCCGCCGAACATGGCAAATAACTAAAATATCCATGCCGCCTAACCTGGCAAATAACTAAAATATCCCTGCCGCCAAACATGGCAAATAACTAAAATATCCCCACCACCGAACATGGCAAATAACTAAAATATCCCTGCCGTTGAACACGGCAAATAACTAAAATATCCCTGCCGCCGAACATGGCAAATAACTAAAATATCCCTGCCGTTGAACATGGCAAATAACTAAAATATCCCTGCCGCCAAACATGGCAAATAACTAAAATATCCTTGCCGCCAAACATGGCAAATAACTAAAATATCCCTGTCGCCAAACATGGCAAATAACTAAAATATCCTTGCCGCCAAACATGGCAAATAACTAAAATATCCCTGTCGCCAAACATGGCAAATAACTAGAATATCCCTGCTGCCGAACATGGCAAATAACTAAAATATCCCTGCCGCCGAACATGGCAAACAACTAAAATATCCCTGCTGCCGAACAGTAAACATCCAATCAACCTATCGTCGAAATGGTTCAAGCTATTTTGAATCTTGAAACAATGAATACTATTTTTTTTTTTATTTTGAACGTGCATATTTGTACAGCGGCGTGAAAGGGCATATATTACACATTTTAAAACATATTCAGTTTTCTGTTTTCACGATTCAGACTGACAAGGATAAGCTTTCGTAGTGATTACTTAAAGGTGAACTTTAGGTTAAATATTTGTCAAATATTTTATACACTGAAGCATCAATTTTATTATAAACCATACAAGTTAATATACCATCAATCATACGCTGGTCATCCTTGTGGTAAGTATAACTGATCCATAGGACTGACTTAGATTTTAACTATAAACTGTAAGTTTTAAAATTCGAAACAAGGGAAAATATGTGTTAAAACTGTCTGTACATGAACCAAGTCTAAACTTTAAGGAATCCGATAAATATAAGTCCAACAAAAAGAGAAAGTCTATGTTATTGAATTTTAATGCCAGTTTCAAAATTCAAAACCAATACGACGCATGTCTTTGATCGGTTAGGTCATCACTTAAATCTAAAATTAATTCTATGTCTACGTGTACGTTGTTCTTTATTCTGTATTCTACAGAACTTTTTGTCGGAGGTTAGGCAATGTTGTTTGCGATACTGGTCAAAATAAATAATGAAAATAACTTGCTCTTTTTAATGCTACTGCGACCTATTTTTGAAGACAGTGTCACGATTACTATGGAGAATTACGTGTTTAAAGAGGATTTGTAGAAGCTTGAAAACGTAAACTCAATATTTCCTAAATTGCTGTATATTACAAATATTTAAACTTTAACAAAAAACATATCTTCATTTCAATTTAGCGTAATTCAATAAAACTGGTTCCGGTTTCAATCATTCCATAGCTAAAAAATTTCTTAACTTAAATCTGGTAATTTTTGTGGATCTTTTTTTATCGTTCTAAATCATTTAAAATTTCAACTAAAATTAGAATATAGATGGTATAATTATAAGTTCAAACGATCTTTAAACTTGATGACACCTTAAATTTACGAATATCTTCAAAACTAACAAAATTATTCAGATTTCGAATTTGCTTGATTTAAGTTAAGGAAAAATCTTAGCTAATTATAAGAAATGATTGTGAAACCGGGGCCAGGTGTAAACTGTATTGTTTAGATACCATTAACTATGATGAACCGTTGGTCACAGTCAAAACATATATATGCAAAGCATGATCTTGAGTTCACAGAATAAAATTACGGAAAATAAACTCTGATAAGACAATCACTATTTTTAAAACAGTTCACCAGTTCTTTATGCTAAAATTTACCTTAAGTTTTCACCAAGTGTTAATTAATATTAATACCGGTGTACGCTGACACAAAATATTCAGACGCATCCCGATTTGCTACATTTCAGAAAACTTTCAGCACGGATGGTCATCATCTTGATTCAGATAGATAGGAACATCACCATATAAAGAGAACCACGCAGTAAAACCATGGTTATCAAAACGTCCGTCTTCTTACTGGTACTAGCCGTGGTGTTCGGTTATTTCTATACAAAACAAGCGCCAAGACCGTTACCCAAAATCCAAGTTAATAGCTCGTATGATTATATCATTGGTAAGTGTTTATATGTGTGTGTGTGTGTGTGTGTGTGTGTGTGTGTGTGTGTGTTTAAAAGGACTTTCCTTGTCCCATGACATTTACATGGCGAACATTGCATGTGGGGTTTAAGGAAATTCCTCTAGAACACATGGTCTCACTTCAATTGCAACTTTATTTGTTTATACCTTATACCGGAAAGCTATTGTGTTGATTCGCGACTGTAACAACAAACGAAGATATATTTAGCTTCATTATGATATAATTCGCTTGCATTTAATTTGAACTCACCATTACCGGAAGACGCGAACATAAAAGTACGCGAATATATCGAAATTACGAATCTTGTGAAAATAAAAAGACGCGAAATTCCTATGCTTACAAATGTTATAATGTACCTGTCCGCTTGGCTTTTCATTAGTCATATTCTTATAGGATGATCTACCCAATTTATGGATAGTGTTAGATTCCGCAATTAATACTAACACAATGTACGTGTTTACTTCTTGAAGATAGTGTTTCTCCCTTGATGTAGACGGAATTGTCATGTGCTACTTCTGAATTTTGATGGAATAATTCATTCAAAAGTAAAAAAAATTATAAAAATTCAAAAGTTGCATATGGCAGAATAAAATACATAAATGCACTAGTCGAACTTTGAGGTCAAGCGTACATTTTTTTTCAGATGCAAACTTGTCGTGTATGTAATCTGAATTTCTGAGTTGTTTAATTTACAGTTGGTGCCGGGTCGGCCGGTGGAGCGTTAGCAAATCGTTTGTCGGAAGATCCTGACACCTCAGTGTTGCTGGTGGAGGCCGGTGGTGATGACGCCGATAACTTTATGATACACATTCCAGCCCTGTTCGCTTTAAATTTGGGCTCTAAAGAGGACTGGTCGTACTACACGGTGCCACAAAAATACTCCAACTTGGGACATAAAAACAGGGTACATATATACATCAATACGATTGGAATTCCAACTTTTCACGATCAATAGTTTGTATATATACGTGTATGTACATAACCGTTTTTGCAGGAAATATTCAAACATTTATAAGTTGTCGCGTTATAATTTTTTAACATTGCATTTAGAAAATTAAAAATTTATAACTTGACACTAAAACCTTAACTTAATCAAATTGTCTTTGCTGCTCCAGTAAGAATATATCTTTGTAAAGTACTCGACTGTACTAGTAAATTCTTTGTAAAATACTAAGCTATTGCAGATAGCCATTAAGGACTTGGCTACAAGAGTAAATCCATGTAAGGATTATGAAGAGCTTTTACATTTTATTTTCTGACTGAGTTGGTATGTACTTTGGTGTTTATTAATTACGACAAAATGTTTATGTCATAACGGTATATGAAATGATACATAATTTATTCATTTTCCTATCTAAAGGCTTGAAAAAAATAATGCTGCACTAGACATGAATTAAACAGTACATGTTCTTTGTAAAGTAATTGCATTGGTTGTTCCACTGTTCTTTATAGTGACAGTAATATCGCGTTTATTCTGTTACTAACAAGATTCCTGGCCTACAGGTTTGTTTTTTTTTTTTTTTTTTTTTTTTTTTTTTGTAAAGTACTTTTTGAGTTTCAGTTATATAGTGTTTATTTTGTAACTAGCAAGATTTAGGCCTAGAGGTAAGGTAACTTGGTGGTTCCAGTTAGGTTTTTTGTAAAGTACGTGGTTGTAAAGTTCTTTGGAGTTTCAGTAATATCGCGTTTATTTTGTTACTAGCAAGATTCCTGGCCTAGAGGTAAAGTACTTGGTGGTTCCAGCAGTTTGAACGCCTTGATATATGTACGTGGTAATAAAGGTGACTTTAATAGCTGGGCAGCAGAGGGATGTGATGGCTGGAGTTATAAAGATGTATTGCCTTACTTCATGAAGATTGAAAATGTAGACTTTAATTACAAACACGATACTGGTTAGTATTGTATTTTTCACTTATATTTTATTTACGAAATACAAATGTACATTCTATGTCTATTCAATGATCGATAATTCATGGCGGTATTTAGAAGAATAAATGAACGAGGTTCGCCGCTGTTCCACGTGATTATCCCATCTTAACGTTTGTGTGGGGCGTTTTGGTAAAGGTCTACGTAACGCATTCCTGAATAACGTTGTTTTTACGGAAAATATACTGATATGATTCCTTATCCAATGTAAATACTTGTTCCGCATAAACCTTAAGGGTATCACGTGGTACAATGGCAAACACCATTACAACAATCGTAACGTCACTATAAAGAGAGCATTAAACTATAACGTAATAATTTTATCACCCGTTTAATTCAGCCCGAAATATTTCATTTTATTCTTCACTGGGTGTTGAATAACATTGAACATTGAGAATACACTTCATCCTTAGAAAAACAATTTCATCGTAAATATTATATACATGTAATATGCCCATCTATCTATTAATAATTGTTTATTAGTGAGATCATCAGTGACACAGTGATCTAAAACTCTTGCTTACATATCATAGATACCTTTCGCTGTCATTGTTCGAACCCCACTCGGCCAGGCCCAGGCCCCGGTTTCACAATCATTCCTTAGCTAAGATTTTCCTTACCTTAAATCTGATAAATTTGAAATCTGAATAATTTTGTTAGATTTTAAGATATTTATAAATTTAAGGTGTCATTTTGAAGATCATTTCGAACTTAAAACACCTATATTACAATTTTGCTAAAACTTTTTATATTAGTGCAATAAAAGATCAACAAAACTTTGCCAGATTTAAGTTAAGGACAATCTTAGTTAAGGAATGATTGTGAAAACGGGGGCAGGTTTTACAATTGTTCCTTAGCTAAGATTTTCCTCATCTTGTGAATGTTTGTGAAACCGGGGCCAGATCGTAGTGTTAACTCAGAGTTAACTTTAACAACTTAATACTTGTCAATTTTCAAAGGATAAAATAAAGCCGTATTATCCTTACTGCCAGTAGTATTATATTAAGTTCGAAATTGAGTAATTTCATTAATTTTTATATTGCAGAATATCATTCGCGTGAGGGACCGTTATCGTTGAGTGATTTTAGTTCCACACCACTGGCAGACATGGTTCTGAAGGCGGGCAGGGAGGCCGGATACAAAACGGTTGATTGTAATGGAAAGGAGCAGTTAGGTATGCTTGTTAATTGTCAATCAAACCTAATGAGAATCCCAACCACTGATTGTAAAAATGTCAATCAAACCCAATGTGAATCCCAACCACTGATTGTAAAAATGTCAATCAAACCCAATGTGAATCCCAACCACTGATTGTAAAAATGCAATCAAACCCAATGTGAATCCCAACCACTGATTGTAAAAATGTCAATCAAACCCAATGTGAATCCCAACCACTGATTGTAAAAATGTCAATCAAACCCAATGTGAATCCCAACCACTGATTGTAAAAATGTCAATCAAACCCAATGTGAATCCCAACCACTGATTGTAAAAATGTCAATCAAACCCAATGTGAATCCCAACCACTGATTGTAAAAATGTCAATCAAACCCAATGTGAATCCCAACCACTGATTGTAAAAATGTCAATCAAACCCAATGTGAATCCCAACCACTGATTGTAAAAATGCCAATCAAACCAATGTGAATCCCAACCACTGATTGTAAAAATGTCAATCAAACCCAATGTGAATCCCAACCACTGATTGTAAAAATGTCAATCAAACCCAATGTGAATCCCAACCACTGATTGTAAAAATGTCAATCAAACCCAATGTGAATCCCAACCACTGATTGTAAAATGTCAATCAAACCCAATGTGAATCCCAACCACTGATTGTAAAAATGTCAATCAAACCCAATGTGAATCCCAACCACTGATTGTAAAAATGTCAATCAAACCAATGTGAATCCCAACCACTGATTGTAAAAATGTCAATCAAACCCAATGTGAATCCCAACCACTGATTGTAAAAATGTCAATCAAACCCAATGTGAATCCCAACCACTGATTGTAAAAATGTCAATCAAACCCAATGTGAATCCCAACCACTAATTGTCAAAATGTCAATCAAACCTAATGTGAATCCCACCACTGATTGTAAAAATGTCAATCAAACCTAATGTGAATCCCAACCACTGAGTGTAAAAATGTCAATCAAACCTAATGTGAATCCCAACCACTGATTGTAAAAATGTCAATCAAACCTAATGTGAATCCCAACCACTAATTGTAAAAATGTCAATCAAACCTAATGTGAATCCCAACCACTAATTGTAAAAATGTCAATCAAACCTAATGTGAATCCCAACCACTGATTGTAAAAATGTCAATCAAACCTAATGTGAATCTCAACCACTAATTGTAAAAATGTCAATCAAACCTAATGTGAATCCCAACCACTGATTGTAAAAATATCAATCAAACCTAATGTCAATCCCAACCACTGATTGTAAAAATGTCAATTAAACCTAATGTCAATCCCAACTATGCGGGGGATTGGTTGGAGCTCTTTAATCACTAAACTGGATAACATTATGAGTGATTTCGATATTGTGTGTACATACTTTTTTAAGATCAGTCTTGCCTTGTTTCTCACTGTAACCATAACAACAAAAACAAACAAATGTACTGTGTTCAAAAATACAAATATAGGTCTATCTGGATCACTTATACCATGTAATTTTTTGTCAGATTTTTGCAGCTCTAGTCTTCAAAGTAAAAGTATTTAGCGCCTCCTAATACATTATGTCTTGAAAATACAATGTATATACAACATAAAACAATACAAAGGTTTTCTGAAAAATCAAATCCAGATGGTAGAAACAAATATTTAGACCACTACAATAAATAGTCAAAAGTAATAGTTTTACCTTTCATATTGTACCTTCTGTTAGTTTGTTTCTACTATTGTTCCAGGTAACTTAGATAGTCGATTTATTTTTAATATAAATTCAAGTATTGTAATATTAGTACTTATTTTGATATTCCTGTAAATATAATCATATCACCTATCAAACCCATGAGGTTTGCTGACTTAAACTTGAATTACAAAACAGGTATATACCGAAACTTATGTCGTTTTTCATAACGGAGAAAACCCAGTGTGTTGTATATGTACCTAAATTGTATATCGCACCTGGTTAACCCACATACTCATTATTAACACACGGGTAAAAACAAGGTTGTCTTTCAGGTGTGCGGTTCGGGTTTTACTCATACTCATGTCATGTATATGTATAATAAATACCTTTCATGCAATGCTCTAAATTTGCATACGAGGCACGGATAAGGAGAGGGCATAATGCGCAGCGTTTGAAAAACAACTAATTTTCAAAACCAGAGGGCTGTTAAACACTTAATTTTTCACTTTTAATTGGGCTTTTATACTTTAGATTCAATATGTATAACATTGAATATAAATCATGAAACATAAAGGCTTAATTGACAAAAAAGCGACTATCTAAGTTCTCTGGAACGATAGTAGGTACAGCTAATGACCTCTCGATCCAAAACCCTTTTCAAGTAAAAGTAAAAACTAAACTATATTTGTTCAGCAACATTTTTCTTCATTCTTCTTTCAGGATTTTGTAAATCTCAATCTATAATAAAAGATGGTGTTAGAGCTTCCACTTCTGCTGCATACATAAAACCAGTATTAGAAAGAAGAAATTTACATGTTGTAATTAACACACACGTTACCAAGGTAAACATTTATTTCTTACTTAATATATATTTGATATCGAATAGCACCGACGGTGCTCTTAAGAGCGCATTTCTAACCGCCTAGGCTCAAATCCCACGCGGAAGGTACGTATGATACATTTGACAATTGTACAAATCATCATATTATTGATATCACAATTACAGGTATTAGTTATTACGCTGTGTTCAAACAAGAAACATCGTGAATGAGATAAGTAATTGCTAGATTTAATTTGTTAAGGTTTTGTTCGGTAAAGAAACAGTAACTGTTTTAGTATTTGAACTACGATTTGTTATACTTTCCACCCCTTTATTGTAGGTTCTGATTGAAAACAAAAAAGCCATTGGTATAGAAGCCATAAGGAACGGACGGAAAATAAAAGTCTTAGCCAACAAAGAGGTCATTCTGTCAGCTGGAGCGATTAATACTCCGCAAATACTAATGTTGTCCGGAGTAGGACCCAAGGATCATCTTACAAAACTTGGGGTAATATGATAAAACTAAACAGCTAAAATGGTAACGACAAAAATTGAGCAATTTCTTGTAATACAACAGGTCATAAATGTTTATTTCACATAGTAGTATCTCTCAAAACATTCGTTTATCACTTGAAGAAGTCAAAGAAAAAATACTTTGTTTTCCCCTTTCGTTCACATTGTTTTCAAGTTTCGCATTTTTGCGACGTTGTTTTCTATATTCTTCTGTAATCTGATTGCTTTGACTGTTTTAGCCACATTTTTATATTCCATATTCACATCGTGACCAATAAAAGCTACTCCGATATTCTGTCAAATCATATAACTTGATTTCCAGATAGATGTCCATGCAGACCTGCCGGTTGGTAAAAACTTACAAGATCACCTCATGTTCTTTATTGGTAACCAAATAGACCAACCATACGCTATAACAGAGGGCAAGGTGTCTGATGTACTGACGTATCTCAAGTACAAACTGTTCAAACAAGGTACCTTGTCAGTGTTTTTTCATTGAAATATCTTTATATATAAACAAATTCAAATAACTAATAATATTTTAATTTGAATGAAATTGGGTTCCGTGAGATGGTTGATATTATGGCCAATATGATTATCTGTCTTATGCCATGCTAATAATACTTCGTTGCATACCGGGTATATGATGGATTAAAAGATTTAAACAAAATTAAACCATTTTAAAATTCGATTTTTCGATTAGAAACGCATCCATTATACATGTAGTAAAACCTCGTCATAATGTCTCTGGGAAACTTTGCTACCTTCCTAATCGAAGTACCAAACATATTTTTCGTGTTGTTTTTTTCTTTATTAATTTTATTAATTCCCAAACCCCCTCATAAGGCAAAAATATAACATAAGAGTACTTAATGCTGTCAGTTTAATTCTGTGGGATTTGACTACCACATCTTTATAATTGACATTATTTTACTTATTGTTTCAGGACCTTTAGGTGATTTGACTACCACATCTTTATTGGCATTTTATTATTTATTGTTTCAGGACCTTTAGGTAAGCAATTTGTGGAAGTGTTATCATTCTTTGATACCTCAGGTAAAAACTCTATACCAGATCTTCAGATGAACTACGCCAGTTCTTTGTTTAAAGGATCCACAAACGACTCCATGAAGTTCCTGAATTTTAAAGATCATGTGAGTAATATCCATTATCACTAATGAAAGAGAAAGGGTTCTGAAACAAACTAAGGAGAACAGGCCACAAAACATCCCGGGTCGAAACTTCTATCATCTCCGGTCCGATTAAAGACATTCAACTTGTCAGTCATGATATAGTCTTCAATATGGCACGATGTGTCCTTAACAAATGACTAGACACTACCTAGCATGTTAACACTAACTAACAAGCACAGTGTATGTGTTGTCATCAAAGTGTATTATAATTAGATTGATTCAATAACAAGAATCTTGCAAGTGCCAGAACTATCAATAAAGCAAATAAATGACAAGGTGCTATATAGTAGAAAGCATAAAACCCCGACTTTGAACGAGTATTAACAATAATGACAAAATGATACCCAATGCTGTATTAACATCAGATGCTTTCCACTTGACAAATAAGTGATTTAAAACAATTAAAAAAGAATGATCTGCAAACTGATAAACGCAAATTTTGTTAGAATCCTTTCAAAACCTTCAAACATAAAGGGGATAATGTTCGTTTTGTTTCTGTTCTCGAAACATTTTATGGGCGGCATCACAATATTGTTAATAAATATGACTCTGTACCTTAAATTACCCTGGATATATTCTGTGTCCCTTAGTTCCATGCACATGATCCCCTTTGATGTGTCTGTCTGTTGGAAGTTCACTTGTTAAACTTGTTTGCCAGTGCCAAATCTTTGCTTTGCTTTTGGATTGTGATTCAGACTTACATTTGTATGTTTTTGATGATCTCTTTTTTATATATTTATTATTTCAGATACGGTATTCCATGTACACAAAGGATCCCGAAGATGACGGTATTCTGTTTATTATAGCGTTACTTCACCCTAAGAGTTCTGGAGAAATAAAACTGTCTAGTACAGATCCCTTTGATTATCCACTCATCGACCCCCGGTACTTAGAACATCCTGAAGATGTCAAAACATTAAGAAAAGGTTGTATAAATACTCTATATTTAATGCCTTAATGAATGATAATAGTGCATTTTAATTATTCTGCATGTCAATATCAACAAACCCAATATCCATGATGATAGTTTAACTAATCTTTTACAATTCCTGCAGAAACCTCTCGGATTACACCATATCCGAACTAAACTCTACTCTATACCACTATCCCGTCTTAGACAGTTACAAGAAGAATGCGCATCTAAACTACTATAGATTCTAATACACCAAAATATAAGCTTACTGCTATCATCATGGATATTGCTTTTAACAGATTATTTAAACCTGCCCGGGAAAACGATATTGAGAACGATTTGTCAACGCCAATACCTTAAGTTACACTATGCGAACAAAGGCATAGATGCTTCCAATATTCTTCAAAATAAACAAGTACAATATAAAGTTCCTGCTTATTTCAAAAATAATTTTCTACTCCTACAATAAACCTATTGCATCCAAAATATTTTATATTAAACAAACATTGCAGTGTTTGAACTTTCATAGTTTTACTCTATCTACATGCGCTTACTTGTCTACTCCCTATATTTATGGACCAGCTGGACATGTAATAACTGGTGATCTCAATATAATCGAGAACACTAAATTAAGATCTTTACTTTCAAAAGGTCCTAAATGTAGAGAAGCTAAACCTTTTACTTGGGGACAGAATTTCAGACTTGTCATGGATTCTGTTGAAGAGTACGCCGGACGTTGGGCTAAATTAGAAGAAGTTGAGCTCGATACCTTATCCGACTGGATAAAGGTTGTGAGATCTTTCGTTAAGACGAGGATTACCAAACTTAAAGGGTCTATGAGTCTTTAACCGCCTTCAGTACTCAGGGATCCAGAAATTAAGGCAATTCTTACAGACATACAAAAACAAATATATTGTTGTTCCAGCTGATAAGGCTTCCAACAACATTTATTCTCGTTTGTAAGAGATTCTACCTTGAATGTCTTATTAAGGAACTTGGTTTAGATAGAATATCAAATAACCCTGCATACACAAGAACTAATTTTACCAAAAATAAAGTTCTTTCCAACCATAGAGGAGTTCTCGAGTCTTTCGTTATCAATCTTAAAGAGCAAGATCTTGATCTTCCTTACTTGTATTGGATTCCTAAACTCCATAAAAATCCATACAAGGAAAGATATATAGCAGGCTCGTCTAAATGTACTACTAATTCATTATCGGTAACTCTAACACAATTTTGACAATCGTCAAAGATGGTCTTCAGTCTTATTCAGAAAAAGTATATTCTACATCTGGAATCAACCAAATGTGGACTCTCAAAAATTCTAAAGAATTACTTGAACATCTTGCTTCTAATACTTTATCTCATGTAAAAAGTAAAAAAACATTTGATTTTATACACTATACACCACTATCCCTCTTTCTAAATTAAAAGAACGTCTAAAAGAAATATTCACTTGTCATTCTTTTACAAAAACGGTAAGCCAAGATACAAATATATTGTGCTGAACAGGGATTCTGGTTATTTGTTAAGCATCATACGGATTCCAAACAAAACTATACTGAAGATACCATCAACAAAATGTTGGAGGTTTTGATAGATAACATATTTATTTTGTTTGGTATATAGTTTTTCAGCAAACAATCGGTATACCCATGGGTACAAACTGTGCACCATTGCTTGCTATTTTTTTTTTATTCTTATGAAGCAGAATTTATGCAGAACCTTGTTAGATCTGGAGAGAAGACTGTCGCCAAATCATTCAACTCAACATACAGATATATAGGTGACGTTCTGTCTCTTAACAATCCTAAATTTGGAGACTATGTGAATGTCATCTATCCTAGTGAGCTTGAAATAAAAGACACGACTGATCCTCAAGTTCTGCTTCATATTTAGACTTATACCAGAATTATGACGCACACGAAAGCTACATTTGAAACTTTATGACAAACGTGATGACTTCAATTTTTCTATTGTCAACTTTCCTTTTCTGTGCAGCAATATACCTGCTTCTCCTGCTTATGGTGTACAGTATAACCTGTGTATAAAGACCACCCAGGAGACTGAGCAAAAGTGGACTTAATAGACAGGTGGACTTTATATAGAGGGTTATTTCTTATGAACGAGTAAACATTTATTGTTTTTAGTGGTATACAAATAAGTGAAAATATGTGGTACCTATTAAAATACTTAATTATTTCTTAAATGTTTTTTGTTTGTTTTTTGGTTTTTTTTAAGAAAATTTTTAATTGATTATTCAGAATTAAATATAGATAATATTTGCAAGTGTACTTTAATCTTGAGGAACTATATTTCTGATTACATGGTAACAGTTTATAAGTACACGCCTGATTGAATGTCTTTGTTTTCTTAAGAAGCTGGGTGTCACTAATTAAGTGATAGGTAGAGAAAACATTCTACTTGTAAATAACAAAGACTATTTTTACCTTCTGGTCTAATGGCTTGAGTCATTGACATGAGAATAATGAGTTCATGTTTTTTTTCCTCAAATTTTAACTTATTATAACTCAAAATTATACTCTTTTACTGAAACTATATAATTATACAATATTCAAAGACTTATCAATATAATAATTTTATTCTTATCTTCATGCATTCAGAATAAAGAATTACTTGGTTAAAACTGTTTTGCATAACTTAGAAATCATAAAATTCTAAAAACTAAAAAAAAAGTTGATTGAAAAAGTGGACTTTATAGACAGGTTGAGGAGTCATTTGGGACTAAAAAGGGTGGACTCTATTCACATTAGACAGGTTATACTGTATTTGTTTCCCAATTAATACGCTATGGAAGAGCTAGTTCCCACTACAGGGACTTGCAATGCAAATAAATTGTTGACTCGGGGATATTGCAAGCCTAGGCTTATCAAGGCCCTCAAAAAGTTTTATGGCCGTAATCACAGTATTGTTGATAAGTTTGACGTCTCTGTGTCCAGGATTATCCTGGATATATTTGACGTCCCATAGTTTCATATTTTGATTACACACGTGGCGGATGTAGCTAGCTAAATAAGAGGTGCTTACCCTTCCGGAGCACCCGGTCTCCTTTTCCTGGTGGACGTTCATGTGTCTAACCGAACTTGTCAGTTCCAAAGTGTTTACATTGCTTCTGAATTGTGATTCGGACACGAATTAGTATGTTTGTTTTTGATAATGCTAAAATATCAGAATCATCAATAAAGATAAAGAAGTTTGTATTTATAAAATGTTCTTACGTTACAGCTCGTTAGCTGTGCTGAATGATTGCTGTTATTTTGTATGTGGTTTAATTTATCAAGATTGCAAATTGACCTATGCATGTATATAAACTTATTAAGAGGAATTAGTTGCATATGAAATCAAGTATTTAAGGACAACAATCAGTGAGAATATGAAGAAACAAACGTATTGGAATAATAGTATAAAAGTATAAACAGAAAGCGTAAAATGACCTTAGTGTGAACGTACCACGTGTTTGATACCCCCCTTAACTTGTGTGGAAAGGCAAAATTTTAAGGCACAGTTGTCAACATAAGCGAGCCTATATCCAACAATTCATTGTTTCGCCCAAATGTTGGGAAATACTAGCCAACCCCAATGTGTTACATTCCTAGGTCTCTATCGATCTATTTTTAAATAATTTTATTTGTGATTTTTTTTCGTGCCGACATGTCATACAGAGCAAATCTATTGTACATACATAGTCGTATATGACTTTCCACTTCCTATTAGCAAACCTTTCATAATACAGTTATGTATTTTATCTCAATAGGTATTGAAATTTACAAAAAGCTTCTGAAGACAAACACATTAAAAAGCCTCGGAGCTTCACTTCAGAGGAATACATACAGCTTTCTGTGTAAAGACCACAAATTTGATAGCGATATCTACTGGGACTGTATCATACGTACACTATCTGTTAGTGACTATCACCCTACTAGTACCTGTAGAATGGGACCACCTAATGACCCCACCTCTGTAGTAGATCCACAGTTACGGTAAGTATATAGGTTTGAACTTTTCATGGTGCAAACTTTACAACAAACTTACATAAACTCTGCAGGTAATACTTTTGTATTGTCAGAAAAATACCACTGTCTAAATTTGCTGCTTGCTAAAAAGTGAAAATCTTCAAAAACTAAGGAATACTCCCTCATGCAAAGAATTTGCTTACTATTGTTCCAGGGAACTTAGATAGTCGGTTTATCTTTAATATAAAATCAAGTATTGTAATATTGGTACTTATTTTGATATTCCTATAAATACAATCATATCACCTATCAAACCTAAGATGTTTGCTGAATTGAACTTGAATTACAAAATAGGTGTATACCGAAACTTTTGTCGTCTTTCATAACAGAAAAAACCAATGTGTTGTATATATACCTAAATGTACCTCAGATAGGCGTACATCACACATGGCTGACCTGCATACTCATTATTATCACACGGGTAAAAACAAGGTTGTCTAACAGGTGTGTGGTTCGGGTTTTACTCATACTCATGTATATGTATAATAATTACCCTTCATGCAATGCTCTAATTTTGCATACGAGGCAGGAATAACGAGAGGGCATATGTGCAGTGTTTAAAATCGACTAATTTTCGGTATGTAAGGCAAAATCAGAGGGCTGTAGAACACTTATTTTTTTACATTTAATTGGGCTTTTATATGTGTAGCATTGAATATAAATCATTAAACATAAAACCTCAATTGACAAAAAAGCGACTATCAAAGTTCCCTGGAACAATAGTAGCTTAACTTGGTAAAATATATTTTAGTTCTTTGAAACTTTTTCAACCTCTTGAAAAACATTTTGGCTGTAGTAATAACTGTCCAAGTACTACTGATGAGGTATTGTATTCTAAGAGGTCTCTAGTGCTGAAAAATTAACATGAGTATGGTACGTAATACTTACCAAGGTTTCTAATCAATAAAGCTTTACCACGGTTGTATATCTATGTGACTTACCGAGGATATGATTGTTTATTTACCCTCCTTTTTTGTTCCGTTATTGGTGTATATCTCTTTTTACAATATAACGCACTTTTGCCTTCTCGTTAACGCTTAGATAAATAAACTAGGTTCTTTGTTGTGGCGGAGTACATTATTACGTCCACTGCCAAAATGAAAATTTCATGGCTTCACTAAGGTATTTTTGAGTAAGAAATAATAAAAACTGAACGTTCTTATGATTTGAAATTATCCAGACGGGAATGTCTTAATCATTTTTATTATTTACAGAGTAAAGGGGATATCTGGATTGAGGGTTGCTGATGCATCAGTTATGCGTAACGTGCCCTCTGGAAATACAAACGCTCCTACGATCATGATTGGCGAGAAAGCAGCAGATCTAATCAGAGGTGTGGATACGGTAAAAATGTTCCGAAAAAAAGTGGCTAAACTTTTTTGATGTGCACTACGTCCTAGTAACAGTTAGACGTCTTGATGATGACGTTTTGACATCATCCATTTACAGCATAGCCGACGTTGTAACTTCTAGTGTCGGTCAGATTGTACAACGCTTCCTTAAATTAACAAATTTTATTCACTTGTGACAATGCTTTTTAATTTTCTGTTTAATAGTTAATGCATTAATGGACTTTTGATAGAAGTGTTTTAAGCCAAGATATAATTGTGTGTTGCTGAATATGATTGTGGTTATTTGTCAAACACTATACCGACTCTAAACAAAATTATACAGATACCATCAACAGAATGGTACACACGGGGGACAATCACGTGACTTATGTTGATCACGCTTTCACCTGAAAACGCTCGCTTCGAAGGTAATTTGACCATAGTTTTATATGATAGCGCGTGAATTTGAAAATAATATGTAGCCCACGGAAGAAGTATATGTGCACTAAGTTTCCTTGCCAAATGACAACATTCAAATCCCCGTAGTTTCTGCAAACACTTCGACAATGTGTGGAGCACGTTAGATATTCGTGTTGATCACACTTACACATTTATGCTATCGCTGATTAAATTTAACCAAACGATAAAATTTGCGCCTTTAACACCCGAATTTTTTGCATCCACTAGATATTTATTACAACAGACAATTATTTCGCGTGTCTACATGTCGGTAGATATTAGAATTTGTCAGTATTCGTCAAATTATGTAAAATGATCACGCTTTCACTAAGTTTGTGGGTTGATCACGCTTACACGGAGTTAGACTACACAATCTAGACTATTCAGTTAATTTAACAGTGTCTGTATCTATGTATGCTATGTACACAGATTGGAACAACTTGCATGTGTACTATACAGTACAGACCTGTTGAAAAATAAGCACTAAGCTAACAAATTACTGCTTTAATTTTGGCTCCCCGTTAGCTATACATCGGCAGTTGCCACTATCTAAATCTCGACAGCCGGACGTGGGCTCCTGTTTGTTAGCTCAGTGTTGAATTTTCGACAGGTTTGTATTGTAAATATACGAACAATATATGTGACTTTAACTTTGTCTATATGTGTTGTTTGTCCATACCGATGTATAGTGCGTCAAGTTTGACCTGATCCTTTGACATTTAATTTGAATACCTATTGTTTAATTTAGGGGCTATATACGGATGGGTGATAGTTATATTGGGCACCGGGTGTTTACAATGAAACATGCCTCTTACCTAAATCACACAGTCAATTATCCCAATCTAATACTTTTAGCATTTATTTCTTGCTCGCAAAAATTTCATGTTTTACGGTATTCAAATTAAAGGTCAAACGACCAGGTCAAACTTGATGTTCTATACGTTGCGAAGACTGGTCTTGTTTTTAAACAGTCTACAAAGGTAAACAATGATGTGTTGAGAATACTTCACTCGCATGAAGTAGTGCCGCTTTGCCAAACAGTTGACTTAAGGGTCGTCTAAGTAGGAAAAATCAAAAGTGAAAACCATTTGGTTGAAAAACGTGAAAGAGGGGTATAATTATGAAATTACCTACACAAGTGTGAAGATTTATAAATTAAAATACAGAAGTAATTGATAATTTAAGAAATTTTAAAATATTTGTTGCATGTTTTTATGAAAATAGTGCAAACATACACGTGTTGGGGAAAATAATTTACACCTTGTATAACGAATTAATTTTAGAAAATGAAAAGATATTAAGATAGTCAATATCATAGAGCAGTGCAAAGGGGCCAGACTTTCTTAAAGAAATACGAGGTTTTTGAAAACTCGACAATTTACGGTTGATGTTATCTACGATTTATTTACCTTTTAAAAACGCGTGTACCAGGCGTGATATTTATATTCTAAGGCCACTAATAATCCAAAATACAACAAGTCACTAAAAGTACACGGTCACACAATACTGTTCTATTTGGATTGAGGTGAATATTGTTTGGTTTCAACAATGTTGAACTATATAAAGCCGAATATGCCTCAACAATAATCAAGTTATATACAAACTTAACTTTTATAATCTTCCCTTGGATCGTTGGTAGCCTTATTATATGAACTATCACGCCTGGGACACGTATTTTTAAAAGGAAATCAAATCATAGAAAACATCAAATTGTCGAGTTATACAAGGTGTAAACTATTTTCCCCAACACGTGTATTTTTGCACAATTTCTTTTAAAAAATGCAACAAATATTTGAAAAACTTTTAAATTATCAATTCCAACTTTATTTTTATTTATAAATCTTCACACTTGTGTAGTTAATTTCATAATTATACCCCTTTTCACGTTTTTCAACCAAATGGTTTTCACTTGATTTTTCCTACTTAGACGACCCTTAAGTCAACTGTTTGGCAAAGCGGCAAGAGCATCTTTATTGCACACAAAGAAAAAAAAAGCATGAGCATAGAAGAGAAACAGTTTGCAATGTCTGCATTAGTGTCTATTATTATGAACGGGACTTCCAACGTCACAGATTGCGTGAAGAATGGCTTTTGAAATTTGAGTGCGACGTGTGCCATCTAAAATTTGAAAAATGTGTCGACCTGAATGAGCATTCCGGAATTCACACCGGTGAAAAAAGTTCAGATGTATGATGTGTGGTAAACATTTCAGGTTTAGAACAAACTACCACAGACATTCAAAATCCCATAAAACTGAGGACAGAATACCATGTCAAAAATGTAAAAAGGACTTCAAATCACAGCAAACTTTAAAAGTAAACATGGCTAAACATACTTCCAAACATTACAAATGTGATATCTGTCGGAAATTATTTAGTACCAAATCATATTTATGTATTCATATAAAAAATAAACACACGGAAAAGGCATCTTGAAATGATATATTAATATGTGCTAACATACATATCATTGACATTACAAACAGTATCCAATAGTATAATAATAAAAAAAAAATGGCGAGTTCGTCTTAGTTGCTATTTTGATTTTTTTGGTCAATGGTGACTTGAAACGTCTTCAACATTTTAAAGGGTGATCGAACACTGCTCACTATCCTTTTTTTTTGAATATTTTCTTTTGGGCTTGTTGAGCCACAGCTTATTTTTTTCTAGTCATTCTGACAAATAAAAACAGGATACTATATATTCAAAAATCTAGTAATTATATCTTTGGGCAATGATCATAAAACCTAAAACTATAGACACTGTCCAAATGACTGAACATTCTAAAACCGATATTCGAAAATGTATACCTTAACATTGTGTAAGCGTGATCAACTCACAAACTTAGTGAAACATGATCATTTCACATAATTTGACGAATACTGACAAATTCCAATATCTACCGACATGTAGACACGCGAAATAATTGTCTGTTGTAATAAATATCTAGTGGATGCAAAAAATTCGGGTGTTAAAGGCGCAAATTTTATCGTTTGGTTAAATTTAATCAGCGATAGCATAAATGTGTAAGTGTGATCAACACGAATATCTAACGTGCTCCACACATTGTCGAAGTGTTTGCAGAAACTACGGGGATTTGAATGTTGTCATTTGGCAAGGAAACTTAGTGCACATATACTTCTTCCGTGGGCTACATATTATTTTCAAATTCACGCGCTATCATATAAAACTATGGTCAAATTACCTTCGAAGCGAGCGTTTTCAGGTGAAAGCGTGATCAACATAAGTCACGTGATTGTCCCCCGTGGGTACAGGTTTTGATAGACATCATATTTGTGATGTTTGGAAATAAAATTTTCTTACAAACAATCGGTATACCAATGGCCTCAAACTGACCACTAGTTGTTAATATATCTCTTTATTCATATTAAACAGAATGTATGCAGAACCTTGTTAATTCTGGAGAGAAGACTGCTGCCTAATCGTTCAACTTCACATACAGATACATGTATAAAGATGATGTTCTATATCTTATTAATATTACTGATGGCTGCATTTGAAACTGTATGACAAATGTGATAACTTCAATTTTTCCATTGTCAATTTTCCTTTTCTATCCAACAATATATCTGCTTCTTCAGCTTATGGTGTATTTGTTTCACAATTAATACATGGTAAAGCTAGCTCCCACTATGGGAACTTTATACAACGAAGCAAGTTGCTTACAAATAAATTAGTGATTCGGGGATATTGCAAGCCCTAGATTATCAAGGCCCTCCAAATGTTCCATTGCCGTCATCTCAGAAACACTGATAAGTACACGTATAATGTCGTTTTATTTAAAATCACCCTGGCTGTTGCTTCTTTCGAACGCAAAGATTGACACCAAGTTGCATCATTTAGAAAAAAAATGAAATTGTAAGCATTTATACATTAAGGGAACTAACTTTATATAACGTTCGAATCAAGTTGCTTACAAATAAATTGTTGACCCAGGGATGTTGCAAGCCTAATCTTATCAGGGCTATGGAAAAAGTTTTATGGCCGTCATCACAATATTGTTGATAAGTTTGATGTCTCTGTGTCCAGGATTCCTTTTGATGTATTTAACGTTCGATAGTTCCATGTTCCTTTAATCAATTTTGATTACACACGTGGCGGGTGTAGCTAGCTAACCAGGAGGTGCTCACCTTTCCGGCATACCCGGTCTCACTTCCCTGGTGGAATTTCACGTGCTTAACCTAATTTTTCAAAGTTTTTATTTTGCTTCTGGATTAAAATTCGGACATTGTTAAGTATGTTCGTTTTAATTATATAAGAACTTACTTCGGACAAGTTAACAGAGATCTTTCTAGCTTTTACAAATACGAAGTTTAAACATTATTTGGTTTATTAAACTTAGCTAAATTAATTGGCAGATTAAAAATACATTTATTCAATATCTATACACTTCCAACATTTTATTTTAGCAAGTCTGGTAAATTATGAAGTCTTGATAAACAGGCAGTAGTTGGATTACATTTCTTTTTAATCTGCCAATTAATTCACGTATATACAATTTAGAAGTGGTATGCTATTACATAACGGACTTAGGGAAATATAAATCAATTACCATGGTTTTTTCTTTAACATTTTATTACTGGATTCCATATCTTTAGAAGCAAGAGTTTGCTCTGGTGTCGAAACACGACCAGTACAGTGCACACGTTGTTTGAGACAGTTGGTAGACAAAAAATGTAACCCTCGTTATCACTAGTGTAAAAAAGCTCCAACATAGGTTATCATTCTAATATCGTTTTGATGCCAAGAGTCTAACAACACTGGCATGTCAAGAGAAACGATTGAAAACACTTCGCCTACTATATTTACAGTTAAAAGTGTCTTTCGTCCAGGCTACGAGGTTTCCTTCTGGACCTAATCTAGATACGATTCGTCACTTTTGTCTGTAGAAATATACAACTACTCGTAGTTATCGATTATTCGGTAGCAAAATAATTTACCAAATCAATAGTCTTACTTTTGAAAACCCCAGGTCTTACTGAGCCCGTTTTCACTGTTTTTTGGAGCTCTAATATGTCACACGTGCGGTCTTTGTACGATGGTGGTAAATATTTATGCCTTTAAGCCAAGTTTTTGTACCCATCAGGCAAGGACAATTCTACAAGCACGTTACAGATACTCTAAAAATTTGCGGTTTGTTTAGTACATTATTTCGTCTTGTGTTGCCCAATTTGGATAGCTTTGATAGGTGGTGGATGCGGGCGGATGCTACCAAACCTTAAATTTTGGATCTCTTGATGAAATTAAAACTTTATCTATCGGATTAGTTCAACAAAGACGAGAATGTAGACCCATTTAATGATGCCCGGTCAATCAAAGTGAATGAATTTGAATGGTTGGGACTTTTGCATGACGTGCAATAAAACCTAACTAACATTGACAAATAGTACTGTACCGTACAGGTGAAAATCAAGTATCACATATCGATACTTTCATTTTCTACATGGTTTTGTTTTGTTTTCCATTCTAAAGGGTATTTAATATGACCTTGATTGGCTGCAGTATTTTTACAATTTTCTATAAGCACAGAAACCAAATATACGCAAGAGAACAATGTGCCTAAATCAACATTTTCTCTAGTTTAATCCCAAATGTAATACATTGCAAATTGTCCTAAGAACTCTACATCTGAAATATCTTCATGAGACTTTCCCCGCTTTTACATAATTGGCTCATATAGAGTGTGTATTATATTAAAAATAAAAAAAATTGTCCATTCTTATCACATTTTGTATAATAAATTATATGCGAAATACTAACTACAAAAGGGTAGACTGCGCAGTCTCATCCACGAAAATAGTGCTCCAAAACAGGAAGAAACTACGATTGTAATTTATGGTTTAAAAAACAAATTTGATGTTTATTTTCATTATAATTATGCTCATAATCGATTTATATCTCGATACGAGGGAAGGTCAAAAAGTCCATAGAACGGGGTATATATTGCCGCAACAAACCATACATTTTATTATTATTTTTCAATATAGTCCCCATTTACCCCAATGCACTTAGTCCACTTTTGTATACCTTTGAAATAGAAGTCTTCGATTTGGTCCTGAAACCATGCCTCTGTGGCAGCCTTAAGTCCATCATCATCAAGAATCTGATTCCCCGTAAATGGGATTTCAAATTTCTAAATAGGAAATAATCACTGGGTGCCGAATCGGGACTGACCTAAACTCAACATTTTGATTTTCCATCATTGCTTGATGGTCATCAACTTTGAATGCTTTTGAGAATTACATAAATATGTTGTGACATATAAACTTCATATGTTTAAAATGGCAGAATGTAGTGTTGTCTAAATAAGTAAAGAAAATGTGTGTTACGCTTGGCTGAATACACTGTTCTATGAACTTTCTGACTTCAGGGGCGGATACAGGATTTTTTGAAGTGGGGGGGTTGAGAACTATCCAGTATTTTTGAAAGGGGTGGTTGAGATCTATACAGGATTTTTTAAAGGGAGGGGCGAGAATTATATCAATGCTAGATGCGAGCGCCGAAGGCGCGAGCTTCCAGAGACGATGGGTCTAGGGCAGAGCCCCGATGGGGGCCAAGAAAATAATTTTAATCAGTCAATATCTCACTCTCTCTCTCTCTCTCTCTTTAAATTTTTCAAAAGGGGGTTGCAACCCCTCCCCTAAATCCGCCACTGGACTTCCCCTCGTATGTTTCACCACTGCGATAGCTCAGTTTGTAGAGTGCTCCCTCCATAAGTGGGAGGTCGTAGGTTCAAGCCCCGACTGGGTCTGACCCAAGACATGAAAGTGGGTAGTGACTGTTCATTCACAAATCACACGGCATTACGAAATGAAAGCCACGGTTCTTTCGGATGGAAACTTGAAATGAATAAGATCATGTGTCATGGTGGACTTGGCACGCTAAAGAACCCTGCTGTATAATAACAATGATCAGCGCAACGCACAGGCAAAATTTCTGCACTTTCGCCTATACATAGCTGGCGTCGTCACGATAAATGAAATATTCTTGACTGGAACGTTAAACACCATTACTTAACTCAATTCACTCACGATATGTTTCACAGTCAGTTTTAATCGCGGTGTCCCCTTTGGTCTTCCGTAGATTCTGGTGCTATAAGGAATTGAAGATGTCTGGGACATCAGGAGAGAAATGCCTGGTGAGTGTGTATATGCCAAAAACTGTAATTATTCAATTCTAATGCTGCTTTATTTTTAACTCATACATCAATTTGACAATGTACGGCATAGTAGATATAAGTGTGAAATCTTATTTTAGTAAGAAAAAACACCTTACCATTTTTCGTCAAGCTTAATGTTGTTTCATGCTAACATCCGGTATGGCTATAATGGGGCTATTTTTATTGATTGAGTGATTGTGTACACATTTTTATTGATTGGGTGATTGTGTACACATTTTTATTGATTGTGTGATTGTGTACACATTTTCATTGATTGAGTGATTGTGTACATATTTTTATTGATTGAGTGATTGGGAAATTTCGAGCAAGCCGCAGCAGTCTGCAATGCTTTCAAAGTAACACAGGCATGCATAAAGTGCATAAAGTAAAGTTATCGATCTGAAGTTGTATGACAGCATCTGAGGCTTATCCATCAGTCGTTACTAGCCCTTTTACTGCCGTACATGTTACATAAGCTTGTTTTATAGACATTAAAATCAGGTACTGATGGCGAGTGTCATTTCGGATTGTTTCATTACAAATAGAGCAATGTGAGCAACACATGACTTTTTGTTAATACGGCAAATAATTTAAAAAATGCGCTCGCTTCTGGTATATAAGTTTTGCTGTCATACTCTGTTAATTCAAAATGTACAATACATCGCCTAAATAAAAATACCACAACTCGAAAAAAGTGTCTATATGCGGTTTTGATTTTGATACCTTTTTATGCACATTTTTTCGTATTCATGGTAATTTCGTCACCTACTCCAGTTCACATTGAAATACCGGGACTTGTTTTCTATTGCACAATTCGAGTCGTATTATTTGAATAATCTAAGCAAAACGCTTCAAAAGCCCAAATAACTGGGCAATTGTAAAAATACGTGAATAATGATATAGTACTAGTATTACATCCAACTTAAATGATTAAGTTTGTTGCTCTTGTGTTTTAGGGTTGCCTATAGACTACCCATAACATGAGTATGTGCTTAGTTTGATCATTTTGTAGCGTGTGTTCTGAAGCATACTTTACAGGGACATTGTCTATAGATAGTGTCATATTATAAATTTTTGAATTTTTGAATGAAATATTCATTTTATAAATTTTTGAATATTTCATTTAGAAAATTCAAAAATTTATAATATGACAATAGTATTGCAAGTGACACTTTGATAATCTCCACACAGTGAAAGCTTTATTATGTCCAAAAACTTTACTTTCCGTCTGTCTATATGTAATATACTGTGTAATGATACACAAGTGCTGATTGTCTCTAGTTAAACAGGAAGTGCAACCCTTCCGAAGCACCTGGTCTCACTTCATTGATGGAAGTCCGTGTGTTTAACCTAATTCGTAAACTACAAAGTTATTATTTTGCTTTGCACGTGGCTGTTTCTTGAAGATGTTTTTGATTTAATGCTTTCGGTCTTAAGTTTCGATGCTCTGATGCTTTGTATTGACATTGCCTATAAAATGGCACATTGGATAATAATAATTTTGTAGACATTTTACAAATTTAAATATTCTTGGTATTTGGGTGGATCTTAATATGTTGTAGCTCGAGATTATATATTAAATTACGGGCATTAAACTTAACTTTTATAAGTTATTACAACTTTCAATTTTTTTCGAACACGTGCAGATATTGGGGTTAATTTTAACAGTATGTTGTCTAGCTAGAACATTATATATTAAACACGTAAATAGTTCTTGACATTTTCTGTAAACCTGCATCAACAGTTAGTGTTGTCTTTAAGGTGTCATGATAAAGATATAAATTAAGTGCAAGTATTGGTTTTAAATGATTACCAACATTAAATTTAAGGTTAAACTAGAGGTTTTTGTACATTTTGTATAAAAATATCATATAAATGTAGAAATTAAAGTTTCACGAGTCATCACTTGCGATCTCTGAAAACATAAGATAAGATTAAGTAACGGGTTTACATATATGTCGTGCTGTTTTTGTATTGTGTCTGGAAGGGATATGCTTAATAAAGTAGGAAGGAGGCAAACACTGAGTAACGGTTTACATAAAGTGTACATAAAAGAAGTGATGATTTTGAGTATTTGGGAGATGCTTAATGGTATCAATTTAAAGTAATAAGGGAAAAAGACTAAGTAACGGTTTTATATGAAAAATAATATCCTGGTATTGTGTTTTTGACGGGGGTTTAATGGTATCACTTCGTTAAAGGAGGAACTGAAAACAGTACGTATCAACGTATTTGTCA